>PKRV01000919.1:28192-125957 GCA_003709505.1 Hyphantria cunea
GGCATTAAGTCCGCCGTTACATGTATTTATGCATAAAGTATATAATAAATAAAGATATATGCTACAATCGTATACGTCATTAGAAAACTAACAAAGGAATGGGAATGAAGCCACATTAATGCTCAATCACGTAGTGAAAATAAAATCTATATATATATATATATATATATATATATATTTATATATATATATATATATATGAAAGAGGAAGGTGACTGGCTAAGATACCCAGAGATCAACGCTCAGCCCAAACCGCTGAACCTAGAATCCTGAAATTTTGCATGTAGGTTCTATACATAACGTAATTGAGCACTAAGAAAGGAATTTTGGAAATGCCACTTCTAAGGGGGTAAAATAGGGGATGAAAATTTGTATGAAACTTTTATTCCAGTGATGGATTTGCTTAAAATAGAACTACGCTGTTTATTGGAATGCATTGTAATATCCAATTCTGAGTAAATAAAGCCGCGGTAAAAAGCTAGTATTAGATGACATTACAAGAGGCGTCACAAGCTTCTTCGCTTTTGTACGTTGCGTATTTACACTGCGTTGAACGAAACGCGTAAGCGCCATGACACTCTCAGCGCTGATGTCATTTTGATCGCGTGCAAACTATCCCATAGCGTTCAAGCGCTTTTTGCTTTAATAGTTTGTTAGACGCCATAACTAACAGCAAAGCGCTGTGGTGACGGCTTATTTTGAGTTAAAGCTCGATTTTATTGTTCACTAGCTAAGCCCCAAGGTGCCACAAACGGTAAAACAACCGCGTGTACCGCCGTGAGCAAAGCTAGTCTAAAAAAGTAGCCTAATTTACTTCTTATATCATCAGCTATATACACGTGAAAATCTCGTCATAATCGGTCCAGTCATTCCAAAGTTTATTTATTTAATGGTTTACCAGTAGTTATTACACTGAAACATTCGTAAGTACAAAACAAAACACACTAAAAGTCTTAATCTAAGTGTACAACCCATGTGGGTAAACACTACATGCATAAATTCTAACAGAATTAAGAAAAAAGAATACTCAGTATCTATGGAGGTCGTCCAAAGAGCAAGGAAATAAATGTTTTTATGGACATCAATTAATTACTACATGTTAATCGTCAGTAAGACTGTGGACCCGGTTCTTAAATCGTTAAAGTATTGTGCCAAATATATCTATCTGACGACTGTGGTGATTATATTTCTTACTTAACCGTGAAATAGGAGAGTTGGAATCTAAAACTGTCCTTCGAAAAGGTGGATGTAGTAGCATAATAGGTTTTCTAGGATACTTATGGGGGGATACTAAACTTCAACTTTGAAAGCAAATTTGGGCAATCAATATTGCTGTTAAGTATTTTAAATAAAAATACCATATCAGATGAGTCTCTGCGTTTTTAGTAGATTACCCGGAGCAAACAGACATGACAGAAAATAATTGAAATAATCATATCTTGGTCGATGTACCGTGTACACATTTAGTAAAAAGTGGTTATTTTAATATTACAAATAGACACGCCAATTTTTTTTATTTGTATATATTAAATTTTCATACCGCGGGTTAAATATGAATATAGTTCTGAAAAGTTAACTAAAAACTCACCAAAATTATGGTCAGCCCGCCCGCTATCTTCATAGTGGTGTGATTTGAAAATAAATATTAAATTAGCTATTATATATACACACGAAACCGGCCATTTTCTTTTGAACAGGCTGCTCAAACACAGATGCCGAATTTAATAATGAACAAAGGTAATATTCAAAAATTCAATTGTTTAACATATATGATTTAATAGCTTGCGGTTGTTTTTATACCTTTGCAAAAACCAAGGATAACGCTGAAGGTCGGAAATAGTCTAATAAACAAAAAGGCAGAGAGGCAAATATTTCTAAAAAGTGTATTTTAAATAGAATTGCTGCCTGTACATTATTGTACAGAACTTCGAAACGAAAAACCTACATTATCTTCGTGGTTCATACACACTTTGAACCCCTTTTCAACCCCTAAAGGGTTGAAAAGGGGTTCAAAGTGGGTGAGGGGGGAATTTTCAAAAATCCTTGCTTAGCGCACGCCTACATCGTAATAGCTGTATGTGTGCCAAAACCTTGAGAGAGCCACGCTTCGGCATGCATGGCCCGGCTCGACCGGATTGATACCACGGCCTCACAGAAACCCGGTGTGAAACAGCACTTGACCTTGAGCTTACATATGCTCAATGTGTACACGACTCTTATATAGAATAGACCGATACCAAAATGCATCGCTTCCCACTCAGTTCCCAAATGCAAGCGAGCGGTCCCTGTCCGCCAGGCCCGGGAACGCACCAGGTACCGCAGACGTTCAGGTGCCGGAGGTCACAAAATGCGCAAGCCTGGGGGTGATAGATGAGGCCATATTTAAAAAAAAAANAAAAGTACATCTGTCGCCCTAGCAGAAGTAGGCTCAGGTGGGGGGTGCGCGTGCTTCGCAGCTCTAGCGCTCCTCCTTTTGGGGCAGCAACGGAAACATCGAGACTTCCACACAGGAGGGGGCCATCTAGAAACCGTAGGTGGCCCGAGGTACGTCGCGGTTCCAGGTTTTTCCTTCCTAGGGTGTATCTGGTTCCCCGGCTCCTAGTACCCGCGATGGCGTGCGGTTTTAGTCGGTTCGAGTCCGACGTGCCACCAGGAGATGGTATCCGAGGAATTTCCGCACGTGAAAGAAGAAAAAAACGGTTCCCGCAGTGTTAGAATATGTTAAATATGGGGAAATTCTGTGTATGTGTTTAATTGTTGTTTTTTGTGTGTGTAATTATTGTTTTTTTATTGTATATATCATTGCACGGATATGTAAAATATTATTCACGGCGTCACTTGGGCCCAATTGACAACCAGCGTCAGACACTTTGTCTGACATAATGCTGAATTGGGTCCATTTTTGACATTTTGCAAAACTATTGTAAATTACCTTTTGTATTACTTTTTGTTGCCAAATCAAATATATTTCTTTCTTTCTTTCTATGTTCCACCGAGTGAGTAAGGATACCAAAGGCCCATATTGACGGTCTGCCAAACAGGGACAGATGGCGGGAGATTGTACGAAGGGTATTCTCCGCATGTATCACCGACGTAAACACCCCTATGTAGCGACGACTGCTATACGAAGAGTGACAAGACTTTTAATTTCTTATTCTGATCATTTAAGTCTCTATAACATAGAAAAAAATGTCATTTCGTGTTTGTTTGCTATACAGTGTTTCAGTTATTTAATACTTTTAACAGTTTTAATTGTTATAAAAATAATGGAAGAAGGAAGGAATTTTTCTCAAAAACACCACTAATATATTTTGAATTTCGACTCCGAAAATTTCCAGGACGTGACCATCGACGTCACAGTTCTGAGTTTAAATAACCACTAAATAAAAAAATACCAACAAAAAAGTCAAATAAAATGTGTATGCGTTACTCTATTGTTTTTTTTTTCATCGTCGCCAAATCAAGTTAACAAAAATAAGTAGGATTATGTACTGGAATATTGTGTTCTTTTTATCCGCTAGGGGGCTTACGAGCAGTCGTTTTAAGAAGGAGTACACTCTTTTTTTTTAATGTTTGACGGTCGTATTGGTCCGGGAGTACCGCAGGTGACAGTTCATTTCATAGTTTTATTGTGCGAGGAAGAAAGTTCCTGGAAAGGCGTACAGTTGTGGACTGCCAACCATTTAAATGATGGGGATGAATTTCTGTCGCGAAGGACGATGGTGGGAATAGGCGGCAGGAATCAACCACAATAATAACTCTGAGCACTCCCCCTGGTGAATGCGGTAGATGTGAAGCCACGTATCTACAAGTAAATGAATGCCGATAATTTCTTAGACGTCCATGCAAGTAGTGATTTTCTAGAAACTTCTATAATTAATCAAACAGCAAATCTATTTTCAAAAAAGAATACTAATATATCAATAAATTATATAATCAAAAATTCTTCCATTTGCGTAAGGGCTTCCAAACTGTTCAAATAATATTAATAATGGCTATTCAATTCAATTCTTTAACAAATACAGACACACACACTAATTATATCAATGTTTGTTTTATTTTATTTGCTCTAAACGCGATTTACGCAATAAATTATCGAAATTTCAAAATGGCGATGACGCAATTTGACAGTCGATTTAATGTTTATCCAATTTGAAAAAAAGGATCTGCCTCAATTGCATCACTCACAATCCTTAAAATATACTTCGATCTCTGTGTTGAATATGGATCTCTGTGATGTGAGATGGAAATTGAACCCAGATCAACAGGCCAGTATATCTAGTTACTAAATATATGTAGATATATTTTATAAAATGAATGTATTCTAATTAACTAAATATCAATTATTAAGTATTAATAATTAACAAGAAGGAGAAATAATTCTTCTTTTGATGAGATGGCAACCAGGTAGTCATAAGTCAATTCGGAATTTAAAATCATAAGTCTTTGAGTCTTCAAGGCTTCGTCGATTTTAGTCCAAGCAACATAATTTTATTGTATTTAAAACAAAATAGTTAGCGTCATCTGTTATTCTGATATGGTACTTACGATCTTAAAATCTCATAGTACCATTTCGTAATAACAGGTAGCGTCATGACTTTATGAGCCCTACCCAGCCTGCCCACGATGATACCATTTCTCATGACATGGCGAAATAAACTAAGAAATCCAAGTCTTCTTAATCTATACCGTGCTGAATTAATTAATACCAACAGCCACATCTCGGTGTCTCTCCAGGAACTGTTTTTTTCTTGACAACTTAATTTAGTCCTAACTGCTCAAATGAGAATATAGTCAGACTTATACGAATAAAGTCCTCACATATTATGAGCTATAAGGTAACCAAAATTCATGTATATATTTTCTAATAATACATAACAAACTGAGAAAATTAACGAACAGATTTATTTTTTCAATTTGCAACATCGTCGTAGGCAATCAAATGTCAAATACGCCAGTTTGACGCACTTTTTAATTTTTGTAAACATACATTATTAGGATTATTAATTTAAAATGACTGACACTACACCTGAAAGATCGCCTTGTATATTCTGCAATATAGTTAATAAATTAGAACAAACAGACATTCTATATGAGGATGAGGATGTTTGTGTTTTCCAAGATATTAAACCTGCGAGTAAATTTCACATCTTAGTCATACCTAAAAGGCATATACCCGACGTAAAATGCCTTACATCTGCTGATAAGGACCTTGGTAAGATACTTAATCTAAGATTAACGGCATTTAATTATGAGTAAAGATATAAGATAATGGTTAATCTCAACTCTACGTGTATATGGGTTTGCGGTACAAAATGAAGTCGGAACTATAGTAAATATCGTTTAATTAATCTCAAATAGTCCAAGAATAAACCGTACATTAACCGACTGCGATAGAAGGAGGGTTATGTTTTTCGAATATGTGTATTTAATTGTGTTTATTTCTTTGACACGCCCAAGAGCCTAAACTGCATTTTATATTTTATGTGAGTGGTGTCAATAGATTCATCTTAGTCGTGAGAGTGACACTGGGTCTATCAAAATTAAAGAAAAAAAAAATAAAACTATATGCAGTTAGCTTTTGTTTACCACAACCTGAAACCCTGAAGTTTCTTGAAAAACGTAAAGCCGTGGACTGCCAACCACCTGAGTGATGGGGATGGAACTCCTGTCGCGTAGGACGATGGCGAAAAGGGGCGGCAGAGATCAGTCCGAACAATTACTCGAAGCACTCCCCATTGTAAACGCAACAGAAGATGCACAACAAGGCCACATCTCTACGCAGCGGCAGAGAGACCAGCCGAATTGAAACCTCTTGGCAATCGACGATTCTGGTACCTCTCCGTTGAATGCGGTCCTAAGGCAGGAGCTGGTACTGGATTGTCCCCGCATAAAGATGAGAACAGTGGTGGAAAGACCCTGAATCATAAATGCTCACACATACACAAAATCCATTGTTTCTATTACCTATTAAAAAAATTATGTTTTTGCAGTTGCCAAGATACTTTCAGTGGCCAAAGAGATGTTGTCGAAAAATAATAACCTGACCTTAGACGATGCCCGTCTTGGATACCACTGGCCACCATTCAGAAGTGTAAAACATCTACATCTGCATGCAATCGCACCAGCCTCCGATATGGGTTTTATAGCTCGGTTGATATTTAGAAAGGATTCCTACTGGTTTGTATCGGTGAGTATGGAAAATGTGCACTCTGTGGTGCACTGGTACCGTTACAATTGATGTAGTCTAGTCCTAGTTTGATTCCCAGATCGGATCAAATATTTATAGGTTTACTTATAATGAGGTTTGGGTGTTTTCTATGTATTCACAAAAAGGTATATAAATATTCCATCAGTCAATCCAGCTTTTAGAGTACAAGCTCTGTTTTGTTTGAAACTAGATGGAGCTGTGTCTCAAATATTTATTACACGCCCTGACTCACTGATTCAGAATCCACTAAGAAAGATTTTTTGGAAATTTCACCCCTAAAAAATAAAAATGAGGGAATTGAAATCATGTTTTGTTTCACAGATGTCTGAAAAAATTATTTTAATTTATGTTTTTTCTTATTACAGCCTGAATATGTTGCGTCAAGACTATGAAGACAACACTTTTAGTCAAATTATTATAATTCCAAGGATGATACATGGGTCTATTATTAGCCAAGTCTAGCTAATTAGTCAAGTTGTTTAGTTTCTAATGTAATGTTATTGTAATAAATATATAATTATAAAGAAATTTTCGATAAGTTATTTCTAAAACGTCTCTTTTAATTTCTCAATGTTCTTTTACTGATCCTGCATATTATAAATAAGTTTATATATAGACAAACAATACGACCGAATGGCAGATTCGAAAAGTTTGTTTCAAAAGTCAACCAAACTTATATTCTTAAAAAAAAAAACACTATTTTTTACTTCATAAAAAATATTGTTTTTTTTTATTCTCGACTAAAAGAAAAATGTAAGCATCAGTTTCTAATGTCAAAGAAGGAACAGTTTGAGTAGCATTTTTAATTGGTATTTAGAGGACTACTTCAAAAGTCTAATACCTATAAGATGCTAGGCGCTTTCATTATTTATCGCCTATTTTCTTAAAGTTAATTAATTAATATTTAAAGTAAAAGCTAAGCTATATAAAATCGACTACTCTGTGCGAAAGTTTTTTGGTCTTTTGACAGCACTATTGTCAGCAAAACTTCAGAAAATCAGAAGTTTGAGTTCAGCGAAAATCCGGACTCCGGTCAAAAAAAGCAAATGTTTTACTAAAAGTAATGTGAATTTCTTTATTTAACAAGATTAAAAAAATTATAGGTAAAGTCGTAACTTTAAAGCATAAACTTATAGTCAATTTAAAATGAAAAGGAGAAAAGTTAACCTTAAATTTTTTACAAACTTGTATATTTTTAAACGTAAATAACAACTTAATTGCCCTTTGATGCTTAGTTCTAGCTAATTTTTTTATATACTATCTCTTATTTGAATGTGCTCTCTCTTGATAGTCAGAACGGCAGAAAGTTGCCAAAGTTTTTAACATCAGTTGTGGAACTATTAGAGAGATCGTTTTTTGTTTTTGCGAAAGACGGTCCCCACTTCATGTCATCCACATTTTTTATATTTTTTATCATTAATTCCATCACGACGAAGACTTGAAGACTCGAAGACTTAGAATTGAAGACTTGAAATACTTGACATTGGCAGAAATAGCTGATCCGGCTGATTGCCATTCATCAAAAGAAGAAGGTCCACCTTAATAATTAACCATATTAGAATTTATAAATACGTATTTATTATATGTGTTTGTATTATTATTACCTGTTTGTTTATGTAATTTATTAATTTTACCATGATTAGTTCCAACTGTATCACATTTTACATTCATAAAATATGAATTAAATCATCAATTAAGCATATGGAGTCACCCTATTCATCCCGTGGGTGTCGTAACAACCGACTAAGGAAGCAATTTACGCAGGACAATGGAGCTGCAAACTTGACCCAAACCTTTTTTTCGCCACTGGGTTTGCGTCGGGGCGGTGTGACGGAATCGAACCCACTAAAACTACATGTTTTATCAGTCTGCTCCTGAGAAAGGAGGGATCAGGGAACTGCTATCCCTTATTTCACCCCTTAAACTATGTATGGTAATATACGGTAGGGTGTACTTAACAGGTTTATTTGCCCAGTTTCACCTGTCAGGCAAGCTTGTGCAGAATAAAGGGCATACCTGGCAAACTTGACTAAAACACTTTTATATTGTTTTTTACAGTTGAAAATACCCTCGGGCCGTCACCCCACAAGGCTTGTGTCGGGAGGGATTTGGGTACTGCTGTTATAACATACGGAAACTTGACTCGAATCCTATACCAACCCGTCCGGCCTGTATGGTGTAATACCAAACCCTCCTTTCTAAAGAGAGGCCTATGTTTAGTAGTAGACTGTGACGGACTGGGCGGCTATTGATGATGTAGAAAATAGTGTGGTATAAAATCTCTCGGTATATTAATTATTAAATTCTAACTCGTACTTGAATCCACTCCATATTTTCTATTCCAGTTATTGTAATGGAAGACACTGAGCTAGATCCTTCAGAACTTGGTACTCAGGACTATTGGCAGAAAGCTTATAAGAAGGAGATTGAGAATTACGATGAGCATGGGGACCCTGGTGATGTCTGGTTTGGAGAAGACAGTGCGCAAAGAGTTATTAACTGGATATGTGACTGTGGTGTTGAGAAGAATGTCAGCATCATTGATATAGGTTTGTAGATTACATTGTGTTATCTGCCTCAATGGCACATTGGTAGCATATCCAGCTGCTGAGCTTGAAGTTTCAGCTTTGATTCCTGGGTCAGACCAAATTTTGGTTGATAAGCAATATTATTATTATTCTTACATAAAAAATCCACTTTTAAAATGTCTGTCTATCTGTTCGGGTTAATCTCTGGAACAGCTGGCTGATTTCATTGAGACATAATATGTGTATTTCATAATTGGCTATGGCATATGAAAACTTATCATTGTATAATGTTTTTTTAAATATATGTTATTGAATATTAAATATATGGATGTATCTCATGAACTGTGATAGTTAGACAGTTGACCTTTTCGCGAGTCCAACTCACACTTGATCGATTTTTTTTATAGACCAGCTTCGCCCTGCACTCTGTTACCTGCAGTTATTCATGTACTTTTACAACACAGCACAATTTGTTACAATATGTGTTAGCGATTTAATACATTGCAGTTGCTCTTTATTTCAGGTTGTGGCAACGGATACACACTGACAGAGCTGGCCAAAGAAGGGTTTACACAACTGCTTGGTATAGACTACTGCGAGGAAGCCATATTGTTGGCAAAGAAGATATCACAAGCTGACTTCCCTCATATTAAATATCAGGTAAAATTTAAAATCATTTATACTTAAAAAATTAATATCAGGTAAAATTAAATAAAATTTAAACTTAAAAATTTAATATCGGGTAAAATTAAATAAAATTCATGGGCAACAGCCTGTTAATAAACAGACGATTGCACGTATATGTCCTAGTGGTTTGAACAGTCGGCACATGGCTTTCTACTGTAAAAAATGTTATGGGTTCAAATTCAAATCCTAAATGGAACAACGCTTTGTGGGATCTCCAAATTGTTGTTCTTGATCTAGGTGTTTTTTGTGTCCGTTTCATGTATGCTTGTAAAGTCCCTTGCTATGTAGAGTTTATTGCCAGCACTTGAGTTATCTTTTGAAATAAAATATGGAGAGTCTAGTTTTAATAATCCATGCTAATATTATAAATTCGAAAATAACTCTATCAGAGCTAAACCTTTCCACCGATATTAATGAAATTTTGCATTTATATACTTTGATTCTTGAAGAACGACATAGGATTCTTTTTACCGCAATAATCAAGATACAATATAATTTATTTTCACGTAATAAAACATAGAGTGTGTGTATTGCGTTTATGTATAGTTCTACCAAACATACAGCAATAATAGATAACCGGTTTTACCCTTCGAATCATCAACATCCCATAATGTTCCACTGCTGGGCTCGGATCTTCTCTCAGGAGAGGGTTAAAGCCATACGTCCCCACACTGGCCAAGCGCGGGCTGGGGACTGGCAAGACAACGTTGTGGCTACGTAATCTTACCGTTGGATGTTTTTAAGCCGCCCAAAGGCCTCCAACTAAGCTTCACGACTGTTATCATATAATAACAACTGGGACCGACTGCTTAACGTGACCTCCGAATCACGGAGACGCTCATGATAACATGCCACAAGCGGACACCCATCCAGGTACTGACCGCGCCGTCGTTGCTTACCCTCGGTGATTGTTTCTAATTACCGATTACAACTGGGCTATGAGCGCCACCCTTCGAATACGGAATCCTAAAAATACTATTAATTTATTACAGGTCTTCAATATCACAGAAGACAGCATAGAAGCGTTGGGCAAATTCGGTATAGTACATGACAAGGGCACCTACGATGCTATAGGGCTCAACCCTGAGGACCCGAAGATACATAGGGAGAAGTATATTGACCAGGTGGCGCAGTTATTAGACAATGATGGTGAGAAACTTGTTTTAATGGCTATATAGTATGCAAGATGCTCACACGAGCTGTAGCGATTAGCCAAGGACCGATCTAAGTAATGAGTGCAAGACCAGAGGCCCAATGATGCAGAAGCATGTCTGTAGACTGCCTTGACGTGGGTTCCTATGTTATTGGATCCTGCTTTGCTTATGATGTTTATCAGGCACAGTAGGGTCTCATAAGCCACATTATTCAGAAGTTAAAAATAGCGAGAATATTTGTAAAAAAGCGAGATAAGCGGGCGGTTAACGCTCAACTATGTAGGTACGGGTCTTCTTCTTCTTTTGATGATATGGCAATCAGCCGGATCAGCTATTTCTGCCAATGTCAAGTGTTTCAAGTCTTCAATTCTAAGTCTTCGAGTCTTCCAAGTCTTCGTCGTGATGGAATTAATGATAAAAAATATAAAAAATGTGGATGACATGAAATGGGGATCGTCTTTAGCGAAAACAAAAACGATCTCCTGGGTACGGGTCGGTAAAATATAAAAATTCCCGCCTAAAATGTCCCTCGTAACTTCTACACTGACATTAATGACATTAGTGACATTAATGTCAAGTATCTCAGATCAAGCTGTATCAATATTATTGGAGGAGATCGTTTTTTGTTTTTGCGAAAGACGGTCCCCATTTCATGTCATACACATTTTTTATATTTTTTATCATTAATTCCATCACGATGAAGACTTGAAGACTCGAAGACTTAGAATTGAAGACTCGAAATACTTGACATGGCAGAAATAGCTGATCCGGCTGATTGCCATATCATCAAAAGAAGAATATTATTGGAGATCGTTTTTTTTTTTTTTGAGATTGTTTTTTGTTTTTGCGAAAGACGGTCCCCTTTTCATGTCATCCACGTTTTTTATATTTTTTATCATTAATTCCATCACGACGAAGACTTGAAGACTTGGAAGACTTAGAATTGAAGACATTAAATACTTGACATTGGCTGAAATAGCTGATGAAGACTTTAAACACTTAAAGACTTTAAACACTTGACATTGGCAGAAATAGCTGATTAGCTGGTTGCCATTTCATCAAAAGATGAAGAAGAATATTTTGCCATAAATAAGGGCTGTAATATCACTTTTATTTTGCAGGTATGTTTATAATTACTTCATGTAACTGGACGGAGGAAGAATTGATAAAGCATTTCTCTGAGAAAATGAAGTTGAAGCGTGTAATACCGACGCCACAGTTCAAATTTGGCGGGAAAGTTGGCAGCGTAGTGTCTTCAGTTGTGTTTACTAAGAAATAAATGTTAAAAAATATCTTTTTAAAGTGAAACTTTTATTACATCCTCTCAAATTTTTTGGTATGTGTATCGCATGTCGCGTGATGGTCGGCCGCGGAGTAGGGATAAAGTGAAAGGCGCTCGTCAGAGCAGCCGAGGCAATATGGCGGCGTCTATAGTTCCATCAGCTGACCGTGTAGTGTATAGACTATTACTCATTTGTGCCAGTGCTCCACGCTGATTTGTTTGTTTTTGTCAGTGTTTAATGTAAATGTTGTTATTTATTTGCTTTATTAGATTTATTTATTTGCACTTTTGCCGTGGTTTCATAAGACCACACAATCCTTTTTTATATTTATTTATCTGATTTTTTTCAATATAAAGAATCTGAGAATGAGGGAAACCATACTGCGAATGCCAACAATACAGTATGGTGACCCACACAATGGCGACCTAGGTAGCTTAAAGGGCCCGGGATCAAAATGGGGGGGAGATATGCGCTGATAGGGAGTTCCAGGTATTAAATGCTCGGCACAGGAAGGGAAAACCGAACCGTTTTGTCCGAGATTGTATTTCCACCACTGTGCCGGTGATTTTCAAGGCTAGCATATGTTGTCCTGCGCGGAAGGGAGAAGGTGGGACCAGTTTGAAGAGCTTTTCAGAACACTGCATAAAGCACGGCCATAGAGGATATCTCTATACAATATGTTTGCCTAGTGGTTAAGTGGCCGCTGAGCCGCTTTCTACTACGCCAAGTGTTTTGGGTTCATGTCCCACTTGGGACAACACTTTGTGTGTTCCACAAATTGTTGTCCTGAGTCTGGGTATTCTTTGTGTCCGTTATATGTATATTTATATGTTTCAGGTGTTCTGGCTAAAGTATTTATAATTAATTTTTTTATGGAATAGGTGGCAAACGAGCATACGTATCGCCTAATGGTAAGTGATTACCGCCGCCCATGGACACCAGCAACTCCAAAGGCGTCACAAGTGCGGTGCGGTTTATGGGTTCCTCCGGTGTCCTCACTCTTGGCTTGTTAAAACTCCCACGGCACAATATAGCCTGTGTCAAGGGTGCTTTAAAAAAATACAAGTAACGGACACAAACATGGCACCCACACTCAATAATGGTTATTGTTGTGAAATACCAATAAATTTATTCATACAACGGCGTAAACTGACAAATCATACTTGCTTGTGGATGTACGCCGTAGGCGGACCCTTAGATTTTGTGATGGCTTGCTACACCTGCGACGGCAGCGCGATCTAGGTGACCATATTTAAGCGAATGGACTTTACCATGTGGGGCTTGGACCCACAGCACTGAGCTCAGTAGATAGATAGATAGATATAAAACTCTTTATTTACACACTATAATATTGCAGTTAGAAGAGAGTACATAAAATGTGAGACGGAGTGTACAAAGGGCGGCCTTATTGCCTAAAGCAATCTCTTCCAGGCAACCTTAACAACGACAACGACACGTCCTCTTAAACCACTAGTCTATGCCTGAAGTCTTTAACCGACTTCAGAAAAGGAGGAGGTTCTCAATTCGACTATATTTTTTTATGTTTGTTACCTTAGAACTTTCGACTGGGTAAACCGATTTTGAAGGTTCTTTTTTATACTTTTTTTTTGTCAATAAAAGCCTGTAGTACATAGAAAACACCCAAACTCCGAAACAAATATTTGCATATCGTACAAACACTTGGTCCGACTCAGGAATCGAACCACAGTGGCCCCGAGGCACATATACGATATATTTCTTTTCTATATTTTTTTTTAAAGGACAACTCCCGCAATTGGGAATATAAATTCCTGTGTCGCGGGGACCTTTACAAACATACATGAAACGGACACAAAGTACACCCAGACTTAGAACAACAATTTATGGATCACACAAAGTGTTGTCTCATGTAGGATTTGAACCCACAACACTTGGCGCAGTAGGAAGCGGTGTGGCGACCACTGAAACCACTAAGCCAACCGTGTAGCCGATATATATATATATATATATACAAGGATTGCTCATTTAAAGATATTACATAACACAAGTATCTAAGCACACATTAAATAGAAAATGTAGTTAGCCTTGTACTATTGCACTGTGTATGTGTACACGTAGACGGTATTTTAACATGTATGTGTTAATGATTGGTCCACAGTCTCTAGTTTAACACTCATAGCAAATAAGTTGTTAGTTTCATCTACACTACAAATAAGCAAAAAACATCTTTTGTATATTTACAGTAAATTACCTGAGTCCCGCGATGTTAACCTCGGTTATTGTTGTGCCTTTACAACCGCAGGTAAAACCGCGTAAGAAAACTAGCTTAGTTACTCCTTATTGCGTCAGATATCTGCCAGCGAAAGTCCAGACAAAATCGGTCCAGCCCTTACAGAGATTAACCGGAACAAACAAGCAAGGCAAGTATTGGGAATTTTTTTATTTGGTATATGCACCGTGTATATGTTTAATATTACAAACAGATACTCCAATTTTATTTATTTGTATCGTTGTGTTTGTGTGTGTTTTTATAAAAAAACAAATGGATGGAAAAGAATGTAGATCCTATCGCAGGGGAAATTACAAACATACATGAAACGGACACAAAGTACATCCAGACTCAGAACAACAATTCGTTGATCACAAAGTGTTGTCCCATGTAAGATTTGAACCCACCACACTTGGCGCAGTAGAAAGCGCTATGGCGTCTACGTAAACCACTAGCCCAACCGGATTCTCTCACTCATTCACTCTCTCTGACACTCAGGATTCTCTCATTTATGAATCGATTTTGTAAATACTACTGTAGGAGAGCCACGCTTCGGCATGCGTGGGCCGGCTCGTCCAGAGTGATACCACGGCCTGAAAACCGGTCTGAAACAGCGCCTGCGCTGTTTTACCGAGTGAGTGAGCCATACAATCCCCCAAAGGCCGGCAACGCACTTTTGACGCCTCTGGTGTTGCATTGGTATGTCCATGGGCGGCGGTAATCACTTCCGATACGTCTGATTATTTGCCACCTTTCAAATGAAAAAAAACGGTCCATTCGTTTGAGAGCTACTATGCCACAGACAGACACACATTTTTATTGCGTCGGGGTTTAAAAATAGAACACAAACAAACATTCAGCGCCCATTTTGATGAGAATCTCAAATCTGTTTGCGTCGTCATCGTGCGAACAAAAATCGCAATCAAATTTTTATTAATACAATTGTGTACGTACCTACTAACTATAAACCTCGTAACCGGTAACACTGACTGCAAAGTCAGTGGTTAGGTGTTCGATTCCCTAGTATTAATAAGGTTTTTTTTTTATATTTATGCTGCCAAAATGACTCTGCCTTGCCTGATGGAAAGCATGAGCAGAATCCAAGAGTGGTGGTCACCATCCTCAATGCGAAAAAGAACAATGCAGCATGGTGACCCACACTATGGCGGCCTGGGGGGAAAGGGGATGGTGAGGGGGATAGGGGGCGTTGGATTGGGGTATGGGCCTCCGGTATCCTCACTCACTCGATGAAACACAGCGTAAGCGCTGTTTCACACCGGTTTTCATTATCGCTGTTAATATCTCTCTAACTGTATGTATAGAGAAATATATAAGTACGTTTATCAAAGGTCTGGTTATTATAGTGTATGCCCTTCCCTACCGTGTTCCATGTCACTAGGATATAGAATATCTCGGTGGCGCAGTATTAGCGTATGTTACTGCAATGCCAGAGGTCTGGGCTTCGATTCCTGAGCCGGACCAAATGTTTTCATGATCTGCAAATATTTGTTTCGGAGTTTGTACATAAGTACAAGGTCTTCTTAGTTTGGGACTAGATGGCGTTGTGATGTATTATTATTAAAAACATTTTTATTTATTTAGGTTCTTTGTAAAAAAATGTATCTAACGTCTTTGTTACGGACACACTGCATCATAATACGATAGTCACCTTCTAAAATGCCACACTGAACAAAGGGGATATGGTACTTTCGTCATCATATATGCGAACTTATTAAGTGGGAAGTGTCCGGAATCATCCGTATTTTTTTATGGAATACGGGGCAAACGAGCAGACATATCGCCTGATGGTAAGAGATTACCACTGCCCATGGACACCCAGTAACATCAGAGGTGTCACAAGTGCGTTGCCAGCCTCGAGGGATAGGGAGGCGGGATGAGAGGGAGGGTTGGATTATGGGCCTCCGGTATCCTCACTTCGGTGAAACAGCGCAGGCGCTGTTTCACACCGGTTTCAATGCTAAATGAAGTTCTCTCCAGGTCTTCAAATGCGTGCGCTACGTTAACAGTTAAAGAGACGCAAACGAGGTTGCCGGGGTCTTCTGTTAGCTAATTAAAGGTATTTTGATAAAAAATCATAGGTTTTTTGATAAAAATTCCGAGACTTATAATGAATTAAAATAATTTTTCTTTGACCTTGATGCTAGTATTCCATATCAATGGATTAGGTGTTTACAGAATCGTTTAATCTATTCAATTAATACCGAACTATATGTAGGGCGCGTAGATAAACTAATTGGTAACACAATTGATGATGTATTTCAATGATGTGACGACGCCTGTGTGAACTTTGTATGTCATTTCTACTACATTACGTAATATTCTACCTAGTTCTATGGCCTCAGTGGTATATTAGTAGCGTTTGCGACTGCTGTGCTTAATATCTCAGATGCGAGATCAAATGTTTTAATGATCTGTCTGTTAAATATTTGTTTCGGAATTTGATTTTTGAATGTACAAAAAAGTATCATGAACAGTATTGAAGTCCACATAAGCCTCTAAAATCTGGTTCAATACCCCCGGCTTCTTATAACTTAATAATAATAATATACGATATGTTGTGTTGTCAATCCGATAGTATAATCGTTTAGCATTCATTCGCCCACCAGTGTGCTGGGCAGGACGCACTTACCTTCCTAGTGGCTTTTATTGAATAAACGAATAATATTTAGGAGTATCAGTGTGTTGGTTTTTAGCCTCCTACACATATACCCTCGCAAGGCCGGAGGCCCAGTGTTGCAGGTGCATCACTAGGCTATATAGTATGGTTTACCATGATACATTGCTGCATTGTCTGCATTCACAATGAGTATCGTGGCACTCTAGGATTTTGCTTTTTCATCAGGCAGAGTAGTTATTTTGGAAGGGCCATAGATTAAAAAAGCATGTCATTGATACTCCGCTCGTTTTGGTTCCAGCTTGATGAAATTATTGTATTTCATCTTATTGTTATTTTTTTCTTTTTTTTTATTAATGGTTTTTGATGTCGACCGAGCATTTGTGTAACAAAAATGTAATCGTTACAGGTACCCACAGGACAGGCTTGCCTAGTGTGAGGCCACTGGATACAACAATTACTGTATGTTTCATTTTGCAATAGATTATTTTTATTTTGTTATTATTTATTATTAGTATTTCTCGATAATTGAACTAGCAGTGTAAGAATTTTTCAAATAGGTCTAGTACTTCTACTTTCATCATCAGCCTATCGCAGTACACTGCTGGACATAGGCCTCTCCAATTTCACACCGGCTTCGGTTTTCGGCTTCTCGCATCCAGCTCCTGCCAGCCGTTTTGACCGCCTCTCGGCAAACGTAGTGTAGGATGTCCACAGGCTAGGTGGAGTGATGATATGCGCAAAACTTCAACTTTAGGTCCCATTATTTGTAGAGGCATCCACATTTCTTTCCTAACTTATCGGACGTTATACGTAATAGGCGGTAAGATAGTTTCTGTATACGGAAAGTTAACACATCTCTCATGTAGAAGAGTGTTTTTTGTTTAGCTTTTGTCCGTGGGAGAGCCACGCTTCGGCATGAATGGGCCGGCTCGACCGGGGTGATACCACGGCCTCACAGAAAACCGGTGTGAAACAGCGCTTACGATGTGTTTCATCGAGTGAGTGAGGATACCGGAGGCCCATACCCCAATCCAACGCCCCCTATCCCCCTCACCATCCCCCTTCCCCCCAGGCCGCCATAGTGTGGGTCACCATGCTGCATTGTTCTTTTTTGGATTGAGGATGGTGACCACCACTCTTGGATTCTGCTCATGCATTCCATCAGGCAGGGCAGAGTCATTTTGGCAGCTTAAATATAAATAAAAAAAAAAAAAACATAAACAAACAAATCGACTGCCTCTGTGGCTCAGTGGTAGCGAATGCCACTGCTGTGCTAGAGGTCTCGGGTTCGATTCCTGAGTCGGACCAAATGTTTGTATGATCTGCAAATATTTCTTTAGGAGTTTGGGTGTTATCTACGTATAATATGTATGTATTTACAAAAAAAAAGGATAAAAGTATTAATATCAGTTATCTAGTACCCATAGTACCAGCTTTGCTTAGTTTGGGACTAGATGGCGTTGTGTGTTAAAATGTCTGAACATATTTATTATTATTAAATAAATAAATATTTCGGACATCTAACACACAACGCCATCTAGTCCCAAACTACGCAGAGCTTGTATTACGGGTACTGGACTACTGATTTGAATACATAAATACTTTTTTTTGTAAATACATACATATTATACATAGAAAACACCCGAACACCGAAACAAATATTTGCAGATCATACAAACATTTGGTCCGACCCGAACCCGAGACCTCATGGACAGCAGTCGCGTACGTTACCACAGCGCCATCGAGACAGTCATATTTAATTAGCTTCTTAAAGGATAAAACTAATTAAATATAAATAATTTTAAGAACTTGAATAAACTGCTCTCTGAGAAATGTTATTACGATTTCAATAACTCTTTAGAGGATAGCCTCTTAACTAAGAGAATATGGATATATTATTAAATTTTATACGCCACTTGTGACAGAATATGTTGTGATTCCTAATGTATGTTTGAAGAATTTTGTACCATATTCATGCAAATAAATTGATAGATTAATGAGTCACAAATACTGTTTATTTCAATATTAACTTTATTTTAAGTAAAAATACCGGGAACACATACAGTCACTATAATGTCACAGAGCAGAGAGAGACGGTCATGCGTGAGCTGGTGTTGCAAGGCGCAAAGTTCAAAATTACAAAATTATATTCAACATAAATATATTGTAATGAACTTCCGAAATTAGTGTGTTTGACCATACAAACATTAGTAACAATATTAGTAGTATAGACCGCAACAAACCCTTTTCTACAAAGATGTCTGCAGCATGCCTAAGTCCAGTAGAAGACGATAAAATATTGTTTGATAATTGTTTTATTTTTGTTAATCACTAGATTTTACGGCTCTGGGTTCTAAGTTCTATCTCTTTAAAGCCGGTCTAGGCGCGAATCCCAAAGCCCACCTCCACAAATACCACAAAAATATCCGAAACTTGCGTTCAGCGCGCCGCCAAAAAGTCCTTAATAATAATAGGTTAGCTAGTGTTGCCACTAAAAAAAAAGAGTATTTTGTTATAAATAATTTAATCAAATACACAATAACATGTATAAGAGAACGATTTATAATATACATAGTGATGTTACACATTTACTTTGATAATAACATTATTTTTACTTATTTTTAATAACTAACACACCATAAAATAAAATAAAAATGAGAGCCCAACACTTAAAATTAGCTTTTGTTACTTTGTAACAAAAGAACGTAGGAATGTTATTTAAATGAATGTTTTATTATTTATAAAACGAGATGGGATTGGTACACGATTTATATAGCAAAAAAGGCTGTACTGATTTTTGTATAGTTTTAAATTTGTCTCCACTCCAAATAGCAGATTAACTTTAAACACATTTGAAAAAATCTAATTTTGTGCTCGAAACTTAAATAATAGCACACAGTTATAAATACACAGCAATATAAACACTTAACACCCTTTTAAAATTTAGAAATGTTACCAATTTAAACTTTAAATTTTCCTACGGCATAAAAATTCGAAATTCAATCGCATTCCACAGTTTTAAAATCATAAAAATACAATCAGTTGCTCGTAAAGTCGATTTACGGATGATATTTTGATTTTTCATGACAACGTCTTAGTAAAACATTGAAGAAAGCATCACAAGCAGAACGCTAAGGTTGATCGTGGCTCTCTATCGCTTGCACCACGCTCTCGCTCGCACGCTCGGCTCAGGCGGAACGTGACAATGAATCATGCTTTGTCGTGCGTGCAGCCAGCACCATACATCCGTTTATAATACGTTATCACGTCAAAAATTATAACCAAAGTGAAGTTTGTTTGAACATAGATTTCTTCTTATATTTACCTATATTTAAAAACAAATTATAAGCTATTGTTTATCTATTACTTCTATTCAGCGCCTAATTTTGTCCCTAATAACTGAATTATAAGGGTTATTCACCACTTGCTGATAAAGTTTCTGATAGATTGTTCTGAACTTATTTGACAGATAAACTACTTTAGTGTTCCAAATCTTGGTCAGACATATTATGCCAGATAAATGTTTACCTGCTAAGTAGTGTTATATTCTTATACATCTCACACGCGGCCCTTTAACCTCAATCTAGACGGACCTGTACTATAGTAATCAGACTACTGATAAACACATTTATTACTAAAGAAATACATATTATAAACATACACCCAGAAACAGAACAAAGACCTGCGTCGGCTGGTCAGCGAACTAACGACCTCTGGTTAGCAGTCAGGACCACGCACCCGGTTTTATGGCGTTTAACTATCTGAAACTTTATCAGGAACTAGTGAAATTGGCCCTTAAAGTGGCACAGTATTCATCTATATCTATGTGATGCTTATTTACAGCTTGTTTAAATCTAATATGCAATATTAACAAGCATTAAAGTAGCTTACAGTAGCTATTTGGCTTGATAATGGCGGTCAAAATTGAACGAAATATTTTTTATTTTAAATGAGGGTAGTTGGATAATTAGACTATTGTTTATGGCGTTTATAATTGTAAGTTTCCACAAGTTTAAAGACGAATCTCATATCAAACGTATTTGTGATTTTGCAATGAATGGCTTTGAAATTATGTATTTATTTGTTTTAAGAAAAAATATAACGAATTACAATGTACTGTGTCGCGGGCTTTAAAAACGTAGAAGAAACGTACACAAAGAACACCTAGACTCAATAACTTATAGATAACAGTGGTGTCCGATCTAGGAAGAACATCATATATATGGCTTGCCTATGTTATTTATACAAGCATAGTGCCATATCTATTGGATACACATAAATTTTTATCGCCATAAAAAGTAATTTTATATCATACAAATTTTTACAAGATAGACTCGCCTGAAATTATTTGGATGCCTTTGGTCTTATGAGAAGTGTATTAATATTTTTTAGATGAGGGCCCATTGACAAGACAAGAGTGGCGTTGAAGATTGATTCAATAACAATTTAAATTCAACCTAAACCTCTTCAGAATACAGGTGTATTTTCAAATATGAGCGAGCGACGATAGCGACGGTTGGCTTTATTTAATTGCACCAACTTTAGATTGAATTTATATTGTAAGGTACTGAATTAGCCTCTTCGCTGCTCCGTAAGTCGACGCTGACTCTAAATAATCGAAATCTAAAGTGAATATTCACTTACATGCACTTAATAACGTGTAAAATAATATTCAGCATAAATCGCTTTCGAGCTCTCAACGCTTAGAGAGCAATGCACTAAAACACTGTTCAAAACTTACACAAAGTTTTAAACGATGGACGACAATGTTCATTGATAAGCCCATTGATAAGCCGTTCCAACTTTAACATAAATCAATTATCTAAATTTCAAATGGATATAATACTTTAAGACTATTGTCTAAAATAACATAACCCATAACTAGTACATAACAAATGATTTTATGAAGCAAAATTAAAACTTTTAAAACTCCCTACACAAGCATTTAATCGAGTAATCACACGCCAAAAATGCCTTACATCATTGATAAAAAAAAGCTGGTACTCTTACACTGCTAGACCAATATTTACCAAACATAGCTAAGAACCACTGTGAAGAAACTTGCTTTTAAATGAGAGTTACTATGCCACAGAGAGACGCAGACAGACGTCAACCTCATAACATCCCTCTTTTGCAACGGGGATTAAAAATACAAAATGTTATAGAAAAAATATATAAGCAATAAACTAGTCTTAAACTTATACAATTCTGTTATAAGAATATTGAGTTACGGGAGGAAGGAGGTGATTTTTTTATATGGGAATTCTACTAACATTAATGCTTAAGTTTATTTGAAAGAAAAAAGGCTGAACGGATGTAAATTAAATTTAGTACAGAGATATATGATGGTCTGGAATGGCAAATAGGCTAATTTTTACCCTGAAAAATGTAGTATTCCCGTAGCAGCAAAGTGCAACAACAAACGCGGGAAACACCATGAGGCGCAGCTATTCTGTACTCATATTTTTGAATTCGAAAGTAGCTCTGTCTATCTATTACGTTTTACAACTAAAACACTGCACCAACTTCAGTGAAATTTAGCATGAAGATAATTTGATTCTTGAGAAAGGACATACACTACTATTTATGGTGAAAATAAAGTTAGAATCTTCATGAAATCATTTTAAAATACCTATTCTGATTAATCAAATAATACACCTATTTTACATGCCACTTGATTGTACATCACATATAGTATGATATTATTAAATAATATGCATGCAAATATTATCATTATAATGTCTATTTGCACTGTGGTATCCAAGACCACGAGGTCCATGGGCTACAAACGCTCACAATATTTCCCTTCATCGCTGACATTGACGTAAACCAGGTAACCAACAACAGCAACGAACACTGTCAACGACAAAGTCAGAAACTGCAGCCATTTCAGCTTCTGAATATCATGGTGCAGTACTGCATAGTTCATTTCTAAGTTCGACAGTGTATTCCCAATTGAATCAGATTTTTCTGTAGCTTTTCCATCTGAGACATTCCCATTGTTTGGTATTTCCTTCTCTGGGAACTGACATTTGAGACGGTACTCATCAGTTTTGCTTCCAGTTGACGTTTGCCAGATTTCTGATAACTCTTTGGGTGTTACATCTGTTTTTGGTATTTGTATTGACATGACAAGGAATCTATCTTTTGCGACGGTACGCAATTGTATACCAGGTTGGACAACTATTAACACTGTTTGTGATGATCCGCTCCCTAAAATACCTGAGCTAGGTCTAACCCGGAATTTTTCTGGAGCAGTTGTTCTTATTTTGAATGAGATAGCACTCTCATCCATATTTGTTATGGTAAATTGACCGGATATTTCATCACTATCATTTTTAAAAACGATTGTATCATTTGGTACTAAACGTAGCATCTCTCCCGGAGAATGTTGCCCGTCACCTTGTTCGGCGAATGTTACTTTTTTAGAAACAGACTGTTCTGGTGTGTTCAACCTTGCTTCCGGAATAAACTCAAACACATAGTTATCTTTCCCTCCCCAAGCTACCAAGGCCTGCTCCGGTGCTACTACATCTTTCAAAGTGTCTTTGTTTACAAACTTCATTTTTTCAACCGCCTGAGCTGGTAACAAAGTCTTAACTACTTTAAACGCAGCTGATAAGACCCAAGGCATATGATAAATGACTATATAGTTAAGGAAATGTGGATAGTACAGCTTAAACAGGGTAATTAAATACTTCACAAGTTCCATATCCATGTTTCCTAGACCGCTGCCTTCCATATCAAAAAACATTGTAATTTTCTTACCATTCTCTTCCCGTTCAACACGATCAAACCAGTAAATCATGATTTTCTTCAACTCCTCATAGTCCCTTTGCCCTTTGACATGCATTTTGGCTTTAAAAATGAGCAGGAGACAGCCATCGACGTCTCTACCTCTCGGGAAGAAAATTCCTTCTTGAATGAAGTCCATTCTGATATTACTCTCATTAATATTGCTTGCGCCGACCGATTTTCTCCATGTTAAGATATCCCACAACATATTAGCGGCATTCTTAGCGTCTTTTTCTTGATGCATAAGCAGCCTTTTGAGATATTTCTCATCTTTTGCTCTTTCCAAATCCAACGGATGAAACTCCGGCGGTGTAGAACTTTCTTTTAATCTCGCTTCGAATATCGCACGAACGTCCGCCGGCGTCGCCATTTTAGTGAAATATTTATATCATAGGTTGATAAGGATGTTACAAATTAAAGGTTGAGTATTGCTAAATATATCAACATACGGAAATCACTAGCAAAGAGCGAATGAGAGTGAGAACTATGAAGCTACATATATTTTTACTAAATGTCATATGAGGTCGAGGTCCACTAAGGCAGATTTAAAGTACAGACCTGATAAATTGAAATCAATTAAAAAATAAAAATAAATTAGTCTGATTGACCTTACAGTTTTCATTTAATTTTATAAATAATTAGTGTCTGGTTATTAGAAAAGTTTGGAATATAATTTTATAAATTTAAAGTAACTATCAGAGAGTTTTCATATGGCCTGCTTGAAATGGAACTGGTGTGACATTTTATTTATTGAGTTGCTATAAACAAAATAGATACTTAAATGGTGTTTAATTTTTTTACATGACTTCACAATTTTCCCTTCTAAAGTTAAGTAGTTATCGATTTTGTGTTAAAAGCTGAAGATTCCCAGTATGCGTGTAATATTAACAAAAAAAGTACTAGATACTAGGTACATATTTTAATCTCTTATAAAACAAGTATTTTCAGAATATTTTTAAAATTCTTTCATATAAGAGGTGTATCATTTTCGACGAATGGTAAGTACACAACAAATTAAATATTACACATAAATTGCAGTCATTGCGTCACTGTCACAAAATATTTTTAGTAAGTGTATGATGGCAAAGACTTTAGTTTGCAAAGACTCAAAATGATTGAATAACTTCGGAGATATGGAATGAGACTAGCAATGGCAACACACAATACTCACTGTCATTTTTCTACCATCGTAGGTGGGTCGAATCGAAATTAACTACATATTTTGCCACTTGCTAAGCAGTGGTTCGCGTTGATTATTATTTAGCTTAGAGCTGTATAACTAAATATTAAACGTCATGTGCCTGTCTGTTTGACCTAAACTAAACAAAAAGATGAATTAAAAATGTTATAAGACTTCAAAAAATCAAATGAGTACATTTAATTGATATATAAAATAATAAATCTATGCCGTACATTGCGTTTCAATCAATAATAATCACCGATTAAATTAAACACAGGTGTAAACAGTAACATTAGTGCCGCATAACGGTAATAAAACATTATAAACCTGGAACTTACGTGGTTTGAGCTCTCGATCTGTGTTTTTGGAGTGTTTTTGAAGTATAAATAATTTAATAGTGCAGTTTTTACGTAATTTACATATTTTTTGAAGATTTGTCGTCTAGTTGAGGGAAAGCGATGTCTGGCTTATTATTCTGGTAAGTAAAACGAGTTTGTAAGCATTATATTATGCACACATGTAGGTCAACATGTTTCTTAAATAATAAATATTAATTTTATGGCTTCGATTGCGCAAGTTTATGGGTTGAATTAAAATTGTGGTTTACAACGTTGTGATTAGGCATTACAACTTGTTGTTTGTGCCAATAATGTCGTGACTATTGAAAAAAAATACTATCAAGTTTTACTTTTGTAGGGTTCCATATCCAAAAGGTAAAATGGGGACCCCTATTATTAATTCTCTGTATGTTTGCCTGTCCATCAGCTCGTCACCAGGCTGTATCTAATGAACTGTGATACTTAGACAGTTGAAACTTTCAGAGACTATGTATTTCCTTTGTAGCTATAACCACAAACACTAATACACAAAAACTAAAAAACAGAAGAAAATAAAAACTTAAGGGGGCTCTCATGCAATAAATGTGATTATTTTCTCCTCGTTTTTCCTCCATATTGATAACAATAGGTAGATGTTTCGATCTTCAATATTTTTTAATTTATATTGTAATTAAAAATACTACAAACAGGAAAAAAGTATAAATAATTTAGTGTTAACCATAAGTACTTAAATATATGGTTTATTAAAATTTATTTGTGTGGCAGTCATAGGGACTGCTATTAAGAGGGAAAGCTTGTAAAGGTTATTTAAAATAGAGTGAAATTTGAAATTTTTCTTTAATTAAAATTAGCAACATCAAACGTAAATACTGAGCAAACCCACAAGATTATCACCTACCATAAAGTTCTCAACAAAGCCAAGGAAGTTTTGTGAAGTCAGCATGTCCGTTATGTGAACCTAAGATTTTCTCCTACCAGTCAGTGCTCAACGTGGCTTAAGTTTTCACTTCAATAGTTACCTATTTTATGTTCCTCCTTGTGTCACTACAAATAAACAAAAAAATAATTAATTATATTTATTAAATAATGTATAGCTATTACTAATTTTTATACATACACTAACTGACCCAAACAATTTTATTTGCTTTGCAAATATATAAAGTTTTCTGTTAAAAAAAAAATTGTGTGGGTCACACTTATCGTACCCCTAAGTACTAAAAATAGATGTTGGCCAATTCTCAGACCTACCCAATATATACACAGAATATCATAAAAATCGGTCCTGTGGTTTCAGAGCAGTTTGATAACACAGCGACATGAGAATTTTATAAATAAGATTTGTCACTCTGTTTGTTTTGCTAAACAAAATGTGGTAGTTAAAAATATTGTGTACTATTGCAGTACTTGCGTTCCTTGTTGCGGTCCCGTAAACTGGTCGCCAGTGCCTTCTGCACCTCTAGCTCTCTCCTTGATGAAAGCCTCGCTTCCTTCACTTGTGCTGCTGTCTCACTGTCGCTGGTCTGGTCTGCACCTTCAAGTTCAGGCTCTAATGGCCCCGATGGAGGCTCTTGGGGTAGTTACGGTTTAAAGATATATATACTGTAGAAAATAAATAGCAAAGTATAATTATTTGATCATATTTTACGTATGTTACTTGTTGTTATTACCATTGTGGAATTTTCCATTTACAATAATAAGAAAGCAACAAAGGATATAGAAGGCTTTTTTGTTCATTTTATTTATCATATTATTTACTGTACAAAGATATTGTGTTAATTGTATCTTTATAAATTGTAGTCGATGTATTATTCTGATGTATAAGCTATATTATTGTTAAGTTTCATTATAATCCATACAATAGTTTTTATGTGAAAGAGTCACAAACATCCATCCATACTTACAAACTTTTGCGTTTATAATAGCCCTAGATGCCTACTAACTATACATACTGAGCATTCACAAGAAAATATGCATAAAAATATACAAAATGTATAGGTATTTTATGTGGCCTTTAAATTAATGCTGTAATATAATCTAAGCTATATGACTACCTCTGTGAAGCAGTGGTAAGCGCCCGGGAATCAAACCGGTGACCAGAAGCACAGGACTGCGGACCAAATGCAAGTATTCGTTTCGGAATTTGGGTGCTTTCTATGTATGTATTTACCAAACAAAAATAAATCTATATTTATATCACTTGGTGGTTTTAGTCGGTTCGATTTCGACACACCGCCGCAAACCCCAGTGGGGTGAAGGCCCGAGGGGGTTTCCAAACGTACAAAAAAAAAGGTGCCTCCGGTATCCTCACTTATTCGGTGAAACACCGCGCAAGCGCTGTTTCACACCGGTTTTCTATTAAGCTATGGTATCACTACAGTCGAGCTGGTCCGTTCCGAAGCATGGCTCTCACACGCTAAACTTAAACGCATATGAAATAGAGATTCAGATAGACTGCCTCGGTGGCGCAGTGGTAGCGTATGCGACTGCTGTGCTAGACGTCTCGGGTTCGATTCCTGAGTCGGACCAAATGTTTGTATGATCTGCCGATATTTGTTTCGGAGGTTGGGTGTTTTCTATGTATAATATGTATGTATTTACAAAAAAAAAGTATATATGTATTAATATGAGTTGTCTAGTACCTATAGTACAAGTTCTGCTTAGTTTGGGACTAGATGGCGTTGTGTGTTAAAATATCCAAAATAAAAATTGTTTACTTCCAATTTGTTTGTATACGTTACTATAACAAATATCTTAAAGTTTACTAACATAGCAGACTAGTTTATGCCCGCGGCTCCGCCCGTGTATATGTCGGTTATCGCGGCAAATAGTAGCCTATGTGTTATTCTGATCTATAAGCTATATTACTATTAAGTTTCATCCAAATCCGTTGTGTAGTTTTTACGTTAAAGAGTAACAAACATCCATCCATACAAACTAAGATGGTCTTGATATGTTAATATCTATATTAGAAATTAATGGCGTACGATATAATCCATGATTAAATATCTTACTTGTAATTTCGCCTAGGATTCTGTGCCGTAATTATTTCTTATTTCTTCCATACACATCCGTTTTTTACCTGTGGAAACCCCCGTCACCGGGGTTTTGCGGCGGGGCGGTGTATCGGAAGCCTGACAAGGGAGGGATCAGGGAATTGCTATAATTCACCCTTTAAGCTCACCATACACGGTCGGGTGTACTTGTCAGGTTTACTTGCGAAGTTACACCCGTCAGGTAAGCTTGTGCCGAGTAAAGAGCATACCTGTAGAAACAAACCTACTAGATGTGTCCTAACGTGTATGGCAACGTCGAAATGTTGCAACGCAAATATTTCAAAAAGGATTGATAAAATGTATATAATCTTATCTCTCATAATTAAACAAAGGTTGGTTATTGAAACTTGCTTTTCTATTATCTTAATGTAATGTATTGTTAAGCAGAACCAATTTTAAATTAATATGTACTAACTCCCCGCTCTACCCTACCTACTCTGAGCCCTGAGCTACTCTCCCCGGATTTGCATAGCTGTAACGACCCGACTTCAAAAGAATAAGGGGCACGCCCTAGAGTCTAAACGGCTTGTCGTATTTTTATGTGAGGGAAGTCAATATATTCCTCTTATTATTGGGAGTGACACTATATACATCAAATTAAAAAAAAACAAATAAAAAAATAAAAAGGAAACCATGGATTTAATATAGACGGCAGATATTGACGCAATCGGGTTTTATATATAAATGTTACTTGTTTACGTAATTATAAATATATATATATATATATATTACGTAATTATAATTATAAATATATATTATGCTATTTACATCAATAACATATAAAAACAGGCTTACAAATGTGTAATAAACAAAAATATATCCAGATAAAGCCTACAAAAGCATGTTAAAAATAATAACTCGATACATAATAAAACAAGGAAATAAATATCTATCAAAAATTAAGCATTTTATAAACCCGCTATCACTATCACAGACACAGACTGAACAGGGAAGATATCCGAACGGTCATTGGTATCCTAACCTCTTCTTCTCACTCGCTTCGTTCTTGGCAGAACGGTCGTGGTCACGTAGACCTGTCTACACTGGTGGTAGAAGCGGACAAAGCCCCTCGTACAATTTACCCGCTGTCGGCAGACTGTCGGCTGCTGTATCCTAACTAGAGCTTGTTATTACAAGCACCTATTCACTGTAGGTACAACAGAAGGCTCTGTTCAGGGGATGCGTGGAAGCAGAAGAAATGCCGCAGCACGTTCTCACAGAATGTAGAAGTGTGGCATATCAACGATCAATATCACTCCCGGAAACATATAGCGACCTGAAAATGCTACTAAGCTTCTGAGATGATCTAGGATGGTTGGAGTAAGAAGATGACAAAACCCACGTACAATGGCCCAATGAAATGGCTAAGTGCGGAAGTCCAAAACAAACCATTCCGGTATCACTCTCACAACTGAAAAGGACTCCTTTTTTTTGCCCTCGGATACTACTGACTGGTGGTTATGTCGGACTCGAACCGACTAAAAACCGCACACAATCTCGGGTACTAGAAGCCGGGGAACCAGGCGTACCCTCGGGAGGAAATCCCTGGAACCTCGACGTACCTCGGGCCATCCCCTGTTTGTAGGTGACCCCTTCCTGTGTAGAAACCCTCGCTTCCATTTTCTGTACAGAAAAGGGAGCGAGCGCTTTATAGGGCTCGGGCCACCACCCCGGCGTATAAAAAGACACCTAAAACGACAAAAATAATCAAGTTGCTAAGCTAACAAAGTGGGGCAAATAAACATACAAATAAGGTAGCTAGTTATGAAGGACAACAGCACTGTAAACCAACACGTTTGACCAGTTTGGTAAAGGTATTTGGGAAAAAAAATCTTTGTACATTTTATAAACCCGTCACTCTTACTACAAAGATTTGTTTAAGGTTTCCTTAAACGACTTAAAATAATCAAGTCATGATCAGTAAACAAAGTGTGCCAAAGAAACATACAAATCCCCCTAAAGGAGCAAACTACCAGGACAGCAGCACTGCGAAGAAGAGGAATACTTGACACCGACTTTATATCAATACCTTTTTTTTATAAGTAACTCGCCAAAGTGCCTCAGCCTGATGGTTAGCTCAAGCAGAATCCAACGGTATAGGTAGTTTCTGAACAGTTTGGTATAGGTATTTGTAAAGAAACCTTCTTTCTGTCGAGGTCTATCCCTAGCTCTGGGGTGTTAAAGGATGTTTATGTAATTCGAAGGTAAAAATCAGACTTGAGTCTGACTCTTCCCTCATACCAGACCTGAGTCTGGGTCACCTATTGCCTACTTACTACTTACTTACTTAATAACGCCTACTTTTTTGACCTTGAAGACGATATTGGTAACTGATTATATCGCACATGTATAACGGTATTATCTATACCGATATTGGTGATTATTGTAAATAAAGATAGTACTAACTGTAAGGATGTCTACACAACAAAGTAGCCGGCTTAAGATTATGTACTAAATCAGCATTTCAATAGGAACTATCACGACAGCAGAGGAAAATCAGCAAAAATCAATATAAAATACAAGAAAACAAATTCGTCGATGTATTTTGAACGTATCAAAAGAAAATTCTATCTTGGCAACGCGTTTTTCGATATTTTTATATTTTTATATTATATTCTTTCAACAACAAATTGGCAACAAATTCAGGTATTATAATCGATGTATGGTTGACAGTCCACAACTGTGCGCTTTTCAAGGAACTTTCTGCCTCGCACAACAAAACTGTGGAATGAATTGTCGCCTGCGGTATTCCCGCACCAATACGACCTTCAAACCTTCAAGAAAAGAGCGCACTCCTTCTTAAAAGGCCGGCAACGCATTTGTGACGCCTCTGGTGTTGCGGGTGTCCATGAGCGGCGGTAATCGCTTACCATCAGGCGATACGTCTGCTCGTTTGCCTCCTATACCATAAAAAAGTATAGTATTAACTGTTTTTCCATATTTTTCTGCTAACTTTATATCAAGCTGGTATAAATTGTGATATTTCGAGACTTGCTCGAGCAACAAAATCGACATTTTAGCAATAAGTTAGCTGCAAAGTTTCATGTATTTTAAAATGATTTTTGCTGGTTTTCCCCTGCTACCGGGATACCGCTCTCATTAGGTCGCCACAGTGTGGGTCACCATGCTGCACTGTCCACGTTCACATTGAGGATGGCGACTAACCACTCTGATTATTTTTTTTTTAATGACAACTCCCACATTTGGATACATATTCCTGTGTCACGGGGATCTTTACAAACATACATGAAACGGATACAAAGTACACCCAGACTTAGAACAACAATTTATGGATCACACAAAGTGTTGTCCCATGTAGGATTTGAACTCACAACACTTGGCGCAGTAGGAAGCGGTGTGGCGACTACTGAAACCACTTTTTTTACGTGTGGAAACCCCCTCGGGTTTGACCCCACCGGGGTTTTGCAGCGGGGCGGTGTGTCGGAATCAAACCGACTAAAACCACACGGTTTGCCACTCTGCGCCTGAGACGGGAGGGATCCGAGAACCGCTTCTTACGCCATCCGGGACCATTGAAACCACTAGGCCAACCGTGTAGTCAGGTGTCATTCATCTCGTCGGGTCATTACTCATGGTTTCCATCAGGAGTAGAGTCATATTGGTAGCTTGGTCATAAAAATAAAATATCTAAAGAAAGATAAATATGTTTTTATTATATTGTGTGCAACAAGCACACACAGCTTTAATTCAATTTGATAATATAGGGAAAAACGACAAGCATGCACTGAATCGATACAATTTGCGTGATAGTTTCCTGTTTTTCGATAAACTTCTGTAGCTGTATTTATACTGCCTCGGTGGCGCAGTGGTAGCGTTTGCGACTGCTGTGCTTGAGGCCTCGGGTTCGATTCCCGGGTTGGACCAAATGTTTATATGATCTGCAAGTATTCGTTTCGGAGTTTGGGTGTTTTCTATATATAATGTGTATGTATTTACAGAAAAAAAGTATATATTTACTTATATCAGTTGTCTAGTACACATAACACAAGCTCTGATTAGCTTGGGACTAGATGACGTTGTGTGTTAGATGTCCAAAATATTTATTTATTAGTATATATTTTATTATTCGATACTAGCTGAACGCCACGGTACCACAATAACCACGAGTAACGTTGCGGGGCGAAGCTAGTCCAAAAAGTAGTTACACCTTATATTGTCCGTCTTGGGTACTGGGAGCCAGGAACCATCTGATTTACATCGGATCGGGAAACTGTATTATGTGGTACCGTTGTGTCTTTGTTCGTTAGTTCAACTCGCACTTGACCGATTTTTATGTATTTTACGTCTCAAAGTACTTGAACTACATGAAAGGATGACCATTTAATATATTAATTTTTTTAATGACTTCATATTAAATGGCGGGTTTAATGTCATAAGCATTCCCTGAATGTCGTAGGGCATTGCGGAAATGAATGACACGCACTACACTTTGGTTAAGAGTTTTAAAGTATGAAAAAGAAAATTGGCAGTCATAAAGACAGCCGATGGGAATGAAAACTTTTGACTAGACGATGACGCGGTGATTTAAACTTATAAGATTTCCCCTACAAAAAAGTGCTCAACGCGGCCAGGGAAGCTTTGTGTCTTCAGCATGTTGGTGACGGTGAAGCGGTGAACCAAAAATAAATTTAAGTTCACCTAAAAAGTGCTCAACGCGCCTAAAGAAGTTGTCACTACAAAATCCACTTTGAATGTTCCACTAGGAAAATATATTTAATATTTAACTTTTTTCTAAGTTGGCAACCTTCAAAGAACTTATAAAAAACTCTCATCTACATTTCGGCCTCGACACAAATGCATAGAACCGTATCTATGTTTTTTTAATCTTTTATTACTTCGTCTTTTCCTTATAAGTCCAACGATACGCATCATTTACACTAGTGATGCCAAAAATAATGACCGAATACTCGGCAAATATTCGACGAAATTTTTGGCCGAGGCCGAATATTCGGCAACAGTACGGAACTTTTTCCGAATGACAGGTTCATTTCTATGGTGAGCGTAAACATTTTTTCTGTGTCACGTTTGGTTAATCTATATGTATGTATTAATAAATATATATGTATATCAGCAGTCTAGTTTGGGATCATAACACCGTGTGTGAGATTTGTGAGGTTATTATTTTAGTATTACTAGCAGCCTGTGTCCCGGCTTCGCACGGGTAGACATGGTATTTACCCAAAAATTTAAGTATTATAAATTTTAACACGCTCTTAGCAAACTTTCCAAGCTTAGAACACTTGACCAAGTTTCGAAGTTTTCATACGGATTCCTGACTTTTTGTAAATGTAATATAGTTATATGTTACTCGGCGATTATTTAGCTTTCTAATGGTGAAAGAATTGTTCAAATCGGTTCAGTAGTTTCGGAGCCTATTGAAACAAACAATAAACATTTTCCTCTTTATAACCTAACCGAAATAATCGGTTATTAACTACTTTTGAAATGGGTTAACCTAAGTTTCGGATTAAGATAAATAGATGTTACCGAATTAAAAATGTTAACAGGAATAACCTTACGGTTAACCTTAACCGTATTGGTATAGGCTTCTGAATATTTGTAGGTCAGTGATTCATTTTAAATTACAGTCGTCGGGAGCGTTCATTATTTGCGTGACATAGGGGAAGGAAGATTTCGGCTATTAACAAATCATTTTTTTTCACAAGAGACAGTAAAATTCTTTAATTTTCGCGTCGCGTCACGTCCTTAAATAACCGAAATCGTGGGTTAACTTCTAACATTTGGTTGGGTTAAAATAATAACATATATAATCTATTAACCGAATCAGTAAGCCCTTGAAACGGTTACAGATTGATTCGGTAACTGTTTATATCGCATATCGTCATACATGGGTTTTCCGATCCCTACTTCTGATAACGATGGAAACAGCATACACACTTTTCTGTATGAGCCTGCCATGAGCAGTATCCAAGAGTGGTGGTCACAATACTTTTTGTCGAATGGGCCGGCTCGATCAGAGTGATACCACGGCCTCACAGAAAACCGGTGTAAAACAGCGCCTGCACTGTGTTTCACGAAGTTAGTGAGGATACCGTTGGCCCATACTCCAACCCCTCCCACATCCCTTAAAGGCTGGCAACGCACTTGTGACGCCTCTGGTGTTGCGAGTGTTCATGCGCTTACCATCAGGCGATACGCAAGCTCGATTGCCTCATATATCATTAAAAAATTGATTCTCCGGGGTCTAGAATTCACCAACGAAACACGACAGCACAAATGCTGTCACTTTAGGTTGGTCTTCCGTCACAAGGCAGTTCCGTCCCAAGGTAGTTCCGTCCCCGTCGCGACGGCTCTTTCCCCGCTAAAGTCAGAGTGGATATAAAATATCACTGTTTGTCCTCAAAAAGCTTCACGAATGACAGTATCGGATTAGATTTCATCCCTGTATAGAACAAAAGTTGAGTTTTATTTTCATTTTGTCTGTTTCATATTTGTAAAGTCCCACGCGTCACAAGAGATATTCCTGTCGCCAGTTATTATTTATTGAAAAAAAATGCTGGTCATTGTCGTAACAATGATTTGAAGGTGTCATGAATATGTCGAAATGTATTAAATGATTTTTATTGTCTAGATTTTACAGTGACTCATTCAATTTCAAAGTATTTATCAGCTGAAACACCGATAGATAGTATGTCTTATCAGATAAATCTTTAAAACGAGAAAACTTTTTTGATAAGATTATAAATATGTACACGGTTTTAAACCTGAAATCGTTATGGTTTATTTGCATTAATTGCAGTGAAGTAAGTACCGCGAGTGTGGCCGTTAAGTGGGGGGAGGGTTGATCTTTAAAATTCCGAAAAGTTTCTACACGATTGATATTTTTACGCCCAATTTTTGTCGTATAATAATTATAATATTATGGTTAAAGAGACTTAGTCATTTCAATATCTTGAAACAAACCTCCCCCGCCATCCCCTAAACTAAAACCTGGCTATCCCAGTGGCCGTGAGAGCATACACAAAGTAAAGGAAAAATAAATTCCAAATGCGATGTGGGCGTGGCTAGCGTAACAGAACTTTGAGCGCATTCGCTCTTAAGTAGCTATACAAAGAGGAATGACTGCCTCGGTGGCGCAGTGGTAGCGTAAGCGACTGCTGTGCTAGAAGTCTCGGGTTCGATCCCTGAGTCGGACCAAATGTTTGTATGATCTGCAAATATTTGTATCGGAGTTTGGGTGTTTTTCTATGTATAATATGTATGTATTTACAAAAAAAAGTATGTATGCTTTAATATCAGTTGTCTAGTACCCATATTACAAGCTCTGCTTGGTTTGGGACTAGATGGCGTTGTGTGTTAGAATGTCCGAAAATATTTATTATTATTATTATACTTATGTATATCTGTGAAACCAATCGTATTCAAACCGTTATGACCTAATATATCAAAACACGCATACATTGCTTATTAAATATGAGTACTGACGATGTAATTATCTCGAGAGCACGCAATGAATTGCATTTCCTGCGGGAATATTTTAAAACATTGTACATAATTTTTTTTGGTATTATATATACATATATAATGTTATTATTCGTTTATGTGTGCGTCTAGGCGGCAGAGAATCTTTTGGGATTTACTTTTAATCGTACTTCTGATGCTTATTTATCTTTTCTGAGGGCACATACTAGCACACTAGGAGGGCAACAGCATTGCAAACCAACCCGTTTGGCCAGCCTGGTATAGTTGGAGAAAAACATATTTTCCGATATATCGGCGAACCACCGGCCTCTACGGAGTGCTAAAGAAATATCTCCAAAAAATAATTCTCATAAGAAGTGTAAACCATGTTTTAATCGCAACCCCGTAACGATCTTCTGTGTTGGTAGCTTCTCCTCGAAGGTCAAGGTCATGGTTATGGTCTGAAACGAGACTTTATTTACGCAAAGGTCGTGTTTAATAAACCATCAGTCGATATTATACTATTATTGGCTGCGCCTCGTGTACAAAGAGGTAGAGTTTTTAACTTTGTTTGTCTGGTTGTCTTGGGTAATCTTGGGAAGTACTGATCCGATCCTGAAAATTCTTTCACCAACAGAAAGCGACGCTATTCAGGAATGGCATATGCTATACTTTATTATGATTGAACAAAAAATTCAGTTATAAATATTAGTATTTGTAAATCAAGTTGAAGAAAATCGGGCAGTTAATGCCCAACGAAGTGGGCGCGGGTCGGCTAATCAACTATATTGCAACGTGTCGCTCATCTGATGGTAAAAAATATCTTATTGGCAATCCGGAATATCAGCAGCACATACCAAATTTTATCAAAGTTAGTCTAGCTGTTTGGGCGTGAAGGATTAACAAGAATACAAACACACATGTGAACAATTATTCGCCTTCATAAGATTAGTTTCATCATCAACAAGTCATAATGACCCACTGCTGGGCTCGTCGGGCCTCATCTCAGGAGAGGGCTAAGGCCGTACGTAATATTAGTTTACAAAGTCAATATTACCTACAATTATTTATCTGTGGAGGTTTTATTTAATCTACTAAAAAATTATATAATCTGTGCGACTGTCATATTTCAAATAAAGAATTTATCGTATTCAAAATACCTATAGGGAGGCCGTTTTTTGCTTTTTCTAAAGACGGTCACCATTTCATCACATCAATATTTTTTATATTTTTTATCATTATTCATCTCGACGATTACTTCAAGACGCGAAGACTACACGGTTGGCCTAGTGGTTTCAGTGGTCGCCACACCGCTTCCTACTGCGCCAAGTGTTGTGGGTTCAAATCCTACATGGGACAACACTTTGTGTGATCCACAAATTGTTGTTCTGAATCTGGGTGTACTTTGTGTCCGTTTCATGTATGTTTGTAAAGATCCCCGCGACACAGGAATTTCTATTCCTAATGCGGGAGTTGTAAAAAAAAAAAACTTTGATTTGACGACTTTAAACATTGGCCGAAATAGCTGATTAGCTGGTTGCCATTTCATCTAAAGAAGAAGAAATACTTATAAACAGTTTGATAACAGACTGCAAAAAACATGAGTTGAATTTGAAGTATTTGCATAGGTACATAAGAAATACAAAAGTTTTTTATCTGTTAATAATATTATAATATAGTTGTCTAAAAAGTAATCAAGTAACTAGCTATTTGCTTGTGACGATGTCATTAAAATTAGCCATTAAACAGATAGAAAAAAAATGCTTTATTGATAAAAGTACCGTACATAAAATGCTTTATATGTATTTAGCGAAAATGTCAAATTAACAGCTAATTTGAAATAACCAAAAAGATGTCGAAGATTCGTTTGTATGGTATGGTGTAAGTTTAATGGATGACGTGTACAAATAACATGGCATTTTGGAAAGGTCGCTCAACTCCCGGGATTGCAAATGGCGGAACGCTTCGTAAATTGTCAAGTATTTGAACGAACAAACGTTGTTTTAATTTTTTGCTTGATAAATTTTAAAAATGCATCCTAGCTTGATTGATTTATACCCCTGATACCTTCTGCATACTAAATTTCATGGAAATTGTTGGAGCAATTTCCGAGATTCAGATTATAATTATACAAGAATTGTTCGTTTAAACGTATTTGATAGATATTTGACTGCCTCTGTACCGCTGTGGTCTCGAGTTCCTGTGTCGGACCAAATGTTTGTTTGATCTGCAAATATTTGTTTCGGAGTTTGGGTGTTTTCTATGTATAATAAGTATGTTTCTACAAAAAAAGGTGTATATGTATTTATATCAGTTGTCTAGTACCCATAACAAAAGCTCTGCCTTGCTTTTGACTAGATGGCGTTGTGTGTAAGATGTCTGAAGTATTTATTTATAGAAACACACATATGTACATTTCATCAGATAAATACATAATTCTAGTGGTACTTGGTTACTGACATTACACCTATTGTGGAAATAAAAAAAAATAATAATAAATATTTTGAAACATTTTTTTTAACACAACGCGATCTAGTCCCAAACTAAGCAGAGCTTGTAATATGGGTACTAGACTACTGATATTAATACATATATACTTTGTAAATACATACATATTATACATAGAAAACATCCAAACTCCGAAACAAATATTTGTAGATCATACAAACATTTGGTCCGACTCAGGAATGGCACCCGAGACCATACTTTCCGGATTGAGAAAAATGCACCTTATATTTATTGTTTAAAGATTTAAAATAACTTGATTGTGAATTCGCTGTCTGCGCATTCTTTTATAGTTTTTAACCAATGGAAATTTATGAGGTTTTTAATATCGGAAGTCGGAAGTTGGTTTAATTATTATTCTGTTTTAAAATTAAAAATACAACTTCCGCATGAATGTACTGTATGTATATCCTATGACGTGGGGGAGTTCACGAACTCACATAAAACGGACACAAAGAACACCCAGATTCGGAACACCATTTTTTGGTCACGCAAAGTGTTGTCCCAGTGTGGGGTTTGAACCTACAACACTTGGCGCAGTAGAAAGCGACGCGGCGAACGCTTAAACCACTAGGCCAACCGTGCATTCATTTTGCAGGTTGTGAGAATGTGTGGATGTTTGTTACTCATTTACGCAAAAACTATCGAATGGATTTAGATGAAACTCTATAGTAATAAGCATAGCTTATACATCAGAATAACACATAGGTGGGCATATCACGTGGGCAGAACTACGGGCCAAAACATCGTATTCGCTCCCACTGCCCCATCGAGGCAGACACAGAAAATATTATTAAAAATTGGTTTTAAATAATAAATATTTCAGACGTCTTAACACACAACGCCATCTAGTCCCAAACTAAGCAGAGCTTGTATTATGGATACTAAACAACTGATATAAATACATATATACTTTTTTTTTGTAAATACATACATATCATACATAGAAAACACCCAAACTCCGAAACAAACATTTGTAGATCATACAAACATTTGACCCGGGCCGGAATCGAACCCGAGACCTCAAGAACAGCAGTCGCATACGCTACCGCTGCGCCACCGAGGCAGTTGACTTTAGTGACCCATTAGAAGGATTTCACGACTAGGTAGGTGATGTCAGGAGAACTTTGATTGCGCGATGCAGGATTAGAAGTTACTCCATAGTGCGCTGTGTCGTGTGCGTTTGTTTATCATAGTACGTGTAACTTATTAGGAAATCATCCACGGATTTTCCACTCAACGATTGTATCACATGCGATACAATGGTTTATGAATGCTAAAGTCCACAAAGTATGTACAAACATTAATGTGCAGATAGAGAAATACATTCTTGGTTCGAGTGTGATACGCCAGCTGTTTTGAGGTGAATTCCTGTGGCCGACAATTTAAAAAAATCTAAATAAAAAACAATATATTTAAAACGTCATCCGTAGAAGAGTCACGCTTCGAATAGGCCGGCTCGACCAGAGTGATACCACGGCCTCACAGAAAACCAGTGTAAAACAGCGCCTGCGCTGTGTTTCATCGAGTGAGTGAGGATACCGGAGGCCCATACCCCAATCCAACGCCCCCTATCCCCCTCACCATCCCCCTTCCCCCCAGGCCGCCATAGTGTGGGTCACCATGCTGCATTGTTCTTTTTCGCATTGAGGATGGCGACCACCACTCTTGGATTCTGCTCATGCTTTCCATCAGGCAGGGCAGAGTCATTTTGGCAGCTTAAATATAAAAAAAAAAAGACTCGCGCTTGACCGATTTTTACACCTGCAAAGTTGTGTGGTAATTATAATGGCCGTTTTAAAAGCTAAATTTTGCGATAGGCATTATACAATTAAAATCATTAATCCCCAGACATTACTGCGAGTACGTAGTTAACATGCGAATATGTAGTTTATCTAACAATGTAGGTCAGTGGCCTGTGTGCATATTTGTGTATAAATTATTCAGTACCATTCTAGGTAATTTTCTACTTCATGGATTTTAGTAGCGACTAGCTGTTGCCCGCGACTCCACTCGGTTATCGCGGCAAATAGTAGCCTATGTGTTATTCTGATGTATAATCTGCATAAGCTCGGTGGCGCAGTGGTAGCGTACGCGACTGTTGTCCATGAGGTCTCAGGTTCGAATCTTGGGTCGGACCAAATGTTTGTATGATCTACGAATATTTGTTTCGGAGTTTGGATGTTTTCTACGTATGATATGTATGGTTTTACAAAAAAAAAGTATTTATGTATTCATATCAGTTGTCTAGTACCCATTGACTACACGGTTGGCCTAGTGGTTTCAGTGGTCGCCACATCGTTTCCTACAGCGCTAAGTGTTGTGGGTTCAAATCCTACATGGGACAACACTTTGTGTGATCCATAAATTGTTGTTCTAAGTCTGGGTGTACTTTGTGTCCGTTTCATGTACGTTTGTAAAGATCCCCGCGACACAGGAATGGGAGTCGACTTTCAAAAAATAAAATAAAAATACAAGCTCCGCTTAGTTTGGGACTAGATGGCGTTGTGTGTTAGATGTCTGAAATATTTATTTATTTTAAGTAAAGTTTCATTAAAATCCGTTCAGTAGTTTTTACGTGAAACAGTAACAAACATCCATCGATACTTACAAACATTCGCGTTTATAATACTAGCAGGATATAAATTATGTAATGTGCTAATATCACATCATATAAATTTTAACAGACCTCTCCTAAGAAAAGAGGTTTTAGTATACTTTATCACATTGACCAGAGGGGTTGGTATAAGGTTTGTGTCAAGTCTGGGAGGGGTCCGGATGGCGTAAGAAAGCGGTTCCCAGATCTCTCCCGTGTCAGGCGCAGAGTGGCACACCGTGGTGGTTTAGTGGGTAGTCTGGCGAGTCATTCAGGAGTCCCACACAAAGCGAAGCCCCTGTGCCCGCGGGGGTGGAGCGAAGTGCGTAAAGGCATTCCACCACGTCAAAAAAAAAAAAAAGTTTTGTGTCAAGTGTTCCTCCTCTTCGCAGTGCTGTTGTCCTGGTAGTTCGCTCCCTCAGTCGGCTCTTAAGACACCCACGAGGTGAATAGGGATGCTGACGCTCTATGTTCTCAATCCCCACCAGACGGCCAATAGTACCGATTGCTGAAAAAAAGTTGAATCGACTTGTATCAATAGGCTAGCAAACTACCCAGGCAACACGATAGATCCCCAATTGTCGCTAAGGGTCGTTTGTGGCCACATCTGGGGAAGATGTGAACGCTGTAGGCGACACGAGACCGGTGACCCCCTGATGCGGTTCGGGTGTCGTCTTATGTTGGTCGGTTTTCCATCTCTTACCGTGTAGAGTGGTAAGAGGCGTGACATGACCTGCTACGGGGGTGGCTCTGGTCACCCTGGGATATACCTCAGTCATGAGGGACGGCAGGAGAGACTCCAGAAGCCGCTAATGCGTTTCTGGAGCTCCTCCATAATGCCGAGGTCGGCCACAGCGTTGGTTTAGTGGATAGACCGGTTCGCTGGGAGTCCAACACACGCCTTTCGTGTCCTCGACGGAGGGTATGGTGCGAAAAGGATTCCCCGCGTAAAAAAAAGAAAATGACAACTACATTGCAAAGAGAATGAGCACTTGACACAAAACCTCTTTTTGTGTCGGAATCACACCGACTAAAACCACATGGTGTGCCAATTTGCGGCTCAGAAGGGAAGAATCCGGGAACTGCTGTTAGTAACACATCTGGACTCCTCCTAGGGCTTGCCAGCACTGAAACGGGCACCGTCTGCAAGGAAACTATCTATTTAGGTGACATACGGCACACGCGAAACTTCGCCTCCTGGCTACTAAAGCGGATGGCGGGGAATACCCTTCCCGTCTATCCGGGGACTTGACACAAACCGAATACCAGGACAATACCTCCTTTTTAAGGCCCGTGTCTAGCAGACTGTAGAGTTTTAAAAATGTGTCCGTTTATGCGAAATCTTAAATATTCCACTATTTGTTTTACAATATACTACTTGATAATACATGCATGTTTTCACTTCGCATATGAAGGTCAAAACTTCGTACAATGTTTATTTAGAAAATAATTCGAAGCGTTTACATTTAAGAATGTTTTTTACACACGTTTAACTGCGTTATATATATTTTTATATGTGTACATATGTATCTGTATTATTACACGTGTTTCTCACTCATCTTACACGACTGCGAAAGAAAGAGCGTTATGTTTCTCAAATGTATATATGTATGTATATTTCTTTGGCACGCCCTAGAGCCTAAACGGCTTGTCGTATTTTTATGGGAATGGTGTCAATAGATTCGTCTTAGTCGTGAAGAGTGACACGGGGTACACCCCAGCCAAAAAGTAATATAAAAAAAATGTGTGTGGTATTAAAAAAAGATTTTTTAAACGGTCACTACGATTCTCGGCTTCTCGCGTCCAGCTCCCGCCAGCCGTTTTGCGCAGATCACTCCACCTGGTCTGTGGACGTCCCACACAGCGTTTGCCGCGACGCGGTCTCCACTCGAGAACTCGTTTACCCCAACGGTAATCAATTCTGCGGATGGATTGACCAAATTGGATGATGACAATGCAATTAATTATGTATAATTGGTATTATTATCAATCCAAAATGGCCGCTTCAAGAATTTCTGAACAACCAACGCAATGTGGTTGTCAAGTGGAGAGCTTAAAGTATTTTTTTTATTAACAAGTAATACAAGTTTTTTTTTGTTTTCAAAGAAATCCTTTATTTAAATAAATAACTGTATTAGATTTTTTAAATATCAAAACTTTATTCGTTTACGAAGCAGACGTAATGGAAGCTCTCAATGCAATCATTTTCTCTCGTTTTTGCAACATATTAACTATTATTAACTATTTATATAACTGCCTCGGTGGCGCAGTGGTAGCGTATGAGGTCTCAGGTTCGATTCCTGAGTCGGACCAAATATTTGTATGATCTGCAAATATTTGTTTCGGAGTTTGGGTGTTTTCTATGTATAATATGTATGTATTTACAAAAAAAAGGATAAATGTATTAATATCAGTTGTCTAGTACCCATAATACAAGCTCTGCTTAGTTTGGGACTAGATGGCGTTGTGTGTTAAATTGACCGAAAATATTTATTATTTATTATATTTCATTGATACTCCGTTCCTTTTGGTCGTAGCGTTGTTATATATAGCCTATAGATTACCTAGTTGGTCTAGCGGTTGAAGTATGCGACGGCCAATCAAGAGGTCTCGGGTTCAAATCCTGGGTCTAGCCAAAAGTGTTATTGAGTTTTTCTGATTATATAAATACTTAATAACAGCTCGGAGTTTGGAAGTTGGGGTCTGAACCCCCGTGCCTCGGAGAGCACGTAAAACTGTCGGTCCTGCGCCTGATCGCTCCCTGATCGAGTCGGTTAACCGTCCCATCGGATTATGAGAGTGAGGGAACAGAGAGTGCATTTGTGTTTGCGTACATACTTGTGCACTATAATACCCTGCGTAGTTGGCTGGTCTCCGTTGGGACTGGCCGCTGTGGCCTTAATCGGCTAGGAGAACATCTTATCCTACATCGACCACTGGGCTTCTCTAACTGTGTTTCTTTTTAAGTCAACTCAGGAACTTGAGGCCCGAAGTTCCTGAGTTTACCGCATTTAACCGAAGAAACAAACTCTTCTAGTTTATAATATTAGTGTGAATAATGAGTTACCCTGACTGACTGATTCCTCATGACTTTGAACCGTTGGGGCTGCAAAACTTGGGTAGGGCAAGTAATGTTGTACGTATAGATTTATCGACTAGGCGTGGGAGTTTGATACACTTTAGTCTGGTCTCTAGGGAAAATATGGGCGTGAATATATGTAAAAACTCACACCCAACCCCTAAATGGCTAGGCAGGAGTTTATTAAACGCCAATGTATTTTTAAACTTTATGTTATTCAGTTCTGTTAATCACTAGCGTAGCCAAAGTGTTACCCGCGGCTATTGTTGTACCTTTTCATCACCAGATAACACCGCGTGGAAAACCAAGTCTTAAAAAAGTAGCCTAAATTACTCCTTATTGTATCAGCTTTCTACCAGGGAAAGACCCTTCAAGATCGGTCTAGACGTTCCAGAGATTAGCCGGGACTAACTGACAGACAAATACGAAAAAAATCATTTTTTGCTGAAGTACCGCATATACTTTCCTATGTGTTTAGTGAAAAGCTGTGAATTTAAAATTACAAACAGACAATTCAATGTTATTTATTTGTATAGATATTAAAGTTTATAATCTTGATGTACAAAATATGTTTACAATATTGAATGAACTAACCCCTAAACTAGGCCGAGTTTGTATGTTAATAGTTTACTAACAATAAAATATGATAATAGATAAACAATCTATACAAATAAATAAAATTAAAGTGTCTGTTTGTTATTTTAAATTAACAGATTTTCATTAAATGCATATAAATGTATGTTAATATCTGTAAAAACTGGACTGATTTTGACGGGACTTTCACTGGGAGGTCGAGAACGGGTCGATCCCCTAGAACGAGCTCCTCCCGACTGTCATGGTAGGCCGTCACGGGGTTCCGTGTGTAGACTAGAACTTTCGCTTCGCCTTACCGTGGACACTAGGGTTGGAAAAGCATTCCCCCGAAAAAAAATTGTCAATAGATGTTGGTACTCACTTACCATCAGGTGCCGATCTGCTCGTTTGCCTTCATTGATCATCATCATCAGCCACTTACTGTCTCGGTGGCGTAGTGGTAGCGTATGCGACTGCTGTGCTTGACTTTCGAGTTCGATTCCCGAGTCGGACCAAATGTTTGCATGATCTGCAAATTTTTGTTTCGGAGTTTGGGTGTTTTCTATGTATAATATGTATTTTACAGCCTCGTTGGTCTAGTGGTTAGCGTAAGTAACTGTAGATCAATAGGTGTCGGGTTCGATTGCCACGTCGGACTGCTGTTGGGGTTTTCTTACAAGAAATTCTTAATAGCAGCCCGGAGTATGGAATATGGCGGTGTTTCCCGTCCGTGCCTCGGAGAGCACGTTAAGCCATCGATCCCGGTTGTCATGAACATCTACGGCAATCGTTATTGGGAAGTCAGTGCCCTCGAATATACTGACAATTAGTTCTACCTTCGATTTCAGTTCTCCCTCAGGGTTACGGAGGTCCGAGGCCAGTCGCTCCGTGTGAAAACTATTAATTATTAATCAGGTGAAACCGGTTGAACTAGTAGCCGACCACAAATATTGACAATAATAAAGGTTTGGAAGATGAAAATGATGATATGTATTTATTTACAAACAACAAGTATATATATTTATTTATACCAGCTGACTAGTACCTAAAAAACACGCTCTGCCTAGCTTGGGACTGGAGGAACGGGTGTGATGCCCCTCCAACACAAAGGGAGGATCATCCGATCAGGCTAGCGTATCATACCTGACTATCTACTGCCTAACTATTGATGTTGCGATGTTGTATATATGCTAATCGACGTCAGAACTTCTATTGCGCGATTCAGGATTTGTACTTTCTTCGTTTCCTTCGTTACTCGATAGTTCGTCGTATCTTCGGTAGATGGCGCTATCATATGTTTTCGTTGCCACTGTAGAGTGCAAGTCGCCACAGGGACAAGATGGCGTTGTTTGTTTGATGTCCGAAATATTTATTGTAATTATTATTCCACTGCTGGTCATAGGTCTCTTATTAAAAAGGAGGTCTTGTGGCACTAAACCACGCTAACCAGATGGGTTGGTATAGGGTTTGTTTCCAATTATCGGAGACGGAGCCCGCCTCATTGCGGGCTGGCGCTGGGAGGGGTCCGGATGGCGTAAGAAAGCGGTTCCCGGATCCCTCCCGTCTCAGGCGCAGAGTGGCACACCGTGGTGGTTTAGTGGGTAGTCTGGCTGGTGTCAGCCAGGAGTCCCACACGAAGCGAACCCCCTGTACCCGCAGGGGGGAGCGAAGCGCGTAAAGGCATTCCACCACGTCAAAAAAAAAAAAAAAAGGGTTTGTTTCCAATTTCAATTGCCCTTATTACAACTACAAATGTAGCACTGTTTGTCCAATGTTCACAAGGTAGGAGAGCCACGCTTATTTCAGCACGGTAGGGGTGTATCTTTGGTGAGTGCTTGTCGCCATGGTGTGGGTCACCATGCTGTATTGTTGCATTCCCCATGAGTATGGTGACCACCACTTTGCTTTCCATCATGCAGAATAAAGTCATTTTGGCAAACCCATACATATAAAAAAACAAAACATATATACATCGTCAGTTTAGCTACTTTTAAATAATTACTACTTACAGCGCTTCCGGTTCGACGTCAATGTCAACTAATTTGTGTAACGTCCGTTCAGTAACCATTAACTTTTACGTGCACCGCCGTAATAAGCATTCGTTCTAAAATGATAATTGTGACACAATTACAATATGGCGGCTGATTGGCGGTAATTTTCTGTGTTGATTTAAATAGATGACATTGATCTGGTATTATTATTTTTTACCTCCGACCATGGTCAACTGCACTTTGTGAATTATGATGCTCTTGAATTCTGGTTTCCATCAGGCAGAAGTAAATAAATAATAAATAAATATTTTCGGACATTTTAACACAACGCCATCTAGTCCCAAACTAATCAGAGCTTGTAATATACTAGACAACTGATATTAATACATACAGAATAGAATGGAATAGAATAGAATAAACTTTATTGTACACCAATTGATACAGTTATATTTGAGCTAAACAATATGATGACCATGTACAAATGGCGGCCTTATCGCTAAAAAGCAATCTCTTACAGGCAACCTTTGGATGGACAAATGGACTGTAGAAACACAAAATCATGGGTAGTATTGGTGTTCAAAATAAATATAGCAATTTACTCAATTCAGATAAAATTACATGAACTAAAATATAGAGATATTAATACACTTTTTTTTTGTAAATACATACATATTATACATAGAAAACACCCAAACTCCGAAACAAATATTTGCAGATCATACAAACGTTAGGTTCGACTCAGGAATCGAACCCGAGACCTCTAGCACAGCAGTCGCATACACTACCACTGCGCCACCGAGGCAGTCAAAAGAGCAGAATCACATTGGCAGGTTTATACTTGAAAATAATATGACAGCATTTTTCTAATCCTTGAAGTATTCCTATATCACCGGGAACTTAAATGAACATACAACAAATGGACACAAATAACACTCGAGACTTGGAACACCTATTTGTGGGACACAAAGTGTGGTAACATAATGGTTTGAACAACATTCAGCTGTATAACGTGTTAAATGTCTGTGCATAAAAGAATATTGTGATCGGATCACCGACCGCCGATCGGCAACGATCGGTCATGTTCGGTGCCGGTGATGAGCGCATTTTAGTAGGGTAGTATATTAATATAAATATCAATGACTACCCTCTCTAATTTATAATTGTGTATATCCCTGTTGAGTTCTGGAATGTTGTTTATATTGTTTTATATGTTGAAGAATTTGAGATTTAAATATGCTTTGGTGATGACACTGATGCACGGAAAAACTCGATGAAAACCGCCATTTGTACACGGTGATTCAATTGATGTATTATGTAAACTATATATTTATGTAAACTGTTATATCTGTTGTACAATAAAGTGTATTCTAATCTATTCTATTCTATTCTTACATGTAATATAGTGTATACTTTATAATGTATCAATAAATAAAAAAAAAGTAGTGGAACTGGCAAAACAAGTACTCATGTCATATTAACAACCTTCTACAGTCCAATAGACATAGGTCTCTCCTAAAAAAGAGGTTTTGGTCTTCTATAACACTGGCCGGACAGGTTTGTATATGTTTTTTTTAAATTTTCCTCCTCTTGTCTGTTGTCCTGGTAGTTTGCGCCCTTAATCGGCTCTCACGACACCCATTGGCCGAATACAGATGGTGACGCTCCGTGCTCTTAATGAGTCACCGATCACTTGATAGACCGACCTTTGTACCCGAAAAAATCACGAAGCAGTCATGAGGACTGCCGACAGAAGGAAAAATACGTGTGGCACTTGAGGACTGCCGCGGTAAAGCTATTGCATAGCGTTTTTTATTATAGATACCTATACACCTATATACTTCCTCACAAACAGCTGCTTACGTATCCGTCCGATTTCGGAGCAGCTCGTCTCGATCCGTGCGAGCTTCGTACAGTCTACACGCATACGTCTAGTCGCTCGCACACAAACAACCTGCCGAAGTCTGCCGAACTGAAATGACTATGCACGGCTTTCAATGGCGCACCGCTACGCCGGTCGGAGTGGGGGGTGTTAGGTTTATTTTCGTTACGAAATTTCTTGATTCGGTCGCCGCGCTCAAAGTCCGCGACAAAAGCTATGCAATAGCTTAAAAACTCAAAACTTTAAACAAACAGTTATTTAAACTCATCTCAAATGAACCTCTTCAAATAAAATGCGGAATAAAAAGGAAATAATGTCAATTATTACGTATTGATTGAATGTACTAAACACAGCGACACAACACCGAAAAGCAGCCACTGGATCTTTCTCGCTCGGGTACACTCGGCGGTCCCGAGTTCACCCGAGCGATATGCCAATTTATAGTCTACTCTCCTTCCGCCTTATAAGTTTTCGATCAGGTCACGTTTCCTACGCAAGTTTAAAATTATTTCCCCTTTACAAAAAAAGTGCAAAATCCCGCTAAAGTAGTTTTCACTTCAAGAAAAGGTTTTAAAGATAGAAAAACTCGCTTCCTACAACATTATGTATATTAATTAAGTTTTATCGAAATAAAAAGCAAAGTCGTTTGTTTACAAAAAGAATTTCCTTGTTATCTCATCAAGGTTTTTTACCTCTTAAACAAGAGAACATATTTTTCTTAAACGCATTCTTTTTATTGCGCAAAAGGCCGCGAGCCAAAGTCGTTTAGTTAAAATGACAATAGATGTCATTCATGGTTGTATAAGGGTGTGATGTCATAAGATTTTCCCGCGGAATCTGTAGCTTTAGCAAAGTTTTTGTTTAAACATATTAAAATTTTAAAGTATTGCAAACCCAGTAACCGTCCACACAAATCAATAAAATGTAATAATTAAAGTGACTGTTGTTAATACTTTCATTTAAACATATATTTAAACAGTTTTTCACTAAATGTATATGAAAGTGTATTCGATACACCAAGAACTCAATTTAAATGTTTTTGTCTATTTGTTCCGGCTTACCTCTGGAACGGCTTGACCGATTTTGACGGGACTTTCACTGGCTGATGATAAGATGAGTAATTTAGGCTACTTTATAAGACTCATAAATAAATAAATAAGTATTTTCGGACATTATAACACACAACGCCATCTAGTCTCAAACTAAGCAGAACTTGTATTAAATGTACTAGACAACTGATATTAATACATCTATACTTATTACACAATTTTTTTTTAAATACATACATATTGTACTAAGAAAACACCCAAACTCCGAAACAAATATTTGCAGATCATACAAACATTTGATCCGACTCAAACATCGAACCCGAGACTTCTAGCACAGCAGTCACATACGTTACTATTGCGCCACCGAGGCAGTCAAATAATATTGGTTTATACTATATTGAGACATTTCTTTTCCTCAGAGTGCACGTTAAACTGCAGGTCCTAGTTACGATATAAAACATCTGTGGTAGTAGCTACTTATAGTTGGAGGTTAATAAAGATATTTGAAGTGAGAACATTGAAGAGCTGAAAAGATAGAAGGAACTGAAAGAAAAGATTATTTGTTTTTGGAACGAAGTTCCTTACGGCAGGCTTGGGGGGATAGGGATTTTGCTGCGCGACCGAACTGAAAAAAATGTGATAGTAAAACAGTAAGAAAAAATCCGTGGAAAAAAGTGCGTGGAATAAAACCGTTAAATGAGACGTGCGCAGACGCGACAGTCGCATACACAAGCGAGTAATTTATAATACCTTTCTCTTTCTCCCTCTTTCGAGCACAATTTTTTTTGCAATTTGTGTCGATTCTACATTAGCCGAAGGAACTTCGTTCCTACCTGGTGTCCCACGACACCACATTATAATTTTTTATTTTTTTTATTTTGAAATACCCAGTCTCACTTTCACGATTAAGACGAATCTATTGACACCACTCACGTATAAATACGACAAGCCGTTTAGGCTCTAGGGCGCGCATACACATACCCTTAAAAACATAACCCCCCTTCCATCGCAGTCGAGTAAAAAAAAATCCTAGAACAGTTTATAATACACAAAACAATAATACGCCCGACACGCGCTTGGCCTTTTTTTTACATAGCGATGGCATTCAAGTACGCCTATTGTAATGTTAATTGAAATTAGCAAGATGGACGAACTGTGTTGCATAACGCTTATGAATGCCTGTACCACGCGTTTAATGCTAAATACTGTTAAATGCAATGGTATATGATGTCTGGTTAAATACACACATTAAAGATACTTTAAACAACATAATTTCATTAATTAACTGGCATTTGCATGCGTGATTCAAATTCATTTATTCAATTAAGACAATAAGTGACATTTATGAACGTTAAATTGAAGGTACAGATAAAAATCATAGATCGACACAAACAGACGCCAGATGTACTGTATTGTCAAGGTGAATTAGGTGAAAACACCAAAATTCACTACCCACCTGTGTCAATCCATAACTTTCAGTTTCCAAAATGCGTACAGCCTTATGAGAAGAACACTGGCAAAGAAACTCATGGCCACTCTTTTTAAAAGTCATATAATCAAATACAATGGATTTCATGAAAGGTAAAGAGTGTGCAAGTAGTTGCTACCTGATTTTCATTTTATTAAAATGCTCCAAAAATTAACGTACTATAAAAAAACACTCAGTGATACGTGTATGTTGGACATAAGGGTCATCAGAAACGAGGTGATCCGACAAAGAACCAGGGTCATCGATATAGCCCATAGGATTAGCAAGCTGAAGTGGCAGTGGGCTGGTCATATTTGCCGAAGAACCGTTAACTGCCTCGGTGCCGCAGTAGTAACGTATACGACTGCTGTGCTGGAGGTCTCGGGTTCGATTCCTGAGTCGGACCAAATATTTGTATGATCTGCAAATATTTGTTTCGGAGTTTGGGTGTTTTCTATGTATAATATGTATGTATTTACAAAAAAAAGGCATTTATATGTATTGATATCAGTTGTTTAGTACCCATAGTACAAAGTCTGCTTGGTTTGGGACTAGATGGCGTTGTGTTATAATGTCCGACAATATTTATTATTTATTATAACTGTTGGGGTAAACGAGTTCTCGAGACCGCGTCTCGGCAAACGTAGTGTAGGACGTCCACAGGCCAGGTGGAGTGATGATTTGCGCAAGACGGCTGGCAGGAGCTGCATGCGAGAAGCCAAGGATCGTGGAGTAAGTGGTGTGCAATTGGAGAGGCCTGTGTCCAGCTGTGGACTGCGATAAAATAAAAAGTAGTCCATGTGTTATTATGATGTGTATAGTACTGTAAAGTCTTATATAAATCCGTTTAATAGTGTTTGCGTGAAAAACCGGCCAAGTGCGAGTCGAACTCAGATCGATTTTTCGGCTCCAAAACCCCCTGAACACTGAATTTCATGAAAATCGTTGGAGCCTATATATGATCTAGTTTTCAGTTTATATATAAGTTTGTACCGAATTTGTCATCGATTCAGTCATTATATGCCATACCAAAGCGCGCCAGAAGGACACAGCTGTTGATATTATACATAAGACGTTTATATTATTTGATCATTGTAATGAAGATATGTTTCATATACAAATCATGTTATTACGGAAGTGAGTTAATAATTGTAAGGGAAATGGATGTTTATAATTCTTTTGCGATTATTTAACGAATTTGTCAGGCTGCCGGGATATCATTCCCATTTATTTTTAGGGAAGGGAAACGCCTTCCCCCATGTTCTGCCCGATTCCCCGAAGACCGGCAACGCACATGTGACGCCTCTGGCTTTGTGGGTGTCCGGCAGTAATTGCTTACCATCAGGCGTTACGTCTGCTAGATTGCTATTTATATATATCGGAACAAGCGACAGAAAGGCACGATTGACTTTAGCTTTCTGCTTCTGACGCATATTTTTTCATCAATGTTTTTTATGACGTCATTACTTAAAATCAAAATATCGTCCGTAAACCTACTTAACAGATAACCAATTTCTTTTCTCTATTTGATCCTGAAGGTAGTTGATGGCATTAATCTAACATTCAGTTACGAAAACCGAACCAAATTGAAAATATTGATAGATGATGCTTTAACAAATTTAAAACCAACGCCATCTCGCGTAAAATTAAGCAGAGCTTGTATTATGATAGCTAGATTGACTAATAGGATACCTAGATACTTTTTTTGTAAATTCATAAATATTATACATAAAAAACACCCTAACTTGTCCGAGATCTCAAGCACAGCAGTCGCATACAATACCAATGCGCCACTGAGGCAATCGTGTAATGTTGTAAGCACCCAATAAGAAAGGATTTTTTGAAATCAAACCAACCAACAAACACAAAACGAGTAAAATCCTAACATCCTACTTCACTACATAGTATAATAAATATTTTCGGACATTTAACACACAACGCCATCTAGTCCCAAACCAAGCGGAGCTTGTATTATGGGTACTAGACAACTAATATGAATAAATAAATACTTTTTTTTTGTAAATACATACATATTATACATAGAAAACATCCAAATCCGAAACAAATATTTATAGATCATAGAAACATTTGGTCTGAACCAGGATTCGAACCCGATACCTCATCGACAGCAGTCGCGTACGCTACCACTGCGCCACCGAGGCAGTTAAATATGTAATACATGCATATTATAGTGAAGGAAATGCGAAACATTCAAAGAATTCCGTGCGAAGCCGGGCCGTTAAGTAAGTGATAACGATAAACTAAAAACGTCAAATAAGAATAACGGGCAGTAACTAGTTATTGTGTAACTAAATACGCAAATAAAACATTCGACGACATCTTTTGTCAACACGATTACTCAAGCATAAAGCTTTCACCTAAAACCGGCTGTTGGCTTAAAACAACATTAAATAACTCAAGTTAACTTGTACTAAGCAATACTTTCGTTGACTACACGGGTGGCCTAGTGGTTTCAGTGGTCGCCACGCCACTTCCTACTGCGCCAAGTGTTGTGGGTTCAAATCCTACATGGGACAACACTTTGTGTGATCCATAAATTGTTGTTCTAAATCTGGGTGTACTTTGTGTCCGTTTCATGTATGTTTGTAAAGATCCCCGTGACACAGGAATGTATATTCCTAATGCGGGAGTTGTCTTTTTAAAAAGAAAAAAAGAAAAATACAGTTCTTTAAAATAAAATATTGAAATATCTCTTTCTAGCCTTTATAATTCCCAAGATTAATTGGGGTCGGCTACCAGTTCAATCAGTTTTTCCACGGAGTAGTTAAATGATCTAATATTATAAATGTGAAAGTTTGTGAGGGTGTTTGTTACTCTTTTACGCAAAAACTACTGAACGAATCTGGATGAAACTTTACAGTTATATGGCTGATGTATCAGAATAACACATAGGCTACTATTTGCCGCGATAACTGACATATACGAGGGCGGAGCCGCGGGCTTAAACTAGTTTATGATAAAACTGGCACATCATCTTCCTAGGCTTTATTATTCCTAAGACTTGGGGTCGGCTACTAGTTCAACCGGTTTTACTTGAATATCAGTTTTTACACGAAGCGACTGAAGTCGGACCTCCGCAACCCGAAGAGTGAACTGAATTCGAAGGTTGAACTAGTTGTCAGTATATTTAGAGGCAAGCCGCGACGAAGCGACGTATGCGTGTGCCGTACGTTGCCTAAATTGAGAGTCTGCCAGCTGACAGTGCCCGCTTCAGTGCGGGCAGGCGCTGAGAGGGGTCTGGATGTCGTAAGAAAGCGGTTCCCCGATCCCTCCCGTCTCAGGCGCAGAGTGGCATACCGTGTGGTTTTAGTTGGTTCGATTCCGACACAACGCCTCGCCGCAAATCTCGATGAGGTCGATGGTGCTCCAAGAGGTTCCTGGTCCTGCGTTGTAGAAGCTTTGAGCACAAAGTCCAGCATATAGACCTCCGAGTCGCCGGTTACAAGAGATGCCACGCTCCCGGTCTTACGTAAAATACTATACACTTACTGACTTCTATATGGTAATATAATAGTCAGTGTGTATAGTATTTTATTGTAAATTTAAAAAAAAGCATATAACTTAATAACCTAGCTCTAAATTGTATAGAAAGTAAGCATAAAGAAAAATTGTAAAAGCGTACTCACAACTCTGAAATAAAAATTATAATATATAAATAAATAACAACAATAAATATATATATATAGTTAGAAGTAGGCTCCGAACAAACATCCTGCCTGAGGTGCCTACTTCTAACTATACATACGTATAAAAGAAAAAAATTCTCGATGAGGTGCAGGCCCGAGCGGCTTTCCACACGTAAAAAAAAATTGACAGTATATTTAAAGGTACTGACTTCCAAACAACTATTGTCGTAGATGTTTATAGGACCCGGGACCGACTGCTTGACGTAGTGGCACGAGCGTGAAACACAGTCAAATACCATACTCAGAGCTGTTATTAGTGAAATGGTGTAAAAAAATTGATTATCTGTAAAATCGCTTTATGGACGATAGTTTTACGTCAGAAGAATACACGAAAAAGGTGCGCCACAAGCCGAACGCTTAAGCCGATCGTGCCTCTCCATCGCTTGTTCTGTGCTCTCGTTCGCACGCTCGGCTCAGGCGGAACATGACAACGAGCCATGCTTTTTCGTACGTGCAACCGGCGTTCATAGGATAAACAAAAACCCAACAATACTTATTTATGACCCGGGAATCCTATAACACTATAAAAAAGAAATTATATTTATCTAATAGAGAGTGTTATATCATACCTACAGCACTGTCACCTCCATATGCCATAAAGGGTTTAATGTTACATTATAACGACAACAATGGCAGATGACGTTACGGATGCGCGGTGAATCGTAATTTTCTTTTAACGTTGAATGTGGCATTGAAAGGATCATGTTCACGGCTGTGTGGCTTGAGAGGTAGGCATATGACATAACCACATATATATATTCGAAGTAAAACGTATTTACGCACGCTTGTCTTGGCAGTAAGCTGGTGAATGCGTGACGAGGGCGTTACGAAAAGTGTGATCAGCCGAGGCGAACGAAAGTTAGTGAAGATAGAAAGAGAGAGGTGCGAGCACGCATTTTCTTTCTCTCTTTTTGATATAGCCAGTTATATATATTGAAGATTTACTTCGGTCTTTACCCTATACAAAACAGTATCTCATTTTCTGCTGGCGGAAATGTTCATGCATACACATTGAAGACTCGCATTCAAAAACAATCGCCTGTCGCTACGAACTCCTTTTAACAATTAAAGTAAAACATTTTGAATTTTAAAATACAGAGGTGTATGCTTAGGTCCAATTGGGCTTTTTTTATGTATGGGCCTGCCAAAGTGATTACTTTGCCTGATGGGAAGCATGGGAGAATGTGGTCGCTATACTAATTGCGAATGCACTCAATGCAACAATGCAGCATGGTGACCAGCACCATGGCAGCCTAGTGATGTTTCTGTATCATTGGTCCTCCGGTCTCGCACTCACCAACGAAATACGACAGAACAATTACTGTCAAGGTAGTACCGACCTGGTCGAGTCAAAACCCCTTTATAAGTTTCTGCTCATCTCTAGCAGTGGAGTTTTTTTTTTTTTTTTTTTNAGCTGCCAAAATGACTCTGCCCTGCCTGATGGAAAGCATGAGCAGAATCCAAGAGTGGTGGTCACCATCCTCAATGCGAAAAAGAACAATGCAGCATGGTGACCCACACTATGGCGGCCTGGGGGGAAAGGGGATGGTGAGGGCGATAGGGGGCGTTGAATTGGGGTATGGGCCTCCGGTATCCTCACTCACTCGATGAAACACAGCGTAAGCGCTGTTTCATACCGGTTTTCTGTGAGGCCGTGGTATCACTCCGGTCGAGCCGGCCCGTTCATGCCGAAGCGTGGCTCTCCCACGGTAAAAATGTTGTTGATGCGAATAAGATCAAGGATAGGTAGGCATGATTGAAGGAAAGGAATTTTGGCTATATGGATGTTTTTACACAATAAATAGTAATAAAATAGGAAAGCCTATACAGAAAGCAATGGTACCGCTTCAATTAGCTTATTTTCTAGTCTGTTAAAGATATTTAAAGAATTGCACGTATGGCGAATTGTTGTTCCGTGTCTGGGTGTTGTTTGTGTACGTTTTATTTATGTTTGTAAAGTTTTTCACGATACAGGATATATAAAAAGTGGTAAAAGACAACTCCCTAATACGGGAGTAATATACATCCCGTGTCACGGGGGACTTTTCAAACATACATGAAACGGACACAAGGAACACCTAGACTCAAAACAACAATCCATCACACAAAGTGTTGAACCATGTGGGATTTGAACACACAACACTTGAAGCGTTGTGACCGGTCAAACCACTAGGCCAGCCGTGAAGTCTAATTAAAATATTCCTGACGCGGGAGAAGTCTTTTCCAAACAAAAAACGCAATAAAGTTGCGTAGCGTGCGTGCGCACGCGCAGTTTCATCTATCATATTACGTCACTAATAATAATAATATTATCTAACGGAGCTTGGGCCACGTTTGTGTTGAAATTTACAACGACATAACTGTATGTACATATTTTTACTTGTAACCAGCTGACCTGCGTTCAGCTAGTTCATCTGCGTCATTCAAAAGGAATTAATATTCCACCTGTTGGTTGTATTGTCCTCGTGTTCGTGAAATAAGAAAACGGACTGTCGTACCCCTATTTTTTTATGCAGAAACCCCCTCGGATACCACCGACTGGTGGTTATGTCGAACTCGAACACACCATCTCGGGTACTAAAAGCCCGGGGAACCAGGTGTACTCTCGGAAGGAAATCTCTGGAACCCCGACGTACCTTGGGCCACCCACTGTTTGTAGGTTCCCTTCTGTGTAGGAACCCTCGCATACCTAATCGGTACAGAAAAGGCCGCGAGCACTTTATAGGGCTAACGCTCCCACCCCGGCCAGCTTCTGATAGGGTGATGGTCTCACCTGTCACCCTCAGGCTTGCGTGTATGGAGGACGGAGTTCCTTTTGCGATCTCACTGTCTTACCCTTAATGGTACAATGGGGGTTGTAAGTGTCGACCAAGGCTGTAAACTTCGTAGTACGTCGTAGAACGACATCACTTGTTGCTTGAGCAACCATATGTCTACAAATATATTATCGATAGTCTATATCGGGATAAATGCCTGCCCTTCGAACAAGGAGACGGGTTGGTATAGTTTGAGTCAAGTTTTCCTTCTTTACAATGCTGTTGTCCTGGTAGTTTTGCTCCCGTGGTCGACTCTCACGACACCCTCGGGATTAATAGGGATTTTGACACTTATAGTCTTTTGATACGTTTCTTATGGCACCTAGCTTTTCACAGTGGAACTTACTTGGAATTAAAAAAATGCATACTTACATCAGCAGATTAAATTCTTTTAAAATGACGTCACTTGAGAAACGTCGACACATAAATGACGCGTTGTTTGTGTGTAAGGTAATGACCCATAAAATTGACTGTCCACAATTGCTAGAGGGTTTTGAATTCCGTGTTCCTTCAAGGATCCCTCGGAAAGCCATAACACCATTACGCGCACCTCTTAGAAGAACGGTTCTTGGTGCCAATTCGCCGTATGCACGTTTTTGCAAGGTTATTAATAGTTGTAGTGACTTAATTGACCTGAACGTTGACTCCTTGAGTAAAGTAAAGTCTTGTTTACTTAAGAACCTCCCAGAACGGTAGCACGGAACGAATGAATTGGAAAGTGTGAACTAGTGCTCACTCCCTTTATAGTTTTTGTATAGTCTATAGTAATACATGGTACAACTCATTTTATGCATGCGGAGTTTACCTATAAGTAATTGTAACACTATTGCTATTTTCCTCTTGATATGCTTTTTTTACTTTGTTATTATGCTGTGTACACAATTGTTGGTAAACCAATAATAAACAATAAAAAGAAAAAAAAAACCGTCACTACACAGAAGACAAATCTACTCGTATATGAATAAAAATGTACATGTACACGCATAACTTTCGATCAACTGCGCCATATTGGATACCTTTTTTCATTATATGTGTTGGGTAGTGAAAAAAATTGACAAAATGCATCCTTGTATTATATGCTTTAGCACACATTTTCATTCTTTGCTGTATTACTACACTTGTTACTATCTGAAAAGGAAGACACAAATAACCGTCTTACGGGCTCGTGAACCTCTTTCAAAAGCAATCTTAAGCTCCGCTCTTGGAGTCGTGTGATAACTACTTGACATTTTATGAGAATTATTCGAATAACTCTTTAAATAATATTATCTTACAGAACTTGATACTTTAAGGGGTTTATTCTGATGAATCATTTATACAATACTAGCTAATCGAAGTAATAAGCTTACATATATTTGTTATTGTCAGGACAAGGTTTGCATATAACAAAAAAAAAAAATCGAAGGTATTATATTTTCTTAGTCCGCTTTGTCGTATACACTGCGGCACTGCGGGAAGTTAACATTAACACGGGCTTGCTAAAAAAAGTATTTCGGTAATTCAGAAAATTTTCACGATATTGAATATATCGAAACAATCGGATCAAACAGCTTCAAATATATAATGTGTATGTGAGGGAACGGGTGTCATGTCACTCCAACACAAAGGAAGGATCCTCCGACCAGGCGAGGTGATCATGCTTATCGGGCCACTATACTAAAACACTGACATATATACCACTGCCCAACGGTTGATGTTGGGAAGTGGTATATATGTTAATCGGCGCGAGAACTTCTATTGTGCGATGCAGGATTGGTAGCTTCTTCGTACTCTACGTTACTCTGTACTTCAGTGTATCTTTGGTGGATGGCGTTGTCATATATTTATGTTGACGCTGTATGTGGAAGTCGCCACAAGTTTGTTTATCAGCAGACATTGCTCAATTTAGGATGAGACCGAGGTGAGTGATGTGTGAAGATATTATTGTTATCTATCTGTCAATATACCATCGAGATATTATGTGGTTGTTTGCGAGATTACTGATATTAACTCTTGAGGTAATTTGTCACACTAATATAGTCACAAAACAATTAGTTTTTACACATATCTAATCTTTTAACAATTATTATCATGACTGATACTAAAATTTTAAACCTTTTTATGTCCTAGGGGCCTTTCTTTATGCACGAATGTGACTAAAAACCGCACGGTCTCGGGTATTAGTTGGTGAAACCCTAGAAAAGAAATCCCTGGAACCCCGGCTGTCTTAATCATCTGGAATCGAGGGCAGTCCCCGAAACCGAGATGCAAGTATATCACTTTGTTTCGCTTTATGCAATCGCTAAAGGTCTTCTATTGTATTCATCATCGTCATCATCATCTCATCTCCCTACCCTTTTCCCAACTTTATTTGGGATCGAAGCAATGAGGTTTCTTCCTCCATTCTTTCTCCATTATCAGTGAATATTTTGTTACGAATGTTTATTAGCGTTGAGAGATTTCATTCCTATTTATACACAATTCGATACTATCCATATTAAACACCTTCTTTTGTCGGTATCCCCAATTCGGAAGGTCGTGACCCTATTTGGAGCCATTCTGCGAGGGAAAGTTAACCTCCTCTTTCTATATTGAGAAGTGTGTAGGGCAGCATGGATCGTGATGCGGAGAAACGAGCAAATCTGGGTCTTTACACCACAAACTCACTTGCACTTATTCCATTATTTAATTTTAAACTTGACCGGTATCCCCATATGGCCAAAATTTAATGGCAATATAAAATAAAATACTTACATCCAAAACTCAACAACTGCGAGTACACATAGAATTCTCAGTGTGTCAGTGTTTCAAAAATTTTCATCTACCAACCTACCATCAAGTGCCGAGAATCGGGAGTATAAATTACATACTTAATTAAGTTTATGGGCCAATAGTAAGTGTCCACGTCATGGCTCACCATGACAACTGCTATAGATTGATAGTACAACTAATAATACGAAAAATCAAAAGATATCATTCGACCTTGAAATACTTATTTTATTGCCAGGATGTGTACAAACCAAATAGGTAGTTTCAGATTTATCATTTACATTGACAAAGTGACATTTATCGAATTTGATATATTTTATCGCTTGGATTTCCGGTGAATCAAAAGTGTTTTTATCTGTGGTATTTTATCTGATTCGTTGATTTTACAAGATTTAAGGCTTTAACGAGGACTATATAAGGCTATATTTTGAAGTAAAAGCGTCCTTAGGCGCGTTGAGTATTTTTTAGCCCCCGGCGCAAAGAGGGGTAGTATAAGTTCGATGTCGATGCCTGTCTGTGGCATCATAGCTCTCAAACGGATGGACCGATTTCAATGCGGTTTTTAACATTTGAAAGCCATTTCCTTGCGGTGGTTCTTAGCTATGTTTTGGTTAATATCGGTCCGGCAGTGTAAAAGGATCAGCAAACGGACGGACCGATTTCAATTTGATTTTTTTTCATTTGAAACCCAGTTTCCTTGTGATGGTTCTTAGTTGTGTTTGGTTAATATCGGTCCGGCAGTGTAAGAGAAACGGCTCTTTTCCAAAATGCTGTAAGACATTTTTGGCGTATAATTTCTCGATTAAGTGCTAACTTTGGGGGTTTTAATATTAGGTTTTTGAGTTAACTATATCATGGAACTCGCGCCATCGTCATCGGACGCAGTTAACCATTCATTTTTAAATAGCAAAGAAGTTCATTTCAAGTGAGCTCAAACAACTGTTTGCTTATAGTTTTGAGTTTTCACTTCTGTCGGCAGTCCTCATGATTGCTTTGTGACCTTTTCTTCCTTTTGCATCTGCAATCGACTAAGTCGTATTCAGGTGTTTCACAGTTTATTGTTATTTAGAGAGGAATTCCTGCAGTATTCTCACCCTCTGTTATCGCACAATCGTGTTTGACTTCTAACATCTTTGGTCCCACTCTAATATCAGCCATCTTTTCAGTGTTATAGTCTCCTTGTTGGTGCGAATAACATCTCTAGCGAGTTGGTTCATGTGTGGTCAATTTAAGATTGCCCTCAATACTTTGTTCTGGAACCTTTGCAAAATATCAAGGTCGTGGTTAAATGATAACTAAAAGGGTGAACACATTGCAAAGTAAAACTATCCTGATGTGGAGGAACAGGTATCAGGGATCCAACTCAATAGGGTCCTCCGACGAGGCGAAGTGATCGTGCCTGGCGAGCCGCGGCCCAACGGTTGATGTATATCTAAATAATATATACCTAATCGGCGCGAGAGCTTCTCTTGCGCGATTCAGGATTAGTGGTGATTCCGTGTAGTAAGTTACTCTGTAGTTCAGTGTATCTTCGGTAGATGGCGCTGTAGTATATTTCTGTTGTTATGTTAGAAGTCGTCACACTTACATATAAAAGCTTCGTATCTCGGAGAGAACGTTAGACCGTTGGTTGCAAAACAGACATGTTTGACGGTTGCTACGACTGTTACGATTATTGAGGCTCTCAAAGGTCCGGCAAAGGGCTTTCAACAGAACTTTGATATTGTGTAGTAGTTGGATTGTGGAAGTATGATGGCACACGCTCCACGAAACAAATTAAAGTTCAGCCGCATCGTAGTAGAAAGCCGAATTTAATCTAGTTTGGGCAATTCCTTTCTCAACCGAAATTACTGTAGCAAAACTGTGTGTATATCGCACTAAATATTAGCATAAATTGGGTAAAATATTGGAATGTCGTGATAATAAAAAAAAATATTCTTAATTTTTGTTAGTTAAACTTAACATGTACTTTTCTTTCTTTCCAGAATCTCACACAAGAATGACGTGAGCTGAAAATAACCAACGCCATCTACCGGCAACCCGCTGCAGCAGCCACTCAGTAAAATGCAACTAGCTCCATCTATTGAGAGATAGTACGAAATGCCACGATTAAAATATGCATCCGTGGCAAGAGTGTTCGTCATACTGGGGCTATTTTGTCTATGGCTACAAATTATGCTCACAGCGTCTGGTGGAGGAATGTACAGAGATGGAGGTAGGTATTTCTTTAGTAGGGCCTAGTGTGAGCTTATTACTCGCTCTCGGCGCTGCAATGACCCGTACTGAAGTTTTCATTCACCAATCACTACGCCACAGCGTTGTCGCGCCACAATTGATGTTAGTATACAACTGGCCATTTTATTTGCAGCTCTCAAGAAGTAATATTTTATTCCGTATTCGCAACATTTTTCATTGATTCTAGACTCCTCGATGGTGTCGAGAATCAATGAAAAATGATTTTGTGCAGAATGTAGAGCGTGATGTATTACGTATATACGTGAGGATTTGTCAAAATAATTACCGTGATGTATTTACCAGACCTGTACAATAAGTTGATCATGAAGAAATGAATGTATATGAAATTCTTTGTCGATTTAATATAGCTTACATCAGACGTGCGATATCAGACACTGAAAGAATTTTTCAATAAGAACCCTTTATTTCCTGTGATCAGCGCGTTTAACTGAAGGGAAAAGTTTCAGTTTGTAAAGTTGAAGATTTCGCATTGATTCGACCCGAAAGTTTTCAAAGTGAGATGTAGGATTACTAAGTGTGGGGGTCGTAGTTCGGTCTATCTCCGTTAGATGGCACTGAGATAATTTTTTTCTTGATGTGGAAATTGCCTACAATGTAAATCAATCAAAAAAATGCCGTAAATATCTTAAAATTAGCTACTGCACGCTGCTTCGCTCACGTGATTTTTTCTTATGTCGTGTTTCTTTGTTTTATTTAATCCACTTTAGATTTGTTTTTAACAGCTCTTCTTTCAGTCTCTTAATAAGTCAGAGCTGGCAGTTTTAAATATATAGATTAAAAAATTAAAAGAAATCGGCTGACCTTTTCACCGCTTTAAAGCCAAAAGAAAGAGTTAAAGTTTTGACGGTATATGCATAGATAGATAGATAACTCTTTGTTTGTACACCGTATTACAATTTTACGAGAGAGTACAGAAAACGATAAATATATATTGTACAAAGGGCGGCCTTGTTGCCGAAAGCAAACTCTTCCAGGCAACCTTAGGATGGATCAAAATGTATTGGAGAGACAGTAGCAGTTGACGGTGCAATGAGTTTGAAAATTTTAAAATTCTAATGAATATATATAACTGAAAATACATATACATCCCCATACATGCATATTATATATATGTACCTATACATATAATACAGCACACACATACACACATAAATACATAGGTACATACACATTTGCATACATACATACATACATTTACATATACACGTACATGTATAAAACAGCTATAATTACTCAGTTATACTACTTATTACATTATATATACATATTCGTGACTGACTCGTTTATATCGTATAAAATTCCTGAACCATTTTCTTAAAACCATTTACTGTTAGCGCTTTTCTAATGTTTACCCGTAATGCATTCCACAAGCGTATAGCTTCAACCGTAAATGACTGGTCATTAAATTTTGTAGAATGCAGAGGCATCTCCAGCGCCAAGTCTTCAGATGACCTTAGACATTTATCATGTGTGTCATTAAAGAACTTGAATCGTTCTTTGAGGTTGGTTGCACGTTTGTAAGTTCCACCGTTGCGCCAAAACTATTGACCGATTTTAATAAATGAGATGCTAATAGATTCCTAATAATGGCCCAGGTGACATATACAATTTTTTTTCCCGACTACGAAAGCAGGAGGGTTATGTTTTTAAATTAAAAACAAAATTAAGGATTTTTGAAGACAAGAAGTTATCTCAAAAAAAAAAATTCAAAATATGTCGATGTAGTATCAATATAAAGAATTTTTAACGGCGATTACGAATATATATATATATATATAACTTATGTGTTTAAAGTATGATATTGACGCAGTCGGGCTTTATTTTTTTATTATTAAATTACTTGTTAAATTCTTACGTACAACGTTCTAAATGTATTTTTCATCTTATTTTTTATTTATTTTAAGGAAACTACAGTTATTTATAAGTTACACTTATATATAATCTGTTAAGCAGTCAGCCTAAGCTGGCTGCATTTACAATAAACTTTAGCCAATTACAGAGTTCCACAGCAAGTTGTGGCAGTACGTTTCAATAATTAAGTATATTTTATTACAAGTTTATACTTAGTTTGCAGGCCAAGAGACACGTATATGTAATTTTTGCAGTGTCAATAAACATTTTTGTTTTGATTTTGATATTAAATAATACAAAACTAAAAAGGTAAAAATGATAATAGATATATGATTGAGGAATCTATTTGAGTGCGTTATTCTTAAATGCTATATACAAGCATATTAATGGCAAGAGGCAGAAATTAGGTCACGTTTGATATCGTTTTTGAAATGATTTTTAGTCAAGAGAAAAATGTCTAAACCAAAACCCATTCTTATAACTCCTGACTATTCTAGACATTATTGAATTCCGGCCATAATTTGTGTGGTGGGAAGGCATCGAGTATAAGGAGGTATGTCAAGTGCGCCTTTTTAGTTGCTAATTCTTAAAACTAAGTGTATATTTTAATGTATTTGTAATCTTTTACAAAGGTATTGTTGATTATATACGTGTTCTGTGAATTCACAATTAATGTTATCGGACCGCATACAGCAAATTTAATTTGATGTGAATTTGCATTGTTCAATTAAATTACGCACTTTGTCGAAACAACACGCCATTTATTTATTTAAATTATTGTATTTACTTGAATAATACTTTTTTTATAGATGACTAGCTGACCCGACGAACTTCGTAGCGTCATATTTATTTTCTAAATTACCAAAAGGTGGTAGGAGGGTAAAAATTTAGGACTAAATGTATTTTTTAATTCCACCACATAAAAAATAACCAAAAAAAAATTTGTCTAAATAAATAAAAAAAAAATTTTGGGGTTTACCACCCTTAACACTTATGGGTGTAAAGTTAGTTATAAACCTATTGTTACCTACTGAATATACATATAAAATTTCATGAAAATCGGTCAAGTTGTTTCGGAGGAGTATAAACACTAAAACACAAGAATTTTATATATCAGATATTAAACAGGATTTGTCAAAATAATTACCTGTTTGAATTGAGAATATAAATATCATTTTTAGGGTTTCGTACCAAGAAAGGAAAAAACGGAACCCCTTATAGGGTCACATTGTTGTCCGTCTGTCTGTCTGAGACCCTTGTTCTCAGGAACACGTTCGGGTATCATTAAAATCAAATACTCAGGTCTACTATTCCATGGAGCTGTGAAACATTCGAACTTCTAAACCAACGCAATAAGAAGATCAGCCGTTTCGCTGCAAATTTTCGAAACCCGCAAGGGAATCAAAACCTACAGGGTACTTCCCGTGAACTCAGAATTTTGAAATTTGATAGGAAGCAACGTCTTATAGCACAGATAAAGGAAAAACTGCGAAAAGCATAAACTTTCAGTTACACAGAATAAAAAGATATACGTATATCTTTCATTACTGTGTTTAATTACAGGTTTGAACGGAACCCTCGGTGCGTGAGTCCGACTCGCACTTGGAGGGTTTTTTTTTATGTATGAACCTGAAGTCAATGAGACTCCAATCCAAATGATGGAAATCCAAGAGTGGAGGTCACCATACACATTACGAATACAGACAATGCAGCCTAAATGACCCACAACCCTCTCCCTTCTACGAAAATGGGGACCTCCAGTTAACATATAGTAATTTTATATCAGAGTCGGTAAAAGGGCTGCTATTATTAGTGTCCTTGACGAATAACAGTTAAAAACACGAATGACTTTCGAATAACCCTTATTCAAACTGTCCTTGAGCACGCAGACACCCTAATTGATACACTCCCCTAATCGGTAATAGAATAGAGGCTAGACATTACCTTTAAAGATCCTGAAGGTCAATGTTTGGAATAAAAGAATTTATGTAGGCGAAGGTTGTCAACAACTTACTTTTTATATAAACAGCTACCTGTCAATGAAAGTCCCGTTTAAATCTGTCCAGCCGTTCCAGAGATAAACCAGAAACAAAAATTTTAAATATTAATTGATTTTGTACCATATATACTTTTATATGCATTTATTGAAAAGCTGTTAATTTGAAATAACAAACAGACACTGCCAATTCTTTTTTATGGGATATATATCGTTATCGTCTGATGGTAAGCGATTACCGCCGCTCATGAACACGCGCAACACCAGAGGTGTCACAAGTGCGATGCCGGCCTTTGAGGGATTGGGTATCCGGTATCCTCACTCATTCGGTGAAGCACAGCGCAAGCGCTGTTTCACACTAGTATCCTGTGAGGCCGTGCTATAACTCCGGTCGAGCCGGCCCATATTTGCCGAAGTGTGGCTCTCTTACTCCCACTTTATTTATTTGTATAGTATAGTATAATCCAATGGAGTTGTGAAAAAACAAGTGTCTGTTCCTGAGAAAAGAGGTCTTGACAGACAGACGGACAATAAAGTGATCCCATAAGGGTTCCTTTTTTTTTCTTTTGAGGTACGGCACCCTAAAAATAAATTAACATCAACTAACGACTCTACCGGAAACCGGATATGTCAAACAAGTGACATCTGTCATTATGACGTTTCTGTTGATACACTTTTATCTATGGTATGACTGATTTATCATTGTATAAATAACTAAAGGTAATTATGCAAATATATATCTTATCTATTAACAAGATGTTGTATACTTAATTATCGCTTTATTCTTGTAAATATTTGTTCTTTTTTAAATACTAAATGTCAAATTGAAATTTCCTTGTAGTGGAGTGACGGATTGGCAACATCCCTATTTTTTATGTTATAGTGGGCAAACGAGCACACGTATCGCCTGATGGTAAGAGACATTGAGGGATGAGAGGAATGGTTGGATTATGGGCCTCCGGTATCCTTCCGGATGGCGTAAGAAAGCGGTTCCCGGATCTCTCCCGTCTCAGGCGCAGAGTGGCATTCCGTGTGGTTTTAGTCGGTTCGTTTCCGACACACCGCCCCGCCGCAAACCGTGGTAGAGTGACGGCCGGTGGGGGTTTCTCTTCGCAGTGCTGTTTCCTGGTAGTTCGCTCCTTTAGGCGGTTTTAAACGTAAGTCTTCTTTCTCGTCGTACTTTAAACGTTTGAGAGTTCTTTGTCACAAATGAGTCTCACCCAAACGAGTCACAACTTGGCTTTATCATGTTACGTTTTTCCTTCTTTTGTGCCATCGTACCTAGTTGTTTTATCCTCTGTAATTTCCACATTTATAAATATCTGTATTTGGAGTTTATTAGAAAAAAATCCTTTATTAATGTAGGTATAGCTCCCATGTAACCTCGTCTGGGCCTCCTGTTGCCGTAGCGTGATGTTTAAACAACGTTAACAAATGCTATGCAATTTTAATATGCAATAGGCTATGAGCGCCTCGATTGATTTATTTATTTTATTCGTCACATTGTATATAATACACAATTCACTTAGTATTCTTAGATGTTGGTAAGCATTTAATCTGATATATACAACAATTACGGTGTACATTACATTCACAACAATATTAGTACAGTGAGATAACATTTATAAAAAAGAAACAGTAAAAATTGAATTACATGTTAAAACAAAAACAATTATCATCTTCCTAGCCTTTATTATTCCCAAGATTTGGGGTCGGCTACTAGTTCAAGCGGTTTTACTTGGATATCAGTTTTTACTCGGCGCAAATGGACCTGATCGGATCGGGTGTACTGAATTCGAAGGTTGAAATAGTTGTCAGTATATGTGAGGACGGGAAACACCACCATATTCCATACTCCGGGCTTCTATTAAGAATTTCTTGTAAGAAAAACCCAACAGCAGTTCGAACTATCGAACCCGAGACCTCTTGATTTGCAGTAACTTTCTGCCTCGCAGTACATACTGTGGAATGAACTGTTGCCTTCATTATTCCCGGGCCAATATGACCTTCAAACCTTCGAGAAAAGAGTGAATCCCTTCTTAGAAGGCTGACAAATCTCTTGTGACGCCTCTGATGTTGCAGGTGTCCATGGGCGACGGTAATTGCTTACAGTCTGGCGATACATCTGCTCGTTAGTCCTCCATTCGATAAGAAAAACAAACGCGCATAAATTTAAGATTTGTGTCCTCATTGTTCTGTCCACACTATTGAAGTCCTTGTCCCTATTTCAATCCTAATTTATCGTTTGTCTCACTCTACCACTGACCATTAAAATTTTCTACCGTATATAATGTTATCAATACATCGATCTATTTATCTATCTAACGATTACATGCATTCAAGAATTAGGTTAGCTTTTTATGATTAATTCTTGAATGCATGTAATCTGAATCTCAGAAACGGCTCCAATGATTTTCATGAAATTAGTATGCTGGGGGGTTTCGAGGGCAACAGCAACAGTTAGGATCATTTTTAGTAGATTTTTCTTGATGGTGTGTAAAATTCCTTGGGTTCTGGCTGGAATAGGCCAGAACTTTATGGTGTTACCACTATAAACACTCCCGAATCAACACCACACCTAACCAGGTCCTATTACGAGGGACACTGCAAATTAACCTCAATCAACGATTTAATAACGATTTGGCTGCCTGATCGCGTCTTAAGATGCGATCGGGTCGCCACCTCCTCTTCTTCCCCGTTCCTCTAATCAGCCACCAGAAGTCCCAACTATTGCAATGCCTACTCAAGAGGAACTATTTTTGTCTGTGATTGAATACGGCATTACAACGTCTGCATTAATTAGAAATAAAACAAAATAAACTAAAGTGTAAAGCCATATTTAGATGAACATTTCATTAGCATAAAATACGTATACAGATTTCCAATATGGCCGCAACTTAACCTAAACATGACGTTCACCACAGACTAATACCATTTTTGTTTTAATTTTCTTTATTTTTTTCAGATACTAACCCACGTAACCTAGATCACAAAGATTCTTCGTCGCTTTTAGTATTACCATATTATGAAGGTTGTAGATACTTTTCTTTTTCTAAATTTCGACTTGTGTTTGCTAACGCTGTAATGCGCTTTTAACAGTGTGTATGTGAGCTCATGATTTTAAAAACATTAAATTTTGGTTTTAAAATAAGTACTTGCAGTGTTGTTTGTTATCTAGAATTTTTTTTCTTCTGCATCAGTGTCCATAGTATATCTTTGTTTAAGCGCAATGATGCAAAAGCATATCAATAGACCGCCTCAGTGTGGGTCAACATGCTGCGTTCTTGTATTGTCTGCCCGAGCAATGAGTATGGTGACTATTGGATTTTGTTCATGTTTTGTATCAGGCCGTGTAGTCACTTTAACAGGCTCTTGTATAAAAAAGAGAGTTCTTATTTTTGCAAGAGAATGACTATGATGCTATACAGCATTCACACGGTCATTTGATAAAGTACTTATTTTAAAACCAATGTCTATTATTATTTATATTTTAGGAAGGGAATCATCGATCTTGTCTTTTTTATGTAATTCCTCGGTTATGTATAGTTCTGCTTAAAGTATGTTTTGCATTTCAACGCTAACCAGCTATTGTGTGTCTATTTTTAAGTGCTTTTATTATTTATGTGCTGTCTAGGCCACGTGTCTCATCTTAAAATTAATTGTTATTACTGAACATAAAATCTCCATAAGTATTAAAATTTTAATTTGTTACCCTGTTTTACCTTAACAAATAAGTTTTTATGTGTATTTTGATGTATCTTCCATTGTTGTGTCAAACCATCTATCAGATAAGCTATCCGTAACTTATCTGTAACCGAAGCAACAGTGCCTAAGAGATGTGCACCATTGTTTAAATTAGTATCAAACCTACGCACTAACTTGATGGAAACTCAAGACTTGTACGGATTAAGATGTGTAGGTGTCCTACGTAAGGAGGTAATGGCCTAGTATACCACCCTTGCCATACAAGTTGATTCAAGTTTTCCTGTCCTTTGCTGTTGTATTTTGCACCCGTAGTCGGCTCTTACGGGATAATTAGGTATAATGACCCTCCATATTATAAATCCGCACCACAAAGAACCGCCTTGCTACAGATATGGGTAACCGACGTACCTTGCATATCTTGGAACGCTTATTCTGAATAAGGTTTAATGGATCATGAAACATCAAATAATAGAATACAACACCTATTAATTAGTTTTTATAAGGTATAAAACTCATTAATTTCGATTCATTTTGGTTGGTAAAAGAAAATTTGATCATAGAAAAAAGTATTATTTCCTCGAAAAACTTGGTCCCATTACAGACCCCTGTGGGATCCTACAGTCAACAATCAATTGATTGGACACACATCTTTTAAAGTAGAATATATCATTTAATAATAAATCAATTTTCATCAGATTTCGTCTTTAGTATTTGAATCCAGATCAAAACTTGAATTGTAAACCAAATATGCGCTATAAAATACTATGTTTATATCTATGAAAGGCCTTTGTAAGGTCTAGAGAAGCGTTTAAAGCTTTCTCTTGTAGTATTACTGTTTTCATAGGTCCTTATTCTTTTATTAGCCTCTATTGTTCGTCTAATTAAAAATTATGACTTGCTGTAAATATATTACTATTCAATTTAATTTGAACTTTATATCTATGATGGTAGGATTTATATTTCGATTGAGACTTAGTTTCGACGGTTCTTGATTTATCTTCAGATAGTTGTTGTTAAATATATACGTTATAAATATCTGATACAAATATCTCGAGCCAAAACTTGTGAAATCGTAATCTGAAGTGGTTATGAAGATAAGTTGACATTAGTCTATCAGAAACTGATTGATAAATGGCGAAAGTGGCCCTCTCGTGGTTAAGTAAATTAGGCAATGACGTGTTTTGATTTTCATTACCCATTAGAATTAATTCTATTCATTATATGAATATCAAATGGTTTGTACTTTAGTCTAAATGTGGTTATTTGTTTTCGTGGTGTAGGTAAAATAAGTTTATGAATCAATTTTTTAATCGTAATAGCTTTTATTGTCAACATGTTTGTATGGTATTGGACATATTTTAAGTACCTTCATGTATTGTCGTGTTTCTATGATCTTGAACTAAACTAAATAAGGATGAATAGTTTTCTTTACTCAGGTAGTATTTTTAGCTCCGTCCAATGAGCTCCTGCATATTAGATCCTCTCTCTCTCTCTCTCTCTCTCTCTCTCTCTATCTCTCTCTCTGCTTATTAGATTTCCCTGGTTTCTTTCACACTGATCCTGTAGAGGGGATCTCTTTGGATTTTTGTAATCCTAGGGGATTTATTTGTAAGTTTGTATAAACTCATGAATCCCCCAGGGGATCAACCTTTGTTTGGTTCTCTAGGGGATTCATATGAGTCATTCATCCTCCTACGGACGGAGCCATATTTTTACATTATACTTATTAATATAGACGTCAAATCTAAAGTCCATGATTAAAATTGTCATATTCATTAATACTATAGCTAAGCTAATGGTATAGCGGTTTAAGCCGTCAATTTGCTGCTTCTTGTTTAGTGTTGTGGGTTAGATCCCCACATGGGACTACACTTTGCGTTATCCAATAATTATTGTTCTGAGTTTCGATGTTTTGTGTGTCTATTCCATGAATTTTTGTTAGGTCCATCATGGTACAGGTTTTTATGAACCGTAAATATCGACTGGAATAATGATCAATAATAAAACTGGCACTTCGTCGGTCTGATGTGTGGTTTTAATCATTGGAAGACCCCGGTTAAATGAATTATTAAGCTTTATATCTATAAGTATACTTAGTTACTTGCTTTTCCCCAATCTACATCATTTCTGTAGACTGTCATTTCTGTATCCGCTATCGACACTCATTTATTTCTGTGTGTGATTGTTTTTCCTGTTATTTCCAGAAGAGTTGATGAATGCCAACGATACTTCGGAACAAGTCTTAGCGCTGGTACCACCTGAGCTACACAAATATTTAACAATACATCCTAGGAATGCTAGTGGTAAGTAACAAATTATTTCTGTTTCGCTTTTGAGAACTGTGGCTGCAGAATTGCAGCAGTGAATTCCTAAAACACATAATTTATTTATCAAATGGAATAATGGCATTCGGCATGAATGGGCCGGCTCGACCGAAGTGAAACCACGGCCTCACAGAAAACCGGTATGAAGCTGCGCTTACGTTGTGTTTCACCGAGTGAGTGAGGATACCGGAGGCCCATATCCTAACCCTTCCTGTCAACCCCTTCCCCATCCTCAAAAGTCCAGCAACGCATTTTTGATGCGTGACGTTGCGGGTGTCCATGGGCGATGATAATCGCTTAGCATCAGGCGATACGTCTGCTCGTTTGCCACATATTCCATAAAAAAATACAATTTTCAAAAGCGGTTTACGGCTAATATTTTTTTAAACGGTTTCAGAAGGTTTTAAAAATACTGTACAACATGTAGACGGCTTATAAACTACTAAATGAATGAATATTTTATAAATTTTTCATCTTAAGCGATTAACACTTCAGAAAACATAAATAACTCGACTGTTATAGTTTTCCTTTTAATGTCGTTATATTATAGAATTCGCCAATAGCTTTGGTTTGAAGTGGACGTTCTACTCCAACGAAAATTTGTTTTTTAAACTTCAATGTTTGGTAGCTTGTTTCAACCGTGGGAGAGCCACGCTTCGGCATGCATGGGCCGGCTCGACCGGAGTGATACCACGGCCTCACAGAAAACCGGTGTGAAACAGCGCTTACGCTGTGTTTCATCGAGTGAGTAAGGATACTGGAGGCCCATACCCCAATCCAACGCCCCCTATCCCCCTCACCATCCCCCTTCCCCCCAGGCCGCCATAGTGTGGGTCACCATGCTGCATTGTTCTTTTTCGCATTNCCCAGGCCGCCATAGTGTGGGTCACCATGCTGCATTGTTCTTTATCGCATTGAGGATGGTGACCACCACTCTTGGATTCTGCTCATGCTTTCCATCAGGCAGGGCAGAGTCATTTGGCAGCTCAAATAAAAAAAAAGGCGTGTGAATGAATCAAACGAGTAATCTACACAACCCTGTTCTATGTTTCTAAGAACTAAGCAATACATACCATATGGTAGCCAAGAAATAAAAAAGCCCTTTTAGTACTGAAATTCTATAAATTAAGCCGTGGACAAGCGGACCAACTACGCATCTTTAAGCAAGACCTTCCAGTGCCAAAACTCCATTATCAAAACGGCAAAAAAACCATGTTTTAAGAACTCACAGCAAACGAAAATTAATTGCACTCTTATCGTTAATTTGTAGTAAGGAATATTGAAAAAAGTACAATATGTTATCAGGCAACAGCTGTTCACTCCCACGGCAAAATTGGCGGGAATCGATACCCGGTGACGTTTTAGACAAGTAATATACGCTAAAAATAAAAATGTTTGCGCATTTGCACATATGTTTTGAGCCACTGTTCCGCTTGTAACGTTCGTAGAGTGATGTTTGGTAGACTAGATTTTATAAATATTTGATTCTAATTGGGAGAGTAGTTTTACGTCTTGTTACTTGAAAAATATTAAACGTATAACGGCGTATTACTCTGGCAGTTAGCAATCCTCAAATATAAAAAAAAAAAAATATCCTGTCTACTGAGTACAAGTCGTGGCTTCTGACTTCATTTGACTGAGACAAATAAGTAGCTTTATATCTGGGAATCATTTCATCACCATCAGCCCACCGCACTGCTGGACATAGGCCTTCCCAATTTCATTAATAGGTAGTAGAGCCACGCTGATTGCAGCACTAACGAGACTCGGTCGGGGCGGTACTACCCTCGCATCGAAGATCAACGTAATATGACAGAGTTCAGCTGTCGTGTTTCGTTGGTGAGTGCGAGACTGGAGGCCCAATGATGCATAAGCATTACTAGGCCACCATAGTGTTGGTCACCATGCTGCATTTTCGCATTGTCTGCATTCGTAATGAGTATCGTGACCACCACTCTTGGATTCTGTTTATGTTTTCCATCAGGCAGAGTGGAGGCATTTTTGCAGAGCCATACATAAAGAATGGCACTTGGTTCGATCCTAGGCTTCTGTCCGGAAATTAATACTTGATAACACAGAAGTCTGGTACCACCAATCAAATGACCACGTATTGTGTCCAATTATTATATTCAAATTATTGTATTAAAGTTCACTCTTTACACTATTCCAGCTAATTCAACAGAGAAAATATATGCGAAGAATTTGACAGAAATCAAAAGAGCCATACAGAGAAATAACGAAGCGCAAACTATATACAATGAAGACATATTTGGGCCAGTTACCAACGACACTATAATTATTGCCATACAGGTATGTGATCTATGTACTTTAGATATATATACATATATGTGACGAGAGATTGGAACAATAAACCGATCTATACCCAAAACAGCAAAAATCCTATTCTTCCTTTTATGGGAGAGTCATGTTTAGATACATAAAAGCTAGACTCGACTGCAGTCACGCCCAATGCAGTTGTGACTGTTGGGTTCCAGGTCACCAGGGGCGGCGGTAATTTATAACCATTTAAACCATTTATTTTTGCTACAACATAGCATAACATACAATATCGGACAACAACACGTAAAAATTGCATTGTGCAGCAAAGGTAACCAGATCAGTTGCGCTGTTCTGAAGCATAGCACTGGTTTTAGGGTCTACTGACGGTGGTAACTAAACGAGTTGTGTTTAATTACCACCGTCAGTAGACCCTTCAACCTTTTATCCCACAAATAAACGAATAAATATTAGGCCTTTAATAACGATGTCCAAAAATATGCTATGAGACTAGTTGCTTTCTAATTTACTGCTGTTTATAATGATAAAGGAATACCTAAACTTGCTTAACTGTAAGAGATTGCCTTCCAGTGACAGGGCCGCCACTTGTATCTCTTTTTTTTTTTTACCTGGTAGTATGCCTTTACGCACTTCGCTGCCCCCTCCCGCGGGGACGGGAGGTTCGCTTTGTGTGGGACTCCTGACTGATACCAGCCAGACTACCCACTAAACCACCACGGTGTGCCACTCTGCGCCTGAGACGGGAGAGATCCGGGAACCGCTTTCTTACGCCATCCGGACCCCTCCCAGCGGTCACTTGTACCTCCTAGATTAACGTTACTGTTTTAAGGAGTCTGGTGTATAATAAAGTGGTGTATTAAAGTTAAGAAAGAAAACCAAAAGTACATTAATAAACCCTTATAATGAAATACTTAATACAAAAACACTCAATATTAGTACGAACACTCGTTGAATAAATTAAATTATTTAAAATATTTTTCTCAGAAACCTAGTATATAACTAAAATAATAAAGACTTAATAATAAAAATTTACACTAAAATCTATTTTTATTGGTTCGTCTTTCATGCTTCCATGTTCATCTTTTTGTTCCTCCACTCTCCTTCACCTGAGCAACTATAGCTTGCTCCTGGAAGCATGTGGTGCCCTGAAAAGGCTGCTGAGCTTCTGGGACAATCTAGAATGGTTGGAGTAGGAAGATGACAAACTTACGTATAATAGCCCAATCAAGAGGCTAAGTGTGGAAATGGCCCGGTAAAACAAACAATCAAACAAACAAACTATAGCTTGTTAGCAAAAGTTCGAACTCCTTTGAAAACAATGTAAGCTTTTGGTGCATGCTAATCCACCACCATTGTTGCCTGCATCAGTCTGAGATATTTACCAGGCTAAATAGGAGAACATAAAGTTACAAAATTTATTATTGTGAAATGTTATTCAAATTTCCGTTTCATCATGATTTATGCTTGCAATTAACGACAAATACATCACAGTTTGCAAGTTCATTATACGTTTATATTGATGGCTGTCTAAGGTAGTCAAGCACGCAAAACAAGCAAATTTCAGCTTGATTAATTGTGCCAGACTTATCCTTGTATAAACTTTGCTTTCGGCATGAGTCGCCTAGCAAGAATTAAGTCTTTCCCTTTGAGACCCTCGATACATATCTTTTTTGGCACTAATCTGGAGTCTTTTGCCGTCCAAACCTTCTTCCTTCTTTCCGGGGTCGGTACTCTTTTTACTGGTAGTTGATCTTCCTCTAGACCCAATTCTTTTTTGTATAATTCTATGTCATCCTGTGCTGTGTGCTTAAACTTTCTAGATCTGCTAGAGACTGCAGGTTCGGCCCAGATGTATTGTCTATCTCCCGATAAAGGATCTATTACATATTTCCTTTGAATCTGTAATTCATAAATGAAACGCATTTCTAAAAACGATACTGGGTGTAGAACTCAAGTTGAGTATGACCTGCTCCAAAAAAAATTCGTTCAATGGCTAGAACGGTAATGGAGATTTCTTAAATATTGATGTTTGATTTTCATTTCTTTTTTGTTTTCTTTATGAGTCTACCAAAATGAGAGCTCTTTGCCTGATCTAAAAACATTAGCAGGATCCAAGAGTACTTGTCACGATACTCATTGCAAATGCAAACAATGCATCATGGTGAGCCACATCATGGCCGCCTATAGATATTTTCTGCGTTATAGTTATTGCATTATTCTGACCCTTAGTACCAAATATAGACATCCTACAGGGTGTGAAATATATTTTTACAAAATGTTTGCTATTTTATGTAGCCGTCGCCATTTGTACGCGCAAGTTTTATGACTTAGTCAATAAAAGATGACTTTTATCGTTTCTTTAATGGTAGTAGCAACATTGAAGAAACGATAAAAGACATCAGCTATTACAGACAGATTTAATCAATTTTTACGAGAATGTGCCCTGTGGAGAAGGTTTTTATCAAAAACTAAAGTAAACCATTCATTAATATTCTAAAGCCAAACAAACGGTTAGTTATCTTATTCGAGGATATTTTTGGAATCGAAAGGCAAATTGGATGGAAAATTTGAACGGCTTTTTGTAACGAAAATTGACCTTCACATCGCTTTACGCATTTCTAAAAGACGGCCGTGTCATTAGAAATCGAATTGGAAGCATTAAATTATCGTGTAGTGAGTTTTTCTATACAAATAAATAAAATTAAAATTTCTGTTTTCAATTTCAAAATTTACAGCTTTTCAATTTGCAAATTACAGTACTCATATCAAAAAACCAATGTAAATTTCTGTTTTTTTGTTCCGGCTAATTTCTGAAACGACTTGACTGATGATTTTGACGGCACTTCCACTGGCAGATAACTGATGAACCAAGGAGAAACTAAAAATACTTTTTTAAACCACTTGCACCCCGCTTCATTACCCGCGGTTGCTGTTGAAAAGGAACAGCAACAATTGTGGGGTTCGACTAGTCTAGTAAAAAAAATACCTTATACTCAGGACAGGGAAGACTAGGAGGGGGTGTTGTGTAATGTGGTATTTTTTCTCGTGGCGTAGCTGGCGGTATCCTGGCAAACATTGGTTTAGGAAAATCTGGTTTTTGATACCTGAAAGTAAAACCATTGTAGTTTTGAGTTTGTGCTGTTTTAATGTCCTACATATAACAACAGCTTAAGATATTGAATATTGTAACGTAAATAAAATATAATACTTCCATTTTTAAAAGAGTTACGTAGGGATTTCTTACCGTTTCTTCTCCATAGGAATGACATTTTGGAACTACGCTACTAAAGTTATTTAAGTAGCGTTTCGATAGTGACTTGAGTAGGTACTTGAAATAAAACCTTTTTGATCGATTTGATTGCTTGCTTCTTTAATTCTACAGTTAATATTTCACCTGGTTTACCAGAAAGCGGGTTATGTTTTGAGTAATCATAATATTATTGTTACGAAGCTTCTTCAACATGCGCATCAGAAGACTTTTTCTAGACTTTCATATAAAACAGGGAAAAACATACCAAACAAGGTCCCAATGATCTTTTGTCACTGGAACTGGATCCAAGATCTTCATCCAGCGCAAAATGTCACATCTGAATTGTGAAATTAATTTTATCAAGTCTTTTTTTTGAAGTATTTTAAATTAAACAGTTCATGAGTCAGACTCGGCCGGGGTGACTCTACGGCTTAACAAAAAACAATCAACCAATTTAGCTTTTCATCAAGAATAAATCCTCTTATTCATAGGGGGGTCCGTGAAAGGGGTTAACTCGCGACCCTTTATTCCTAGGTTTCCATCGGAAATTAAATCATTTTTAACTAAAAACAAAATATATTCAGTAATTTCGGCCAATGATTCTGGAACTAACTTTTGGATATTTTTTTTTATTTTTCTAGCATTCTGGATTCTTATAAGATTGGAAATGTGACGTATGCACCTGGTCCAATTTTCTCTGATACCCCAAGAAGGCCCAGTTCTGGATTTGAACCATGTGCAGTGAGTTAAAGGCTTCCTCGGAGGTAGACCTATGCTTCGGCAGAACTGGACAAACTCCGTCGAAAATAATTTATGTATTGCTGTTACTATTATCTGGAAATATAATGCTTTGATGAAGAGCTGATAATCTTAGAGACTTGATCGATCGATCGATCCCTTTCAAACAAAAAAAAAATACGTAAGAGTCTTTGGGGACCACTGATAGAATTATAAACACAGAGTTAGATCTATGTTCGTATAAATGTTACCGTCAGATGGTCCAAACCTTTAGATTGTATTTTAATATATCTCGCGAGATCGTAAACTATCTAAAAAAATACTACTTACAATTAGACGTATTATTTTAGTTATAATTTAGCCCTAAATTTGTAATATGGTATGCGACGGATCGTATCTCGCGCACTGATTGGTTGAACAGTATATGTCCCCGCCGCCGGTCGAGTGTCTGGGACTGTCGATTATGATGATGATGAGAGTCTTAAGTTTCAATTGGTATGCTCTTATCATCGATTGAAATATTCGCTCGCTTGCCCCAACATAAAATGTCAGTGTCCATAACCGATTTTGTCCTGAATAAAAGCAGTCCTGGTTAGGGCCCACGAATATGTACAGTGTAGTAAATCGACTGGCCCCGCAAACCGCCGGGCGGAATTTAATTCACGACCTCCCTCCACAAATATCGAACACATACCTTCATGTGTTCAAATATCTGTACATCCATACTCAGTAACTTCATATCTTCCAGCATCAAAAGCCTCCTTCCATTTATGCGGTTGTTAAATATGCAGTTCTGAAAACAAGTGTACACTTAAAGCATTTTAGATAGAGATTTTATGTTCTTCCATCACAAAAGGAGGATCCTCCGACCTGGTGAGGACATCATATCTGGCTAAAGCGCAACGGTTGATGATTGCCGCTATATGAGGAAGTTGTCACACATTGATTGCTACCTAATCTTGCCAGGAACGATGTTATATAGTGAAAGAAGAAACTTAGTTGTACCGTGTACTGTGGCAATCCAACAACTTCTCTCATCCACTTAGCTACTTCTGCTTCTGACCATTTGAAGGCTTCTGGCAGCGGCAGAGAGTCAACCACTAAAGCAGCGTATTCGTAAAGAGTTAAGGGAATCTGCTGGCATTCTCTGATTTTTCTAGAAGATAAAATAACAAATATTCAATGTCTTTTAATGTAGTAGAGCCATGCTGACTTTAGCACGAACGATCCGGTTCGACCGGGTCGGTACTGCCCTCATACGGAAGACCAACGTAAGTGAAAGCATTCGTGCTGTCGTGTCTCGTTGATGAGCAAGACCGGAGGCCCGATTATACGATTATAGTGTATGTCACCATGCTGCATTGTTACATTATTTGGGAGAGCCACGCTTCGGCACGAAAAGCGGAGTGAAACAGAGATTGCGTTATGTTTCTTATACCCTAACTCCTCCCCCCATCCCCAAAAGGCTGACAACGCACTTGTGACGCCTCTGGTGTTTCGGGTGTCCATGGGTGGTTGTAATCGCTTACCATCAGGCGATACGTTTGAACGTTTGCCCCCTATTCCATAAAAAGACAAAAAACTGCCACTGCAGTATACTGATCTCTTTGATTCCGCTCATGCTTCACATCAGGCAGAGCAGAATCACTTTGGCTGATGTACAAAAATTGCTTATGTTAATCGGTAATAATGTAGCTGTCTAGTTGTGAAACAATTTTCAAAATCGGTTTAATGGTTTACTGATAAACTCATCACTCTACAATACGTATGTAAATTTCACCAAAAGTAGCTAATATCTTTACTCAGTGTATCTACATGCCCATTGAAATCGGTGCAGCAGTTCAATCGTGAACGCTTGAAGAAGATTTATTTAAAAATACAATTTCAAGTATGCTTGTTAGCAGTCTGGTTACCATATTACAGCCCCTAGTGTGGGATCAGAAAAATTGTTATTGTTATTATCTCACGGTGGTTTCGTATAAGGTGATTCTTTCGGGAAACACGGACACTCCTCACACGTCGTCTTGTCTGGTGTTATGTAAACTGGTACTTTTTTTGATATCACCACTGATCGGACCCGCTTGGGAAACTTCACCTGCATGGGTTTTTTCAAAAATATTTTCGGTGCCGCGACTTCTTGCTGGAAAAGACATTATTGTCATTGTGATTGCACGGATATTATCGGTTGATATCTCGGTGTACTACTACGCTGAATTGTGGATCTGTCCGAACATGAGGCAACACTGACATCTTCCGAGCCTTTATTAGTCCCAATATTATTTTTGGTCGGCTGCTATTTCAATTGGTTTTATCTGAATGAAAGTTTTTCCAAGGAACGACTGGTATCGGACCTCCGCAACCCTGAGGGTGAACCGAATTCGAAGTTTGAACTAGTTGTCAGTATATTTGAGGGCACTCACTTCCCAATAACGATTGCCATAGATGTTCATGATAACCGGCATAGACTGCTTAACGACACTGTGTGATAAACGAATTGTTGTTCAGACTCTGGGGGTTCTTTGTGTCCGTTTCATATAATGATATGTTTATAAAATTTCACCCACGAGATGTGGTGAAAATCCATATATTTAATCCGTCACAATATTCAATAAAGTATATTTACTGTTTTTGGTTTCTCTTCAGGTTCCTCTTCACCTTCCATTGTATAATGTGATTGTTTATTGTATCAAAAGAAATTGCAATCAGTTACTACTTGATAAACTTTGTCAGTTTGACGTTTCAATTCTTGACAGTCATGCTTTTTTTTTTTGTTTAAGTTCTGGGGCTGGGGTGTCAAAATTTGTAGTTTTGCGATCGGAACCTTTTTAGTTAGGCACTAAAATGAATATGTATAGATTAAGTTATTTATTTCTGCGCATGACCAACACGGTTCGGAGTAGCCATGTGCAGACGTTCCAACATCTGACGTGGTAACAAGTAACGAAATATTTAAAAATAAAAAACCCGACCGCGTCAATATCTGCCATCTTTATTAAATTCATTGAAGAATTCAGTTCTTCAATGAATTTAATAGATAGAAAAAAATTGAGAAGAATATTTAAAAAAATATATTTTGATATGCCCAGTATCACTCTCACGACTAAGACGAACCTATTGACATCACTTACATAAAAATACGACAAGCCGTTTAGATTCTAAGGCGTGCCAAAGAAATATACATACATACACTCGAAAAACATAACCCTCCTACCTTCGCAGTCAATAAAAGGTTTACCTTAACACTACATTCTAAAATAATACTTACTTGCACTTATTCCAGTATATTAATTAATATTACACCTGACCGGATTCCGATCATCAACCTTTGATGATCTCATAAAGGCGAAACCGGTCAGGTGTAATAAATATAGTGGAATAAGCATAAGTGAGTTCGATTTTAGAAAGTACTGCAACAAGTTCCATCAAGTGCCGATAACCGAAAGTACCAATTACCTTAACACTGATTTTCTGTGCTTATTACTCCAGACAAGGCTGTATGGCTTTCCGATGAACTCACTAACTAATCCTTCTAACCTACTCCAAAAAGGAAGAAGCTCCTATTTTTATGTATGTTCGGGCTTGGGGGTTCGGACTTAGAAATCCTTTTTGTTTGTTCGAGAGTTGTTGATACCGAAATAGTTCCATTTATTTATTTTTTTTATTATTCAAAAAGACAACTCCCGCATTAGGAATAAACATTCCTGTGTCGCGGGGATCTTCACAAACATACATGAAACGGACACAAAGTACACCCAGACTTAAAACAACAATTTATGGATCACACAGTGTTGTCCCATGTAGGATTTGAACTCACAACACTTGGCGCAGTAGGAAGCGGTGTGGCGACCACTGAAACCACTAGGACACTGGGCCAACTGTGTAGTCAATTTAAATTTAAATCTCATGAGTTTGATCATTCGGAGATAAACAAGGGAATTCTTTAAAAAATATCCCAAATTCGAATAAGACTCGCGCACGGACGTTTCCGTTCCATTATCTATACGTTTATAGTCTACCTGTCGCCGTTAAAAAACGTCAATACTAACTACCTGTCGCCGTTAAAACACGGCAACACTAACTATAATATTTATTGTTTTTTTAGAATTTATTGTTATATCGACAACAGAAATACATTATCTGTAAAAAATTATTGTCTAACCTCTCCATCTATAAGCCTGGTGACAAACAGACGGACAGTGAAGTTTTGATTTTAATTAAAAATTTTAACAAAGAACGCAATTGGTGTTACCACATAAATATGCATTGTATACTCAATTGTTCTTACTGAATTAGGCGCTCATAGCCTAGTGGCACTCGGTGATTAGAAACAATCAACGAGGATAAGCAATGACGGCGCGGTCAGTACCTGGATGGGGTGACCGCTGGTGGCATGTTACCATGAGCGTCTCCGTGATTCGGAGGTCACGTTAAACAGTCGGTCCCGGTTGTTCTCATAGAATAACAGTCGTGAAGCTTAGTTGAAGACCTTTGGGCGGCTTAAAAACATCCAACGGTAAGATTACGTAGCCACAACGTTGTCTAGCCAGTTCCCAACCGGACTTGGACAGCGTGGGGATGTATGGCCTTAACCCTCTCCTGAGAGGAGACCAGAGCCCAGCAGTGGGACATTATGGGTTGTTGATTGAGACTCAATTAATGTTTGAAGTTGGTCCAACGTTTTTTGCAATAAGGATTTACCTGTCTGATTCCAGGTCCACACGAGATTAACTTACCTTCGCCACCTGATAGTGTCTCTGGCGCAAGCTCGGGACATAGACAGGACTCTTCTAGTCTTCTCCCACGATTACTTCGATGAGGAGATCAACAACCTCGTACGGACCATCGACTTTACTAAGGTAAGAGCGAGAAGAAGATGTGCAAAGAACTTTGCAGGAGACGATGGACAATGTTTCTTATTTCGCGTAAAGCATCTCACCATGCTGCATTGTCCTTATTCGCATTGAGTATGGTGACTACCACTCTTGGATTCTGCTCATGCTTTCCATCAGGCAGGGCAGAGTCATTTTAGCAGCTGAAATATACTTTAGCCGCTTCGGTGTTGTAGTCTCAATCCTGCCTTCTGGTAGTCGGCGGGCGATCTGTTCGGCGGTGTACAGGCAGTCTTGTCTCATAGTACGGTGCTATAAAATCCCTATGCAGAACGTATGTGTTGAAATATTTTTAGGCGCTGTTGGAAAGGAATTCGGGGTTCTTTTTTTATGCATGATAACCCACACCATGGCGCCCTAGTAATGCTTCTTCATCATTGGGCCTCTCATAATTTTACTGTCATCATGCCTATTGTTCTCTATTCCAGGTGATGCAAATATTCTATCCCTATTCAATACAGACACATCCGAATGAGTTCCCTGGGATGGATCCGAATGACTGTCCGAGAGACGCTAAATTGGAGCAGTAAGTATTTTCTGTCTTATTTTAGCTCATCGCTTGGCATATTTCCTTAAAAAAGGCCGAGAAGAAGTTTTGACCTACTTTTCAACGGGTTGGATCTCTGTATAGTTTTATTTCTTGACTGCTGTTGACCTATATAGCTCCTTTAGTAAGCTCTTACGTGTGACATGAGCTGCTCGCTATTAGAAAACCGTCGACGTATCTTGGAACAAAGTATTTTATTTTGTACCGCCTGTATTTTACAGTCTTTACTTGCCGTTTTTGTCACAAACGAAGTTCAATCTGTACATTGTAGAAAATGAAGCCCCTTCCATTGTTTCTCTTAGTTATTTTAAAATTATTCAACAGTTTTAAGCTTTTTTATCTGTATAATACATGCATGTTATAGCAGAGGCGCCCATAGCACTCGGTGATTAGAAACAATCACCGAGGGTAAGCTGGATGGGTGACCGCTGGTGGCATTTTCCATGAGCGTCTCCGTGATTTTGACGTCACGTTAAGCAGTCGGTCCCGTTTGTTATCATATGATATCAGACGTGAAGCTTAGTTGGAGGACTTCGGGCGGCTTAAAAACATCCAACGGCAAGATACGTAGCCACAACGTATTCTTGCCATTCCCCAAACCGCACTTGGCCAGCGAGAGGACGTATGGCCTTAACCCTCTCCTGAGAGGAGACCCGAGCCCAGCAGGTCAGGATCTCCGAGGCACGCGGGTTCAGATCCCAACTTCTAAACTCCGAGCTGTTGTTATTTCTATATTCAGAAATTTTTTGGCCCGATTCGGGTTTCACACCCGAGACCTTTTGATGAGCAGTCGTATACGCGAACTGCTAGAACAACGAGGCAGTTGGACTATTGCAGTTGTTGACGATAGTGTTTTTTTAAATCCAGGGCTAAGAAGCTGCAATGTAACAATGCATTACATCCAGACCTCCATGGACACTATAGAGAAGCGAAATACGCCCAGACGAAACACCACTGGTGGTGGAAAGCGAATAGGATCTTTAATCAGCTCGCTTGCACAAACGGGCACACTGGTAAGACTGAATATATATTATATATATGTGTATATATAATAACTTTTAAAGTTTCGCCTTTCATAACATACTTATTAATTTTACGGGAATTAACGCGATCACTTATTCAGAGATATTACATGTACTGGCCGTGGTTACAGCCTATTTTTATTGGTCACACATGAATGGCTTGACCAATTTTGTTCATTCTTTTAGTGTTGGATAGCCTATTTTTCGAGGAAGATTCTAGGCTAAAAAAATCAAGGTAAGCTAAATCCAGCATCAATAAAGGATCGAGAAGCAACCATTTTCTGTATCCTTCCCCACAACCCAAATTATATCTATACCAAATTACGTCTAAATCGGCTTAACATTTCTCGAGAAAACCTGCAACGAGTATGGTGACCATTACTCTTGTATTATGCTCGTGTCTGCCATAAGGGAATGTGGAGACACTTTGGCAGGCCCATACATAGGAAAATAAGGGTGTAAAATAAAATTCTTAACGGTTTCCAGGAATGGTACTCTTCCTGGAAGAAGACCACTACGTGGCTGAAGATTTCATCCACATGCTGAACCTACTCAAGGCGACAGCTGACAAGAGCTGTCCTAACTGTGAGATACTGTCCCTCGGGACTTATCTGAAGACTTATCAGTACCATGTAAATGGTGATAAGGTGAGTTATCACCATCTCCTATCACTTATAGAGCAACACTATAGTAGCCAAACAGGCGTTATGTCAAAGTATATGCTCAAATGGGCCTACGCACATTGTTATGACAAAGAATATGTTTGTGTGTGTGAAATTCTGAATGTTTAAATTGTTTGTGTGAGTTCGTAGTGATTGGTTTGTAAGTATAAAGTGTGTATGTGTGAAGACAGACTGTTTCGTATCAGAAAAGGATGCTGTGGCTAATCGTCTTTGGTTCGCCGGTCTGTGTTGCTCTATGCTAGTACAAAGTAGATACTTACACTCAAATATATTACAAAGAACATCTGTAAGAGACTGGCTCTCGCGAGTATCTTCTCGGGGTATTGAAGTACCAGTGATATGGAACAGACTTATTATTAGATCAAGTGTAATACCAGACAATAATTGATGGAATCCCCTACTGGATATGTGTGTGTGTGTGTGTGTGTGTGTACGTAGGAGAACCACGCTTCGGTATGGATGAGCCGGCTTGACCGAAGGGATAGTACCTCAAAGAAAACCGGTGTGAAACAGTGTTTCATCGAGTGAGTGAGGATACCGAAGAACCATACCCCAAGCCCCTTCCCCGCAGCGCACTTGTAACGCCTCTAGTGTTGCGGACGTCCAATGGCAGTGGTAATAGTTTACCATATTACATTTAAATAATATGTATGTGTGTGGATGTATGTGTGTATTGTAAATGTGTAAAATTACAATCATATCACGTTAGATGTGTAGTTTCTTTTGAAATAGATAAAATTATAAAACAAGAACCTAGTAGAAAGCTTCCGAAAGACTTCTGTTTTTTTTAACATCATCATCAGCCTATTGCAGGTCCCTGCTGGTCATATGTCTCTCCCATTCAATTCAGGCATCCTAGGGCCAAAGAAAAATACCTATGTTTTAATTTTTTCAAAGAAAACAATCATGAAATGTTCTACAAATTTTTTTCATAATAACATTATTGAAAGACAAAAACGAAAATAATGTTTTCTAGAATTTTGAGGATACGAGAGATTCATGTAAAACATTTTAAAGAAAATATGCAATATTACAATTTTTTTTTAAATACCGCTTCTAAATTTAATTTTTTTTGGTATTTATTGCATTATTTAGACTCACTGCGGTTAACCGCACGCGGATTTTTTCCGCTTTAATACACAACTCTTGTGTTCCATACACTGAATACGGTTTTTGATATATATATACTTTATGTAGTTTTGTGTAGTTTCACAGAGTACGTACAAAGATATAAATTATTGACCTGTTGTGGTCGTTTATTTAAATTTTGAAATTATCATACAGAACTCGCGTCAAATCTAAAAATGTGTAAAACCAAGCTAACTTCTACAAAATGGAATTGAAAAATTATTATTTATGTTCTCAAAGAAAAGAAAAACAATTATGTTTCATTGTTTTAGTACGGGTTTAACGCGTGTAAGTGCTTTTTTTGAAAGCCAATCAAATTTTTTTCTAAGAGTATAAAAGCCTTTAAAATAGGATATTGAAATTTAATTTTGAGGCAGTATTAAATTAAATATATCTTTGAACAACGCTCTATTTCGTTATATATATATATTAATAGTTAAATTTTACTATTGTACAATATTATGTCACATTTTTCGTTTATAAAATTAATATAAAATTGAAATGCATAAAATACGAATAACATCATCAACATAATAACAATATATCTACGAAATTTACGCAATGCGTTTTCCGCATGCGGGAAATGACGCAGTGCGGATGAAGCTCATAATTACAACTAAATTAACAGCGGAAGAAACATCAGAATTTAAACTACGTACAGCAAGTCCGAGCCGCCAGCGAACAACGAAGGAAGAACGAACCACAAAGCTGGAACTTCCAGCTTTATCCGAACCTGTACACTCACACTCAGAAGGTTGTAATAGCCCTAATTCCAAGAGTGTATATAAAAAACATGTATTGCTAGTTTGAACCTTAATGCTTTGGTATAACGTCTACTTTTAAATATGAGATGGGAGGATTAATGGCATTTTAAAATGAATTTCTTTCTTTCATTAGCACGCTTTTTTAGCTTAGCTTGATATTGTTATAACATAGCATGCTAGTTTAACGTGCTAATAGCATAATAAATATATATGTTATTAAGCGGTATATATTTTCTTTTGCGAGGATTATCAATAAGATGTTTGTATTTCAAACATTTTATTTTAACAACAGTTAATTCTTTTTCTAAAACATCCACAAAACTGCTTTAAACAGTTTGTCTGTGGACTTAATTGAGCTTCTATATGCAATATGCTTGAGGCACTCGTTGATTGGAAACAATCACCGACGGTAAGCAACGACGGCGCGATCAGTAGATGGGTGACCGCTAGTGGCATGTTACCATGAGCGTCTCCGTGATTCAAAAGTCACGTTAAGCAGTCGGTCCCGGTTGTTATCATAGGATAACAGTCGTGAAGCTTAGTTGGAGGACTTAGGGCGGCTTAAAAACATCCAACGGCAAGATACGTAGCCACAACGTATTCTTGCCAGTCCCCAACCCGCACTTGGCTAGCGAGAGGACGTATGGCCTTAACCCTCTCCTGAGAGGAGACCCGAGCTCAGCAGTGGGACATTACGGGTTGTTGATTGATTGATTTGATTGGTGCAATGTGCTTAAACACAATACTGTATACAATCACACCTATGTACTAAGAACAGTCATATTTACATTTTTACATTCAAGTGATACATAACACATATTATCCGACATAGATAGATCCGAGATAGTGTGTATAAATGTGTTTAATAATATCCATAAACACATTCATTTAAATAAAATAAATAAATATTTTCGGACATTTTAACACACAACGCCATCTAGTCCCAAACTGAGCAGAGCTTGTACTATGGGTACTAGACAACTGATATTAATACCTATATACTTTTTTTTGTAAATACATACACAGAAAACACCCAAATTCCGAATCAAATATTTATTTAGCTTAGGGACAGTCCACGAGCGACAGAATCGCAGCGATTTTATCGCTATGTATTTTGTCACTCGGCGACACCATAACGAGGTGCGACGATACGCTGAATATTCGCTCGTTTGTGGAGATTACTCGACGATAGAAACGCGGATCCGTCGCGATTCTGTCGTTCGTGGAGACGACCACTTATACATATATATATATATATCCATGGCTTTTTTGGAATGCAGCATTATTTAGACTCCTTACGAAAAGATTTTCCTATTTAGTCCCCGGTATGAAATTTTATGGAGAATAATAAAATCGATAAGTTATGTCGGCTACCAATTTTTTTCTTTTTTATTTATTTATATTTTTCTCTCACACGAAATTACCTATATAGCCCAGTTGCACTCGGTGATTAGAAACAATCACCGAGGGTAAGCAACGATGGCGCGGTCAGTACCTGGATGGGTGACCGCTAGTGGCATGTTACCATGAGCGTCTCCGTGATTCGGAGGTCACGTTAAGCAGTCGGTCCCGGTTGTTATCATACGATAACAGTCGTGAAGCTTAGTTGGAGGCCTTCGGGCGGCTTAAAAACATCCAACGGCAAGATTTACGTAGCCACAACGTATTCTTGCCAGTCCCCAACCCGCACTTGACCAGCGTGGGGATGTATGGCCTTAACCCTCTCCTGAGAGGAGACCCGAGCCCAGCAGTGGGACCTTATGGGTTGTTGTTGTGTTTGTTGTTGTTGTTGTTAAATCAAAATATACACAGAAAATTCCAGAAAACAAAAGATCTGTGTGAGAGACTGGTTTCCGTACTAGGTAGAACCTGTATGACAGAATAACCAGCCTCTCCTAACTCCAGATAAGTAGGTAAAGAGGGTGTAATAAGTTTAATGGTTTCCGTACATGTGAGAAACTATTGTAACAAACAGGGCTAGAACCCTAATTTTTAAGAATATTTCTTTACGACAAAAATGACTGATATAATGATGAGAATGTCATGGCGCTTACGCGTTCCGTTCAACTTGTCATAAGTAGGCAACGCGACGTAAGTTCCAGTCGTGCGTCGAAGCCGAAACACTAATTCCTTTAGAACACTGCTTGAAAAATATGTCCACTAATTTTTAAACCAGCAGCCTATATATTTTCTGAGGTTTATTTTATTTTTGTATATATGTGCATAAATATGATATTACTTGTGTGTATGCGTATTATTTTGCATGAACTAAATAACCTAGCGCTGAAAAGTAATAAATTAAAAAGTTTTTTAACAATCCTGTAGACAGTTGAAGAAATAATTCAAAAATTAGAACTGAAAACTGTAGGGATTACTCTGGATTAATTTATGGTAAATAAACACCAGGGATAATATACCGCACCGTTGCGCAAGGTTTTCAAGTACATATAGAAAATGAATATACCTAATATTCCAAAACAAGAATAGGCATGATGACAGTAACCAAGAACCACTAAAATTATGTATTTATCTGATGAAATGGAGTTAATGGAGTATAAAAATCGTATTTATTTAGAGTGAGATTTATAGTTAATTAACAAAAATAAAACTACAAAATACAGCAATCCGCCATGTTAAGTTGAACACCAATGAAAGCGAGTTACGTCACTTATGTATAAAGCTCACTTTGTTCGGATATAATCGACGACCACTGTACTGTTTTTAAGAGCTATAATTGACACTGGTTGACAAATGGTGACGTCGCGTCTGCGTCGTGACGTCACAAACAGACGCCATGACACCGCCGAGCGTTATGTCCAACTAAAACTTTATTTTTTGTAGAAATATAACTGTTTTTGACAACAGGATATACTGCGAACATCATAACATAGTTTTTTTTTTAAATTAGTCATCATGCCTATTCTCTAGTAACTATAGAATATGAATATACCGAATATCCCACAACAAGAATTTTTAATAAACCTAAAAAATATTCAAAATTTTATTTATTTTATGATTTTCATTCGAATACCCTTGTAATTGAATATACTTACTGTGAATATGTTGTGGTTGAATATTTTGTAAATAGATATGTAAATAGCCTCGCTTGGTTTAAGCATGCCTTAGTTATAAGTGTAGCCAGGCCAGAAAATAACAAGCTCTAACATTTTATTGATTTATTAATAAATGTAAAATTATTGTTGTATGTTTTTATTGAATATGCTTAATTTTTTGGGCGGGCTATAAAGGAAAACTTGTAAATATTAGTATAGTTTATTTTTAAGTTAATTTAAAAATACATATGGTAGAATTTTAGGAATTATTACTGGCAACATTTTTTTGTTTAATCTTTTAATGATATGGAGGGTAGGGTTAGGAGTACCATATTGTACTATTTACTTTTGTGTTTTTTAAATCACCGAAGGGTTAAACATACTCTCCTTCTTAATTCTAGAAGGAAGGAGACGCAAAATAGTCTCTGCCTCTCTCAAGTTGCTGGGGTAGGAAAAATACTCTTTCATTCTTCTCTATGTATAATATTAATAATAAATATTTTAAACATCTAACACACAACGCAATCTAGTGCCAAGTAAAGCAGAGCTTGTATTATGGGGTAATAAACAACTGATATAAATACGTTTATACTTTTTTTGTAAATACAAATAAATTATACATAGGAAACACCTAAACTCCGAAACAAATATTTTTAGTTCATACACTACTACGCCACCGAGGCAGTTCGGTATAATATGTATATATTTACAAAATAAATGTATATATGTATGCATTTATATCAGTTGTACAGTACACATAATACAGGGTCTGCTTAGTTTGGGTCTAGATGGGGTTATGTGTTAGATGTCCAAAGTATTTATAAATATTTACTTTGCCAAGCGGTCAAAACCTGGAACTCACTACCAGCGCACGTGTTTCCTTCCCATTATGATCCCGAGTCCTTTAAGCGGGGCTTGAAAAAGCATCTCGCCAGGCCGCCATAGTGTGGGTCACCATGCTGCATTGTTCTTTTTCGCATTGAGGACGGTGAGGCAGGGCAGAGTCATTTTGGCAGCTAATACATAAAAAAAAGTCCCTGTGAATCTAAGTTTCCGAAAGACTTGTTTTAGTCTTTATGTACGCTTCAGGTTTCCACGGGCTAAACACGGACTAAAAGAATATAAACCTTCCGTATATTTTTTTTAATACAAACCTTGTCCTAACAGTAACAAACACATAAAAAAAGAATCAACCAATTTGGTGCATGCAATCGGAAGTTATGCGTGTACATAAATTTTTGTGATTCATTTTGATTTATATAGATTTTTCATACTTTAACATGATAATCTTTTTATTCATTTTCATGGAATCTGACGTGAGTATATATAAACCATTCTAACCTCTGCCCTCCATAGATACATTAATATTCAATATTTGACACTTACTGTGTTATTGCCAACACAAAAAAAAACAGTGCTGCAACTAACAAAATTAAAAAAACTACTATTTTTATTTTCAGGTAGAAATAACGCCATGGCATTCGAGCATGCACAACATGGGTTTCGCTTTTAATAGAACTGTTTGGAATAATATAATGGAATTGAAAGAAAAGTTCTGTGACTACGATGATTATAATTGGGATTATTCTTTGTTGTATTTATCTCAGAACAGACCCCAGAGGGACAAATTTAAAGTTATCGTCTGTAAGGGACCCAGAGTTTTTCACATAGGGGAATGGTAAGTTAATATTTATCCATGTACTAGCTAAGCTCGGGGGCGTTACCCATAATTGATGTTCTACCTTTACAACAACATCATCATCAGCCTATCGCAGTCCACTGCTGGATATAGGCCTCTCCAATTGCACACCACTTATTTCGATCCATGGCTTCTCGCATCCATCTCCTGTCAGCCGTCTTGCGCAAATCATCATTCCACCTGGCCTGAACAACAACCGCGGATAGCGCCGCTGGACGAGGCTAGTCTAAAAAAAGTGGTAAAAGTTACTGCTTATATTTACAGCTAAGTCTGTTAAGTCAAAATCGGTGTAGCGGTTCCAGAGCTTAGCCTAGAATTTTGAAACGCGTTCCTTATGTGTATACATTTCTTTTATAGAATAGGGGGGCAATCGAGCAGACGTATCGCCTGATGGTAAGCGATCACCGCTACCCATGGGCACCCGCCACATCAGAGCCTTCACAAGTGGAGGGAGACTAGGAGTACGCTCTTTTCACACAAAACCGGTTCAAAATAGCGCCTGCGCTGCGTTTCACCGTGATGAGTGAGGTTACCGGTCCAAACCCCAACCCTTCCCCTATTCCCCTCCCATCCCTCAATGGCCGACAACGCACATGTGACGTCTGTGTTGAGTATAGCTGTGACAATGAAATCTTTTGTACCTTTAATAACTTGAGTTTCTTTTTTCAGCGGGTTCCACCACAAGAAGTCAGATTGCAACGCCTCAACCGTGATATCGAAAGTACAAAAACTATTACAAAACGCTAAAACATATATGTATCCGTCCAGAGTGACGGCTACTGTCACGTCTGGCGGCGCAAAACATAATAAAAAACTTGTTAAAGGAAACGGGGGGTGGGGTGATCTTAGGTAAGCAAGATTTAACTGTATTTTTTAGAGAATATGGTTGATTTTAACTAAACGGTAAATGTATATTGATAAAAACAGTGTGGTGTGCTTGAGGTCTCGGGGCTGATTCCCGGATCGGACCAAATGTTTGAATGATCTGCAAATATTTGTTTCGGAGTTTGGGTGTTTTCTATGTATAATATGTATGTATTTACAAAAAAAAGTTTATATGTATTTATATCAGTTGTCTAATACCCATAACACAAGCCCTGCTTAGCTTGGAACTAGATAGCGCTGTGTGTTAGATGTCCGAAATATTTATTTATTTAGGTAAGCGACATCTAGTGAAAATGAACGGAACTTTTTAATAATTTTTTTTTAAGAAGCAACTACCTTTTGTATGATAAAATTAGTCCGTATCCAAGTAAACTGTTCTTAAAAAGTAGCTTGATATCTGTGTCAGAACGCTTTGAAAGCGATGAAGTAACTTTTAACAAGCGAGTTTAATTTGGATCGCCTATCATTATTTACGTGTCAGTTTTATAATAAATTGAGTGCCATAGTACGTAGACGTCCACAGACAAGGTGGAGCGATGATTTACGCAAGACGGCTGGCAGGAGCTAGATGCAAGAAGCCATAGATCGAACTAAGTGGCGTGAAATCGGAGAGGCCTATGTCCAGCCGTGGACTGCGATAGGCTGATGATGATGATGATGAGTGCCATAGATTATAAATAGAAAAATACATACTTGAATGTACCTCGTGACTTTTAAAATGAGACTAGTGACAGCTGTCACAGAGATCAGGCCTATATTATGACACACACACTCACAAAGCTCTGAAAGAATGGGTTGTAGCTATATATTAATATGGACATGCCTCTTGTAACTACGGTGGCCTAATGATGTAGAAGCATCACTAGGCCGTCATGATGTGGGTCACGATGCTGAATTGTTGCATTCGCAATGAGCATGGTGACCACCACTCTTGAATTATGCTTATGTTTTCCATCAGGCAGAGTAGTCTGTTAAAGACTGTTGTTGATATAAATATAGGGATTTTCCCTATATTTATATCAACAACAGTCTTTAACAGAACACTGTTGGATATAGGCCTCTCTAAAGAATTAAGGTTTTGTGCTAATATATGACGCTGATCAAACGGATTGGCACAGAGTTTGTTTCAAGATTTTCTCCTTCTTGCACCACATTGTCCTTAGCAGATTGCTCCCTTAGTCGGCTGTTACGAACCTCCGGGATTTTTTTCATGGAATATGACGCAAACAAGCAGATGTACCGCCTGATGGCAATTCCAGAGGCGTCACAAGTGCATTGCCGGCCTTTGGGGGATGTAATGAGGAATGGGGGGGAGTGGTTGGTATGGGTCTCCGGTATCCTCACTCATTCGGTGCAAGCAAACACAGCGCAGACACCGTTTCACACTAGTTTTCTGTGAGAAAGTGGTATCACTCCGGTCGAGCCGACTCCATTCGTGCCTTTAATGATATATTTTTCTTTATTTCAGGGATCGAGAGCTGTGTTCGAATATGACGTTAATCGGTAGACAGCAACGAAGTAATATCTATTATTATTGAAGTACAACCGTTCTGTAAGATATTTCTCACGTTTTGGTATACAAATGTCAGCAAAATACTTAATTAATCATTATATATTCATAGAACAACTACAACTTATTGATGATAATTTTATTACTTACGACTTTGTTCGTAGACATTATTTAAGTTTTATCTTATTTTCAACTTTAACCTTGTGGATTTAAGGTTTTTTTGAAGTGAAACTTCTTTAGGCGCATAAGGGTAAAATTTTTACAAATGTAACGTCACGCAAGTATGCAACGGAAGTGTCGAAAAAGAGAGAGAACGATCGAGACCGATTGAGAGAGAGAGTAAGACAAGGCGAACGTAGCATGAAGCAACTAGCGATGGAGTGAGAGTAGGGAGCAAGCAAGTGAGAAAGATTGAGAGAAAAAGTGAGATAGAGCGATTGTCGTATCACGCACAGTGCCATGGAGCGAGAGGTGGGAGAGAGCTAAGAAGTTTCACTTCTGACATGTGTACTTTGTACGCACGCACTTTTTTTTTCTATAGTTAAGCCTGCCAAAGTGTCTATCGCCTCTACCATGGTGAGTGTTCTGAAGAGCTCTTCCAATTGATCCCCTCCTCTCCCTTCCTCTACGGAACAACACGTGCCGGTCTTATGAGTCACCGCTTTAAAGTGGAAGACATACGTTCTCGTACTCATCGCTTCGGTGATTCCTTCCTGTGCCGAGCGGTCAAAACCTGGAACTCACTACCAGCGCACGAGTTTCCTCCCCACTATGATCCCGGGTCCTTTAAGCGGGGCGTGAAAAAGCATCTCACCAGGCCACCATAGTGTGGGTCACCATGCTGCATTGTTCTTTTTCGCATTGAGGATGGTGACCACCACTCTTGGATTCTGCTCATGCTTTCCATCAGGTAGGGCAGTCATTTTGGCAGATTAAATATAAAAAAAAATATCTTAAATAATCAATTTTTAATTTTTATTCGATCTCTCTTTCTGTCTGTTTTTCCTTATCTACAGTCTGAGAATAATTTTATTCCATAATATCTTTACTATTTGTACTAATATTGTTAAGTTTGTGAGGTTGTAGGGGGTTTGTGGATTTACTGAACCGATTTTGAAAACTCTTTTACCAACAATAAACCACATTAATTGTGAGTTTTATGCAGTTAAACCTGGTTAAATGGTACCTGGATAGTGAGAAACCTCTTTTATTGAAAATACTTATGAGGTCCAGGCACTTTTTCTTCGAATTACCTGTGTTAATGGAACTTTTCAACCTGGTTAAATAAGATTTGATTTCTAAGTTTTTTTCGATGTTACCTCTATAATTGGGACTTTGTAGCTCAGTTCCCTGTGTAAGAGAGACATTTTATGAATTTGTGATCGATTTTGGATAACTTTGTTCACGTTTTGCACGTCATTGTTTTTAAAATAAATAAATACTTAGACTTAATTCGTAACACCAAAAATACTCATTTTTATTGATATTTCTACAAAGTGGTTTAATAGTACATTGCGATCCATAAGCGGGGGGTTTCTGTAAATCAGGTAACTGAAATTTTTCACCTGTGTTATTGGAAACCTGGATAAATGAAAACCTCTTTAAATAGTATTCATGGTCTCTCGATATCCCAATTAACCAGGTTGCACTATTAAAACAAAAGATGTGAAACTACAGGTAGGAGCTAATCTTTAATAAATATAAATACCATTCACAAAAGCTTTATAATGTTGTTTATTTCATATAATTAATATGTTCAACAAAATCTCTTAGTGACTGTTTTTTTAGTGTCTTTTAGGGTCAACGCCGACGGAACGAGTAACGGCGAAGAGGCTTATTCAGTAACAATATTATAATATATATATATAACTAAACAAAAAATCGGAGTGATACCACGGCCTGTGATCCTACGCTGTGGTTCAACCCCAAACCCCAAGCCATCCATTTCCCCGTCTCCCAAAGGCCGGCAACGCACTTGTGACACCTCTGGTGTTGCGGGTGTCCATGGGCGACGGTAATCGCTTACCATTAGGCGATACGTCTACTCGTTTGCCGCTATAATGAAATAAAACAAACCGTCACCCGCCGTCATTTTATTCAGTTGTTCCAAATACAGTTGTATTCTGAACAACTTTAGGTTGAATTTAGATTGTTACTGAATTCTTCTCTGTTTCTTCGCCGTCACCCTGTTTGTCTGTCTGATCCTTAGCATTTTACTTAAAATCAAGGTACATATATGCAAAAAAGATGTATATAAATATAAGGACACTAAACAAAGATAATATGATTGCTAAGTAAAAAGTAATGTTGGCTTTCCATATACTGTTTGATTATTAAGTTTTTAAACAACCAAAAAAGAATGGATAAGAATTGATTTCCAAACGAAAACCGCGTTTAAACTGTTCAGTGTTTCTCGATGTTAGCTTAAACATATATAGTAGTAAGTTATCAATACAGATATAATTGTGACAGACAACTGACGGGGTAGAGTTCACCCCGTTTGTTGTCTTTTTTTTTTACGTATGGAAACCCCCTCGGACCTTCAACCTACCGGGGTTTGCGGCGGGGCGGTGTGTCGGAATCGAACGACCAAAACCACACGGTGTGCCACTCTGCGCCTGAGACGGGAGGAATCCAGGAACCGCTTTCTTCTTACGCCATCCGGCCCCCGGCCTTTACGCACGTCGCTTTCCCCCCGCGGGGACAGGGGAGTTCGCTTTGTGTGGGACTCCTGACTGACTCCAGCCAGACTACCCACTAAACCACCACGGTGTGCCACTCTGCGCCTGAGACGGGAGAGATCCGGGAACCGTTTTCTTACGCCATCCGGACCCCTCCCAGCGCCTGCCCGCACTGAAGCGGGCATCGTCGTCTGATGGAAAAACTATCAATTGAGGCGACGTACGCCACACGCGTAACGTCGCCCCCTCGCGGATGGCCTGTGAAGCGGATGGGGGGAAAACCCGTCCCGCCCATCCGCGGCCACACTCAGGGCGGCATGAGGCGCTGGTAGGCGCGCCTCCGCCGCCCGGTACCCCGTCTGTTGTCTGACTCAACCTTTGTACCACTCGTGAAATAAACATACGTGTACTTTCGTGGTACGTCGTTTTAAAACCAAAATATGTGTTCTATTGTTATATAAACTGAAATCTTAAGTAAAATCTTAGTGTATAGTATATATATATATATATGTATATA
>PKRV01000919.1:126178-138164 GCA_003709505.1 Hyphantria cunea
ATATATATATAATGTGTTGATAAAGTGTGGTCAGTAAATGACAGTTATAGACACTGGCACGTAACTTGGCCGGATTCGTTAAATGCGCAGAAGTCGTTTTTTAGGTCTTTTTGGTTGATAGAAGGACGCAGGGTGTAAGCGATCGGAGCGTCAGTCGACTACACTTCGATTTTGTTTGTTTTGATTTGTTGCACAAGTGTACTATGTGCAAACTTACCTCCACTACGCTGAAATCTGGCCAAGTTACGTGCCGGCGCCTATATGTGCCGTTTAGCAGTTAACTCACAACTGACAGCTGTCATGTTGAGAGATTTGTCAAAATTGACAGCTCAACTCTGAGTGACAGCGACACTGCTTTACGCATAATGACAAAGGCGGCGTAATAAATTTTCGTATTTGATATACTTCAGTATTACTGATCTTTGTTTGTTATTTTTGCCCTACTTTAGTATGATAATTTGACCACGCCTTTCTGTCATACAGTGTAAAGTCGTCCACTTTAAAATGAGACTCGTTTATTTTATGTCATATAGTAAAAAAATAATGTCGTTAGTTCCAAAATGACACTAATGACATCTATCACAGAGATCAAACTATATTTTAAAGGTTTTAATGGTAAATGAATGAAAACTTAAAAAATAATTCAGAAGTTGAACAATGAATGTGGTATTTTGGCAGACCAATTTGTCTTTTTTATTCTTTAAGAAAAGAGCGAGTTGAGTTGAGTTACAATAATTCCATTATTTTTTAAACTACATCTAATCTGAAGCGAAAGACGTCTACTGAACGCAACCAACGGCTTCCCGCGTACTACATTTTATTGTAATTCAAATGAGTCTCATATTAAACCTCACGACTGTACATTGCTGAAGTATTAATTAAGATAAAACAAAATGGCGTTTACAATTTTTAGGTTATGCATTGTAATATTATTATGACACCAAATAAGCGAATAAGCGTAGAACTCGACTAATTAGCAATTAGTTTAATGTTTGAAGAACAATTTAAAAGCTTGGAATCACAAAGTTATCTCTAAGAGTCAGTGCCGGGTGCTTCGACGACCACACGCTGTGAGTTTTGCGACGTTTTAACTGTTCTTCGTCGGCACTTCGCCCATCGGCACTGATTCTAAGCAAACGGATAAAGGCTTTCAGATCTTAGTTTGAAAAAAAATTAGGAACAGGCGATAAAACAATTTTTTAATAGTAAAAAAGCAAACGAGTAAACCGGCCACCTGATCACCGCTGCTAATTGACTATGGGACTTAGTTGTAATAATACGTATTCTAAACCCCCCTTCCCCCTGTCCCCCCTCCCTCTACCCCTAGTAATCGCGGGCCTTCACACAAACTCACTTGGTAAACGCTCTGTTCACTGGGATCCTCTGCTCTGCTATCCTCTGGGGTATTGGAGATCGGTGTAGAAAAAAAAAATCCAATCAATACCCCATCCATTTAAGCAGGGTTTCCAAATGGTCGATGTGTTTATAAAAACTTCATAATAAATCCCCTGGGGACATCAAAATGGAAATGAAATTTAAAAAATCCACTGGGAGATCAGTGTGGGTGTAAATTCCAAATGAATACACCAAGGCATCCCAAACATGCTAAGCCTGTACTTAGGTCACCTGGCCGCTGGTTAATATACTTATGTGTTACTTTTATACGTATTTAAGATAAATAACACACAGCCACAAAACAAATAATCGTGATCATCCGATTATATGTGCTGAGTATAAAAAGCCACGACCTCGGGCTATGCGTTCGAACTGATGAATCGACTGGTGTTACTGATTAAATAAGGTTATTAAGGGGATCCAAGCAGTACTAAGTGAGCTCGTGTGAAGGCCTGAGAGCTAGAGGGTAGAAGAAGTCTTATTATAACTCTCGAGTACCCATAGACGGTGGTACTCACTTACCAGCCAGGTGATTCGTTTGCTCCCTTACCAGTATTAAAAAAATATTGTTTTGTTGTTTCTTCAAACCAAGGCTTGAAAATTGAAATGTAAAAGTGGAATATTTTTTTAAGTTGTGACGTTTTTTTTATATAGTTAGGTATAAAATGAAAAAATACCACTCCTAGAAGTGGTAACTTAAGGGATAAAGAAACCAGTTTTATAAAATTCGACATTATGTTATTGTTTTTTAAAATTAATAATTTGGTACTAAAAATAAGTCATAGTTGTTTTTTTTATGAAAAAAAACTAATTAATATTAGCAAAAGATTGTACATTTGTAGATAATAATAATTTGAATGTAGATAAAAAATAATTTTTCACACAATTTTGCACATGCAAAGCGCGGGAAAATGTTAAATGTCATTTGTTCCAAAGAGTTCGCATTACAATTGTATGTTTCTAAAAAAGCATTTGTATTTAGAACAAAAATAGATGTAAAAATGTCACGTCTATTACACGTCATTTTATAGCACAAAGAGTTTTGTAAAAAGTTTTTTATATATGTAATTAGTTTATATAAGGATGTACGACCTAGTCATTGCGTTGCTTTGAATTAAAAAGTGAACAGTCTTAGCAACACTGTAGGATATGACAATAAAAAAGAAACTATATTTTAAAATACCTACCCAAACCTCTTTTGGAAAGAAAAAATAAATCATAGACATTTTTTTTTTTAAAGAAAAAATATTAGACCGCGCAGCGTGCGCTTTTCGGTAAGAATCGAGCGCGTTGCTGGCGTTTATTAGTTTTAAGTGGTTGCGGTTAGACCAATAATATGACTCAGTTGTCTGTTTTGTTTTTTTTTTTGTAAATAATATTAAATAAATCTTTCTTTTTATCAGTCCTTCCTTTTCATGAATTTACCAATACTTTTCTTTTAGGCTTATGTTTAGTTACTTTACTTTTAATTAAAAACTTACTTTTCCTAAGTCAAGTTAGTCAGTATGTATAAAGAAATATAAGATTATGGGTAGGTATTTTAAATATATATAATAAAACAATTTAATGTTAAATAATTACTCACCAAAAATGTTTAAATACAAACGATAAGCTGATATTATTATGTTCAAATATTAATATAATTTTCAATAGGTTTATGTAAATTTATGCCATAATTTGCTCATGTAAGTCAAAATACCCTAACCAAGTCAAAATAACTGTTATTTAGACTTGTAAATAATGATGTGCCGGATTCACGTCACCCGTGACCGACTTAATAGCGGAATTTGAACAGATCATTAATTTTTAAATTGTAGATTTCTTAGTTAAAATCAAATTTTTGAACAGATAATAAAAAAAAATCAAATCATGTCGTTTTATTTTGCCGTGAACGTCACCTAGTAACTGAGAACAACTTGACTGAAAGTATTTACAGACCAAGACTCAAAGAAAGTGTATTCGCCTATATATATATATATATATATATATATATACCTACATTTTTAAGGATCCGGTACTTCACTAATTGCAGTAATTGTTATTTTTTTCACATAAAATTCGCTGAAATATATTAAAATATGTATCTACTAACAATAAATACAATAGTAATTAACATTGCCTAACTTTATTCATTTAATGTTTCATTAATTATATAGTTGCAACTACCATCTTGTTAATTGTAGTTGCAACTATATAATTAAATAAAACTTTTGATACAAATAAAACTCTTTGTTGTATAGCGGGAATTATTCACGATAAATATGAAATGACCGCCGTAGTGTGGATCACCATGCTGCATTGTTGCATTATCTGCATTCGCAATGAGTATAGTGACCACCACTCTTGGATACTGCTTATGCTTACTATCAGGCAGAGTAGTTACTTTGGCAGGGCCAGTAATAATAATAATTAAATGTTTCGTAACCTTTTAAATATATATATTTTTAAAGCATTTTATCGCGAATAAGTCCTGTTATATAACAACTTTATGTGTAAAAGTCGGTAAATTTTACGTTTAGGGAACTTGATTATCCGTTTCGCAGAATTAAATCTAATAGTATTTAAAGTGTTTTGTCAAAGTCCGTTTACTGATAGATCAATAAGAAAAACCGTCATTATTAATCTGTATTATTGTTGTAGTAATTTACTGTTTTTTTTAAATATCATTAAGCATCAACAACCCATAATGTCCCACTGCTGGGCTCGGGTCTCCTCTCAGAAGTGGGTTGGGGCCATACGTCTCCACGCTGGCCAAGTACGGGTTGGGGACTATGTTTTAAAATATAAATATTACTAATGTTACCGATTAACATGTGTTTAAAAATATGATATTATTCAGATTTTATTCTTTCATCGGTTAATGTGTTTATTTCAGATTATAAACAAGTACATATAATGTTAAAAAATAAATTGCTAGAACAGAATAATGTGCTTTAGATAAATCGATAATTTTATAAGAATGATATGTACAAGTATTGTTATTGAACTTTGATGAGAATTGTATTGAATAGATAATATTTAAAAAGAAATTAATGTAAACTTAATATCTCCGACAAAGCCAATTAAAGTCATGGCCTCAGACCATCGTTCCATTCTATTTATTTACCCAAAGGAAAAATTTTCTGAATGAATTTTAAACTTCATTTTTTCTTACAAAACTACCAATCCTCAGTATTTCTATGTAAAGTCGGATATTCAAGTTCATCTAGAAATGCGGGTCCTTTGGGCAAGTTATTCAGATTGATGACCCGGTGTCATGATTTTGATAATGGATTGCAGGAGACATACCTTGTATTAAAAAGTAGCATTGTTCACATCCAAGTCATAATGCCAAATTCATTCGAAGTCAAAACGCCTTCGAAGTCATAATAACCATTTATTCGAAGTCAAATTCGAAGTATTTTTCACGTCCAATTGTTATTCACGCAACGAAAAACTTTATCGCTAGATATATTTAGCTAGAACAGTGTGAAGATTCAATTATAATGTGGCATAATAACTATAAAATTTCTTCATATTTATATAAATTCATATAATAAAATGCAGTTTATTTTATAAACGATTTTTATTTCGTCATCATCAACTTACTTAGGAGTCCGTTGCTGGCCATCGACCTCTTTTTAGACGAGTTTGGCCTATTATACAACGTTGGCTGGATTCATGGGCGTACCAAGGCAGGGGGGCAGCTTTTTTTTTACGTGTGGGAACCCCCGCAGGCCTTCATCCCACCGAGGTTTGCAGCAGGGCGGTGTATCGGAATCGAACCGACTGAAACCACACGGTGTGCCACTCTGCGCCTGAGAGGGGTCCGGGAACCGCTTTCTTACGCCATCCGGACCTGCCAGCTGCCCCAATCCTGGCTTTGGTTACATTTCTACTATCTTCTTTTATGTTTTTTTTATATCTTTATTTATTTAGAGGTTTCTATTATAAAATAATATATTAGCCCCGTCGTGGCTTATTCTACGATACTAACTAACTTGGAGACAGAGGAAGTCATTGTTGTGCAAAAATCTCAAATAGGTCTAAGGCCGCATTTGTCTTTTTTGGTTTAAGTTAAGTAAAGGTACTTTTAGTCAATGGAAGTACTATATACAACTTGTAAAAATCGTGTATTGTGCCTTTTCTACCAACACGCTAGCAACGTTGCAAGCAAACATAATACGCATGGCACCTGAATCGGTGGCCACCTTGGTCCTCGCCTTCGAACACACAAGCTTCGAAAACATTACCTACTAAATCTAGTCAAGCAACTGGGTGTTGTGAAGATCAGATAATCAGAAGGGGTCAAATTCGGGGGGTAAAACTTCTAAGGGTATTTTTAGGGATTTTTGAATATAATGATGTTCTCCTAGCCGATTGCGGCCGCGGCGGCTAGTCTCAATTGAGACCAGCCAATTACGCAGGAGATATTATAGTGCACAAGTGTATTCGCGCATACGCAGGTGCATTCTCTGTTCCCTCACTCTCATAATCAGATGGGACGATTAACCGACACGATCAGGGAGGAATTAAGCGCAAGGCCGACAGATTTACAAGCTGTCCGAGGCACGGGGGTTCAGACCCCAAGTCCCAAACTCCGAGCTGTTATTAAGTATTTATATAATCGGAAAAACTCAACAGCACTTTTGGCCCGACCCGGGATTTGAACCCGAGACCTCTTGATTGGCGGTCGCATACTTCAACCGCTAGACCAACGAGGCTTTTATTTAGTTAGTTTGAATATAATATACAGTTTGTAATTGTTGAGAAAAATAAAAGTGCCCAAATATCTTATATCGTATGTATCGTGTAATAGATATTAACCTTGGGAGATCCAAAATAAGCCTATCATATTTAGGAATTGATTTAGCGACTCAACTACACCTCGCACAAGTAGTTACTTATAGACTTATACCAAAACTAGTCTTGACAAATATGGTTGCATTATGCCTCTTCAAAATTTGTTGGTACTATGCTGGTTTCTATATAAAATAAACTGACAAATTGAGTGTTACCTACATTTTATGTACTATGATGCACTTTTTGCATAATTAATTGGAATACTTTGTGTCCACATATCGAATGAAGTCTAGTTTCATGCCTTTTTAAAGGTAAAGGCTAAACCGGCCTCGAAGAAGCTTGGCGTTCTTAACAGATCGAGACGGTATTGCACTCTGGGATACCGCCTTCTGCTTTATAAGGCGCAGATTCGGCCTCATATGAAATACTGTTCTTATTACTGCCCAGTATAACCAGCTTTTCCCTCTGGACCGCGTCCAACGGAGCGCAACTCGAATCGTTGACTGCCAAGATGTTTTAAATCAGCTAGACTCTAGTCTATAGTATTGTATAGCGTGGCCAAATCGCCTCATTTGGCCTCGCTATGCATTCTATTGCTTTTACTATAAGAAATGCGCCGAGGAAAACATTAAAAACAAATTAAAGCAATCTTTTTTGTGATGCGATATATATATATATATATATATATATAATAACTAACACACCCAGGCGTAAAAACGTGGTTAAAAATGGGTGCTGTACGTTGAGTGTAGGTATATAGAAAATTTGTTAACGCAATGCCCGATTCTCTCACGGAAGACATTAGAAATGATCCCTGGCACCTCTTTCCGACATCGTCCTAAACGACAGAAGTTTCATCCCCATCATTTAGATGGTTGTCATTCCACAACTGTGCGATTTTCTAGAAACTTTCTGCCTCGCACAACAAAACTGTGGCATGAACTGTCCCCTGCGGTATTCCCGGGCCAATACTACCTTCAATCTTTCAGGAAAAGAACGTACTCCCTTTTTTATATATTTAGCGTTTACAAAAAAATACAATGCCTTATATACTAATAGTAACTAAATACCACTAAGGTTTATCTTTGTGCTATTAATCTAGATATAACATACATGAAATTACAGATCAATCAATAACAACACACCCACAAAACAATAGGTAAATTAAAAAATATTACACTTACTACTATATCACATATAAATACATAAATGTTTCTCGTAAATACATATATATATATATATATATATATAATTTGTTTTTAATGTTTTTCTTCACAAATAGATAAATCTGAGGGTAGGTTATTAATAAGCCGAGGGACAAAAGCCCGGCAACGGCACTTGTCTTGACGCCTCTGGTCTTACCAGGTGATGCCTGCTCGTTTGCCGCTTATCCGTTAAAAATATTGGAATAATGGAGTTAATACAAGTTGCCAAATCATTTTACTCGAAGTCTTCTTTTCTACAAATTGTACTGGCGATGCCTTATTCCACTGCTACAATTGAAAGATCACAATTCAGCACACCCAGACGTAAAAACGTGGTTAAGATGATATGATCAAAGATAGAATAAATGGGCTCTGCACGCTCAGTGTGGGTACATAGAAAATTTGTTAACGCTATGGGCGATTCTCTCACGGAACACTTGATTTGAAACCGTTTTTCTGAAGACCCTCTAAAGTTACTTTTAAAATAGCTTTTCTGTATCTAAAGAATTTATATAAAAATATCTATACAACTTAATAAATTTGGAGTGTCTGTTTGTAATATTAAAACAACCGCACATTTTAAAATTTTGTTTGTCTGTTTATTTTGGCTAATCTCTCAAACGGATGGACCGATTTTGATGGGACTTTTACCGGCAGATAGCCAATGATGTAAGGAGTAACTTAATCTAAAGTACATCATAAGCCCTACTTTTTCAGACTAGCTTCGCCCTGCGGCGTTACTCGCGGCTACAATAATAAGAGATGCTTACAAACACCTCGAGGCTTAGGTAAAAAATCAGATTGCCCCCCTTGGCCCAGAACCTTTGTACGCCCATGGCTGGATTGCTATAGTTTGTGTCAAGTTGTCCTTGTTAGTACAAGATCAATTTTAATTTTTTTTTTTGCAATTTTATTTATTAATGAAGACATTATTATGGCTTGCCTATAGCAAGAGTTTCATGACTATTTTATTCATATTTTTTTTATCTTTTTCAATCTATTATTAACCAACTGTATTTAGCGCCAAAATTAAATTTTGTATATAGAGAAGTATGTAAGTAGTTAGTAAGTAAGTAAAGTAAGTAAGGAAGTCTAAGTAGTCTTGCTTATTATTTCTATATACCCTCCTGGCAGAGGCGCTCATAGCCCAGTTGCACTCGGTGATTAGAAACAATCAGCGAGGGCAAGCAACGACGGCGCGGTCAGTACCTGGATGGGTGACCGCTGGTGGTATGTTACCATGAGCGTCCCCATGATTCGGAGGTCACGTTAAGCAGTCGGTCCCGGTTGTTATCATAGGATAACAGTCGTGAAGCTTAGTTGGAGGCCTTCGGGCGGCTTAAAAACATCCAACGGTAAGATTACGTAGCCACAACGTTGTCTTGTCAGTCCCCAACCCGCACTTGGCCAGCGTGGGGATGTATGGCTTTAACCCTCTCCTGAGAGGAGACCCAAGCCCAGCAGTGGGACATTACGGGTTGTTGATGATGATTGATGACCCTCCTGGCAAAAGATGAACATGTAAATCAATATAGGTAGATACACCGAGCTAATAACAAATCAAATTTGGTAGCATAATTAAGCTTATTCAATTAGTAATGAAAACTAATTAATTTCTTCTTTCGTTTCAATAGCCATGGATCGAACTAAGTGGCGTGCAATTGAAGAGGCCTATGTCCAGCAGTGGACTGCGATAGGCTGATGATGATGATGATGAATTAGTAAACTAATGGTATAGGCTTGCTTGGGAAGAAAAAGAATCAATAAAAATCATTTTAAAAAAGGTTATCGTTACAGCTTTGCGATGGGGAAACAAACATATGATTGTTCAATTATTAATAATAGTCATCAGATGGGTGTAAGTGGTTCATCTACATTTTTTTATAATATAGGTGGTAAACGAGCAGACGTATCGCCAGATGGTAAGCGATTACCGTTGCCCATGGACACCCGCAACACCAAAAGCGTCACAAGTGTGTTGCCGGCCTTTTAAGAAGGAGTACGCACTTTTCTTGAAGGTTTGAAGGTCGTATTGGCCCGGGAATACCGCAGGCGACAGTTCATTCCACAGTTTTATTTCGCGGCGCAGAAAGTTACTTGAAAAGCGCACAGTTATGGACTGCCACCCATCTATGTGATGGGGATGAAATCTTCACCGGCACGAATATCATATGATTAGAATGTCAAGTTCTTCTGAGTGATTTTTAGATATCATCTAACGAACAAAGAGCATCATTCATCAACAACCCATGATGTCCCACTGGTGGGCCCGGGGTCTCCTCTCAGGAGAGGGTTAAGGCCATACGTCCCCACGCTGGCCAAGTGCGGGTTGGGGACTGGCAAGACTACGTTGTGGTTACGTAATCTTGCCGTTGGATGTTTTTAAGCCGCCCAAAAGGCCTCTAAGCTTCACGCTCGTTATCCTATGATAACAACCGGGACCGACTGCTTAACGTGACCTCCGAATCACGTAGACGCACATGGCTACATGCCACCAGCGGTCATCCATCCAGGTACCGACCGTGCCGTCGTTGCTTACTATTAATCACCGATGGTTTCTATTAATCACCGAGTGCAACTGGCCTAAGAGCATCATGGATGACTATTATTCAGCTATAAAAGCGCATGATAACTCTCAAATATGGGTAAGTACTAAAAATAAGTGAAATAAAACCACGAAATTAAGTATTGACCCGTTTATTGATATTTACATTAAAAAAAGTTAACAACAAAATATCGACTTAGGAACTAAATAATATTTAAGAGCATTGGTTTCTTAAAAAAACATGTTTCAGTCTTTAAATTTCTACAAATAAAGCTTTTATCTAATGACAAAGTGAAACGTACTAATTAGCTACTGAGATCCAATGAGATTAATTCCTAGTTTTTGCACCTTTGGTTATATTAATCTACGTCTTCTTTCTTTCCATGGTTTTGATATTGGTTGCCATCATTCATCCCACCACCTGACGAGCAATTCCCGACTCCTTGCATCTTGCTCATGAGTGGTGAACAGATCCTCTGCAACTCCTTCAGGTTATGTTCAAACTCTTCTTGTTCTGCGCTTGTGTTGTTGTCTAGCCACTTCAGAACCTCATCACAAGCTCTCCGGCCCGTGTCTTTGTCTTGTTGTGATAGCTTCTCACCAGCCTCGTCCAACGCTTGCTTGACGCTGAACAAGTAAGACTCTAGCTGGTTCCTCGCAGACACTCTCTGCCTTTGCTTCTCATCCTCCTCTTTGTACCTCTCCGCTTCAGAGAGCATGCGATCTATCTCAGCTTGAGACAGTCTTCCTTTGTCATTCTTGATGACGATGTGCTTGCTGCGCCCCTTGCTGTTCTCCCTGGCCGACACGTTGAGTATACCGTTTGCGTCCAAGTCGAACGTCACATCGATTTTAGGTACACCACGAGGCGCTGGAGGTATACCGGTCAAGTCGAACTTTCCGAGACGGTTGTTGTCTTTGGTCATGGCTCTTTCCCCTTCGTACACTTGAATGGTGACCGCAGGCTGGTTGTCCGAGTAAGTGGTGAACGGCTGCGACTGTTTGCAAGGAATCTTTGAGTTGCGTTCGATGATTGTAGTCATGACTCCACTGGCGGTCTCGATGCCGAGAGATAGCGGTGCTACATCAACCAGCAACACGTCCTGGATCTTGGAGTGTTGTTCTCCACTGAGGATAGCCGCTTGTACTGCTGCTCCGTATGCTACTGCTTCATCGGGGTTGATGGATAGGTTTAGTTTCTTGCCACAGAACATGTCTTGCAACAAGCTCTGCACTTTGGGTATGCGAGTTGAGCCTCCAACTAAAATAACATCGTGGATGGCACTCTTGTCCTGTTTGGCGTCTCTGAGCGCTTTCTCGACTGGCTTCAACGTGGCGCGGAACAAATCTGAACAAAGCTCTTCGAAGCGAGCTCGAGACACCCTCGTGTAGAAGTCTATACCTTCGTATAACGCGTCGACCTCGATGGTCGATTCTGTACTCGAAGACAGAGTGCGCTTGGCGCGTTCAGCGGCGGTCCGCAGTCGTCTCAACGCTCGAGGGTTCGCTCTCATATCCTTACGGTACTTCCTGTGGAACTCCTCCGCCAGATGGTTCACTAATCTGTTGTCAAAGTCTTCCCCTCCGAGATGTGTGTCTCCAGCCGTCGCCTTTACTTCGAACAGTGAGCCCTCGTCTATGGTTAGTGTGGAGACGTCGAATGTACCTCCTCCCAGGTCGAAGATCAATACGTTTCGTACACCTTTAAGGTTCTTATCGAGTCCGTAAGCGAGAGCCGCTGCGGTGGGTTCATTGATGATTCTCAACACGTTGAGCCCTGCGATGGCGCCCGCGTCCTTAGTAGCTTGACGTTGTGAGTCGTTGAAGTAAGCTGGTACCGTAATGACTGCATCTCGAACATTAGTGCCCAAGAACGCTTCAGCTGTTTCCTTCATTTTAGTTAGAACCATGCTACTGATCTCTTCGGGTGCGAAGCTTTTCGTCTCCCCTTTGAACTCGACTTGAATCTTCGGTTTTCCACAATCACTGATCACTTTAAACGGCCAATGTTTCATGTCCTGCTGTATCTTGGGGTCTTCGAACTTCCTTCCGATGAGTC
>PKRV01000921.1:0-36216 GCA_003709505.1 Hyphantria cunea
AATTTATTACTGTAGTTTTATTATATTCATTAAATTTAAAAGAAACAGTTAATTCTATTTTTATTTCAAATTATTTGAAAGAGCTTTTAAGCTATATGTTGTACTTTCAACTACCCTCCAATGATGTTTCATATATCCAGTATATCCTAAATTTACTCAACTTTTTTTTAATAATTAATGAGGTACAACTTTTTTATATTTACTGGTGGTTCATAAATTTAATATATTCGAATATAAACAACCAAACTCTTTTACCATTAAGATTTATATCCCCAGTTACTACAATCACTCCCAAGGATCCTATTTGTATTGTTAACTCGTATTTCACAGTTGAGTACATATTAAATCTATCAGCGTAGACAGGAATCTATACTAATATTATACATTTGAAAGTAATGCCTGCCTTACCTTTCACGTTTATCGGCTGCACCGATTTCAATTCAAAGACACAATTTTGCGCGTTCACTGCTAAAAAACTGCCGTGGGTCATATGTCCTCGTTTTGAAGATTTGCCTCATCTCCCTATCTAACTCAGCCAAAATTGGAATACTTGGCATTTGGAGGGTAAGGCCAAATTGGCCTCGAAAAAGCTCGGTGTGCTCAACAGATCGAGACAGTATTTCACTCCAGCCCACCGCCTTTTAGTTTATAAGGCGCAGGTCCGGCCTCACGTGAAGTACTGTCCCCATCTTTGGGCGGGGGCACCCCAATACCACTCCTCCCTTTGGACCGCATTCAACGCAGAGCGACTCGAATTGTCGATTCCCAAGAAGTTTTAATTTGATTAGACCCATGGGCGCTGCGTAGAGATATGGCTTCACTGTGCATCTTCTACCGCATTTACTATGGGGAGTGCTCCGAGGAACTGTTCGGGCTAATTCCTGCCGCCTCTTTCTGACATCGTCCTTCGCGACAGAAATATCATCCTCATCATCTTGATGGTTGGCAGTCCACAACTGTGCGCCTTTCAAGGAACTTTCTGCCTTGCACAACAAAACTGTGGAATGAATTGTCGCCTGTGGTATACCGGACCAATAGGACCTTCAAACCTTCAAGAAAAGAGCGTACTTCTTAAAAGGCCGGCAACGCACTTGTGACGCCTCTGGTGTTGCGGGTGTCCATAGGCGGCGGTAATCGCTTACCATCAGGCAATACGTCTGCTCGTTTGCCTCCTATGCCATAAAAAAAATAAGAAAAAAATAAAAAAATTGGTATACAGCTGCTTTGATGTTTGAGGAAGTTAATATTTCAATGTGAAAATAACTCTGAAAATATAATAGTGTGCGTGTTACGCTTTCTCGGCTAAATCACTAATCCAATCTTCGTAAAATTTTGAATCGAGGAAGGATACAAGTTACTTTTAACGACGATAACTACCATATACGCAGACAGAGCCTTTTTCATTTTAACTGGACTGAACATACTTGTATATTCTTATATACTTATACAGAAATATTTTTAAATAACATTCAGACGCAGACCTAACGATCGTGCTCATAGCACTATTATTTGTCCTAGGTGGTAATCGGTCTCACGTTCTCTGGATCGCTCAGATCCTTTGTATGAAAGTCATTATCACGAACCACCAGGCCTAAAAGCTTATAAAATAAAGGTCTTTTTGTATACACATATAAAAAATTAGGTTAAGATTTTTCTTACTCGAGGTTTTCTCTGATTTTATCCTAATTCCCGCTCTGAAACCTTCAGAGAAAAGGAGCTCCGGATTCACTCGAATTCAAAAATGTCATTGTCTTCAAAAACTTTTGTGAGTATTGTGTGTGACGTATTGGTGTTTGTTTTTGTTGTATATGTTTGTATCTAATTTATTTATGTATCTATGTATATCTTTTGCTACCACAACTGTTTTTCCTATTTCTATTAGGATTTTTATGTTTGTGCGTTCCTTAATCTTGATATTTTTTTTGGTAATGAGTTATATTTGCTGAGCTTTTCTATTTCTTTTGATCCTATGTTATGGTCTGATGGTATGGTTACGTCTCTTAAGTCAGTTTTGTTTTTTGCTTTATTTATGTATATTATGTCTGGTATTTGTGTTATAGTGACGTCTGTTTGTACCAGTATCTTCCTCATTATCTTTCCAGATTCGTTCTCTTTTACTTGTGGTTGTGTGAGATGTTCTAGCTCCACGGCTTAGCGGCTGGGATTTTGTGTTTTTTGCAAAGGCTCCAAAATATGTACTGTACAATGTTACTGTGTCGTTTGGTGTAATAAGCGAGACAATATGTTTTGCGGTCTCGTTTTTTACTAAACATTGCCAACACTTACCATCTACTGTTCGTTTAATATGTACGTATCATGTTGCCTGTTTACTATTGCCAGATGTTGTATTGTAAGTATGGATGACTTTTTGTGTATTGTAAAGACGCCATGCCTAAAGTCTACTTAGTTTAAAAATTAAATGCGCTAGGCAGTACAAAAGTCCCATACAAACTTAACATTGTCCTTTCAACAAAACCGACTACAATACAAGTTCCGTGACGCCACATTCATTACTCAATGAAAAGTTTCAATTTAAACACTTTGTTATACCATAATAGTCTTGAAGTGGTGGCCAAATAATAATAATAATTAATCTGATCAACCGGACTCATTCCAAAATCATTCCACACATCACTCACAGAACTGGACTTAAATAAATATGTATACAATGCTTTACAAAAATCAGTTATAATCAACACATGCTCCACAGTGCGACGATTTCTCACATCCACCATTCAAACCCCTACAACACTACACAATGAACCGACCCACTTGGCGTAAGCTGAGATAAAATCTTAAATAACCCATAACAATTATTTCCTTAAATTAAAGTTTACAATTGTATGTACACTAGGCCCCACACTAGAAATTCCTGTGTCGTGGGGATCAGTATCTTCCATATAATTGAGAAACAAAAAAGAAAAATAAAAAAACAACAAATAATTTGAAAGTTTATTTTTATGTAGTAGGGGCAAACGAGCATACATATCGCCTGATCGTAAGCGATAACCACCGTCCACAAAGACCCACAACACCAGAAGCGTCACAAGAGCATTGACGGCCTTTGGACGATGGGGAGGTGTTAGTGTTAGGGCCTCCGTTATCATCAATCATTCGGTGAAACACGGCGCAAGCGCTTTCTCACACCGGTTTTCTGTGAGGCCGTGTTATCAATTCGGTCGAGTTGGCCCATTTATGCCGATGCGTGGCTCTCCCTTTTTTATAAGATCACTAAGTTTTACTCACTGGTTCCTACATATCTGCTCTTTTAGACAATTATCTATCTCTGTGCCAAATTCTGGTGAGATACCCGCCGAAGAACGACTATCGTCTTCCATGGACAAATCTTAAGTAGGTGGATGGTTTGGTTAGGCCTCAAGTAATCTCACTCCCTCGAGTTAAAGAATTGTTGAACAGTGGTTTCCCTTTGCTTGCTTGTAATAAACACGATATAGAAAATCGATAACACAGAGTATCTCCTATTCATCATTAGAGCTATTTGTACCGTGACTGTCGTAAGAGTTGAATGGTATAACAAACAACGCAGGACCCCAAATAGAAGGAAATTTCGTCTGGCTAGTGTAGCCAAAACTTCATTTCTGATGAGAGGTACAAGCAGTAGACTAGTAAAAGTGATTGATTGAATAAACGAAATCAACTCTCAGCATTCACATTTTATTTAAAAGCTATCGTTTACGTTCTTTTTATATCAAAATAAATAAAAAAATAAAATATCTATGTAGAAACTAGGAAAAATTTATACAGAACAACTACTTTAATAAAAATCAACAACATTGTTACGCACATGAACTTTTTGTTCATGTTTCATTAAATAACAATATGATAGTTACGATTCGTTTTAAGAGTGCACCTGAGCGTTTGTTTCAATTTTAACACCATCATTTGATGTTTTTACTTCAGTATCTTTGTGGAAGACGTCGTCACCTTCGCCATGATGTTCTGCGTCTGTAAGCTAAAACAATTTTAACTTTTGTTGAAACTACAAATTTATATATATATATATATATTAGTTCAGCTTAATAAGTTAGTAGTTAGTGAATCCACACAACATATTACTAAACAGTCGTTGTAACTGTCATGCGTAGTACAATAAACTACTTGTCAAAGTTGAAACTGATCTCTTACTAGCCCTCTCGGATCTCTCGGATTGGATCTCTGTAATCACGAGTGGCGGGATTTGATTGAAATCTCCCCAACCAACCAAAATTATATTGTAAAATACTTTGTAACTGTTATCGATAGCAAAACCCGATATGCAAAATACATGTGAAACATGTGTTGAGAGTTTATAATATGTGAAAGAGGCTTAGTAAGTTAATTTATAACCTCCAGGTAGTTAGAAAGTACTTACACCTTCAACACCCTGTTCGTCCGCAACAGAAGAAATATGAGTGTTTCGTCTCTGAAACAGAAAACGAAAATTGACATCATATGCAAAAAGAATTAAACTATTATTAGTAGTATTATTTTGTATAAAGTCAAGTAATCTCAATTAGACTAAAGTTTGAATTTATGTTTCTGTACGCTTTTTTTATGCCGAACAAAATATAACTTCAAAATGTTTTTAGAGGATAAACGTTAAAAACTGTGCAGGAACAAGTTCAATATCTCAAGATTAAAAACCTCGTTCTGTTCCAAGTCAGTGTACCTTTCGGAACATGGTCATACGCTTGATGTTAAAAATATGTACAAGAATGTATTTCACATCACATAAACTGCCTTTAACAGTCCACAGCTGGACATAAGCTTTTTCTCAGAAAGGAGGTTTTGGCCTGCTATACCGCACTAGCTAGACGAGTTGGTATATTAATACAAGAGGCGGTGAAGATTGCCTTACACCCATCTGATAACCAGATCAAACTTTTTTTTTGAAATCATTTTAATTAATGAACACGTCTATAATGGCTCGCCTATCGCAAAACTGTCATGACTATTTTAAAAAAAGTCATGACATGTTTACGATAGGCAAGCCTTCTTAAATGTGTTCATTAATTAATACAATTTCAGAGATGGTTTTTATGTTTTTTCGAAAGACGGTCCCCATTTCATCTCATCCACATCTTTTATAGTTTCATCATTATTTTCATCTCGACCAAGACTTAAAGACTTAAGACTTGAAGACTTTACTCACTTGAAATCGACAGAAATAGCTGATTAGCTGGTTGCCATTTCATCAAAAGAAGAAGAAGTAATACAATTTCAAAAAAAAAATGTTTGATCAGTTTATCAGATGGGTGTAAGTCAATCTTGGCCGGCTCTTAGACTATATGTACCTAACTACTATATCTACCTATCTATCTTATTTTATCTATCTTAGGCTTTCAGTTTATTGTATTTTTAGATATAAAAATCTCTGTTTCAAGATTACTTACAACATTTCTTTGTCTGATACTTTCTCTATGAACGAGCAGTTTTTTCTTCTCTTCTCTCTCAAAGAACCCATACTGCCGATAAACACACAAACACATTACTAGACATACTATTCTTAATACACGATAATCAACTTTTTTGTGTTTGTATTCTTTATTGTACACACTAAACACATAAATATATAAGGTGCAAGGAAGTGTCATGCACAAGGCGAGCTTAACCCATAATTTCTTCCAGCGTTTTTCCAGAGTTTTCTTCCAGCAAAAGCTGAGTAAAAGAGGATAGTAGAGAAACGAAAGGGCATAGTCATGCGTAATTAAGACTTTTTTCTTTATAACACTTACGGCCAGTTTCACCAGTTCCAGAGAAAATTTTAGATAGTTATCTAACGTGAAACACTACTGAACATCTGTTCAGTATTGTATTACGTTAAAATGATGCTGATATTTTTGGAATACAGGGCATACGAGCATACGTATCGCCTGATAGTAAGCAATTACCACCGCCCATGGACGCCCGCAACACCAGAGGCGTCACAAATGCGTTGCCGGCCTTTTGTGGGGTGGGGAGAGGGACGGGGTGAGGTGTTGGGGTATGGGCATCCGGTATCCTCACTCACTCAGTGAAACACAGCGCAAGCGCTGTCTCACACCACCGGCCCATTCGTGCCGAAGCATGGATCTCCCACGGTAAATAAATACGGTTTGCTGACGTATTTATCTCTGTACGATACTTGTGAAACCGAAAACTATAGTAATCTGACAAATATATTCTAAATATTTTAGAATATCAGGGACTATTTCAGCAAATGGTGAAACTACCTCTTAAAGTTTATATTTGGACAAGTGCTGAAAACTGTCGTTTCGGTATAATATAATAAACTTACAACAAAATATTAAGCTTAGACATATAACCATTAAAAATGTGACCATTTAACAACATACGAAAGGCGTCCAGTATAAATGAAAATCATAATACGGCATTCTTACAATAACACTTTCAGTTAAAGTGAATATAGAAATACAAAAATGACTAGATATACAATAATAACTCACGATCTAAATTCTACTCTACTGTCAAGTAATCTATAGCAATATTAAATTATTTTAAATAATAAGTTAGTGTTCATTTTTGCTTTTCACTGTACCTTTAGATAAATGCTTACCCTATACAAAACTATAAAAATCACAATTAACATCAGAAGGGCAACGACGGCTGCAATTACACCAATGAGCAGTTTATTTTGACCAACTGCTAGATCTGTCCCAAACTTCAACTCACTAAATATACTGAAATCAGAATGGTCATAATCTAGTAAATATACAAGATCAAATAAGTACTGTTAAACCGATGGATCATTAAAATAAATGTATCTATAGCCGAATCCATCTAATATTTTAGTCTATTGCAAAAATCACGATGATACGAGTATTCTATCAAATGAAACCTACTCATAACATTTTTACTCCTTTTCCAATTAATTTAAGGTTGACGTAATTTGTTACCAGACACGATCAAAATAAGACAAATCCTTCTGTAGTAAAAAATTTCACCCGGTTTCTTTTGTGGTCGGCTTTATGATTATGTTTTTCATTTTGTGGAAATCACGCAGGTCAGGCCACTCTTTTGTCACTAAATGACGCGGCCCGAACTACATAACTAAATCAAATAATCATATGAGACTTTAAAAGTTTTTAATATAACTATTTTCTTTACTTCTAATATTATATTATTATTTTTGTCAAGTGCAATTTTTTTTTTCAGGAACGTACAAAAGTATATTCTGATAGAAACGAACGAATCTGAATGAACGTATAAAATTTAAAGCTGTGCCGCTAACTAAAATAATCAGCATAAGAATAGTGATTGCGCGATACAGAATTAGCAATCACTAGTTAGTTCAGCTATATTTTGATAGATGTCACTGCTACACAAAAGTGTGTTGTCTTTTATGTACATGTCACAGCATATAAAAGCCCTTTTCTTCTACCAGACTATATTGTTGAGATCTTTTCCTCATAAAGTGGCAGTGTAAACAATCCCGACTATATATAAGTATATATAAAAGAATATAAGTAATATGAGTGAAAAACACATTTCATTAAAGCGAAACACATGAGGCAACGTCGTTGTTATAATTTGGTTCATTCACATAATCCTCTTTATTATTATTCTGTTTCGATTAGCGTCCATATTGCTCACAATAAAATCCCCCGGATGCTGTATATTGACAATATCCATATTTATAATTATACAGTATTTTATTAAACAAAAGGTTTCAATAACGGCTATTAAAATTTTAATGTCGGTTTTAAGGACAGTTATGTTGCCAGTTATATACTTGACGATGTGCTATTTTTTTGTGCAAAAATAGCTTTATTCTTTATGAACTCTTGCGACCATAAATTTTACAACCATAGATATTTATATAGATACACTAAGCTCTTAGTCCAATAACTTACCTTGCTTTTTTAATGTCCTTTGTTGGGATCAAGTGCAGTTGCGTGCCATACTCCACTTTCAGTATCTTGTTTGTTAAATGAGATTCTATGACAAAAAACCTTTACTGTCATCTTTTTAATATACATCAATTTATTTGTTTGTATAATTTTCACAAAATGCATATAAACTGAATACAGTACTTACATATATCAAAAAAATAAAGTGTCTGTCGTTTCGTCTATCTGTCTGTCTGTTTCTTGCATCTAATCTTTAAAACGGCTATATCGATTTGACGGGACTTTCACTGACGTTAGTTTCGTTACTCTTATATCGTCATCAGATAGATGACGATATAAGAGTAACATACGATACTTAGACTAGCTTCACTCCAGCGTTAACCGTGGTTGTTGTTGTCAAGGCACAGACAACCAGGGGCGTCTTTTCCTACAGTGCAAGGTGTGCGGTGCATACGGGTGCAGCGGCACTTAATGAATCTGCGCGTTTACTGAAGGGCGCTACGCTCATTAAAAGGCTAGGGACGCCTCAGGGTACAACAACAATCGCAGGTAACAACGCAGGGCTCAGCTAGTGTCAAATGTATCTCAAACTAATGTACTTTATACTCTGGCTTGTCGGCACTTGATGGAACTTATTGAAAACATTCTAAAATTAAAGTCACTTGTTCTTATTCCAATATATTATTGCCTTTAATCCTGACCGGTTTCGCCCTATAGTAAGTTTTTTTTATAGCATACTGGGCAAACGAGTAGGCGTATCGCCTGATGTTAAGCAATTACCGCCACCCATGGACACCCGCAACACCTGAGGCGTCATAAGTGCGTTGCCGGCTTTAGGGGATTGGGGGGGATGGGTAGTGGGGTTGGGCTGTGGGCCTCCGGTATACTCAATGACTCGATGAAACACAGCGCAAGTGCTGTTTCACACCGGTTTTCGGTGAGGCCGTAGTATCACTCCGGTCGAGCAGGCCCATTCATGCCGAAGCGTGGCTCTCCCAAGGTAGTACAAGTGAGCATAATTCTAAAATGTATTTCAAACTTAATTTAAGTAAACAAATCTTTTTTAAAACACTCACCTAAATCTTTTCTTGATATATGGATAGTAGCAATGAGTTTGAGAGTACTGTTCGGCATAATATCTAAACTGCAATTGCGAATGTATTCTTTCTCGGAATCAAATTCTTTACACACAAATGTACCCAAAGTTACCTAAAAAAAGAAATTCTATATTAAAATTTTTCACTCTCGCTTTCCTGAAATCTGAGAAAGGGAAAGAAACGAAACTGTGTTACAGGGAGTCAGGGAAACTACGTTTATTGACTACTAGCTTTTGTACACGGCTCCGATCATGTGTATATCGCAGTTATATGGCTTGAAAAAGTACTATATGGCTTATTCTGATGTATGAGTAATATTATTGTAAATCATCATCAACAACCCATAATGTCCCACTGTTGGACTGGGGTCTCCTCTCAGGAGAGGATTAAGGCCATACGTCCCCACGCTGGCCAAGTGCGGGTTGGGGACTGGCAAGAATACGTTGTGGCTACGTATCTTGCCGTTGGATGTTTTTAAGCCGCCCGAAGGCTTCCAACTAAGTTTCACGACTGTTATCCTATGATAACAACCGGGACCGACTGCTTAACGTGACCTCCGAATTACGGAGACGCTCATGGTAACATGCCATCAGCGGTCACCCATCCAGGTATTGACCGCGCCGTCGTTGCTTACCCTCGGTGATTGTTTCTAATCACCGAATGCAACTGGGCAATTTTTGCATATTTGCATATTTGCAATTTTTAATTTATAGAGGCGCTCATAGCGCCTCTATAAATTAAAAATTTAATTTAATTTTAAGTGTAACGTATAATATTAGTGCTCATTTCCCTAAACTGATTAGATTAAGGGCAAAGGTGTGACTTATACTGTAGGTTTTTAGGCTTGATATTTCAGGAAACTAACCTTAAAAGATTCTATGTTCACAGTTTTCGTGGTTGAAACTGTAGCGTAAATATTTTTCCACGTTACCTTTCCATTATTAGTAATCTGAAAAAAATAAACAATTGCAAAATTAGGCTTAGCTGGAAAGTTAATAAAATATATGAAACTTTTTAAAGAAACACTATAATGATAAATAAAAAATATTGAAATAATTTAACAATAATTATTATCGAAACACTAGCCACTAAGGAGTACCTACGCCATTAAACAGTTTTATTCATTTAAACATTTATTTAATCAAATAATATGAGCTAACAGTTCATACACCAAGACTCTTACATGTTATATCAAAATTATGATCTTTGGATATACATTTACAAAGAAAAGCAAAATAAATTCAATTACAAATAAATACAAATACATAATGTCAGCAAAATCAGATCGTAAATTTAAAAAAAAGTCCGTTTTTCAATGTAATGTCCATGAAATATGAATAAATGTCGCCATCAAATTTAAATACAATTATTTTGAGTTATTTAGGTATGTCATAACATTAGTATAAAATACACCCGTTTTATCAAAGAATATGTCTGTGCTAGAGCCTGATTTCAAAAGATCATTTATTAAACTGATCGCTGTAATGGTGGGGCTATTACTAGTTCTTGTAATATGCCAAGATGGTGGATACACGAGCAGAGCATGCTGTCTACGACCACAACCACGCAAGTAATTGTCAGACATACAGAGATGAATAGACTCATGCACCGATATTGATAACCGATAACCGATATTCAATTATATTATAATTATGCGATACAGTTGCAGAAGAGCTGTGAGTTTTATTTAATATGCCAAAATTAACATCATCCATTAAAGTCACGTTAATATTTTTAATGCCATCCTTATTGAGTTTCCTTGTTCTATGAGAAAACATGTCAAAAGAAAGATAATGATTTGAGTCAAAAAAATAATATGAATATTTTTGAATGTCAGAATATAACAGGTTATCAAATAATTCAATTTTATAATTATATATAAGAGCTCCGTATACATAAACGGGCGTATAGAATATAATATTGGTGTGAGTAATGCGCTGCAGAGATTCTCTAATAGATCTTATCGGCTCAGCATAGTTGCATGTACGTCTGAAATCTCTTTCCCAAATCATCACGATGCAATGATCTTTCATATTATAACTCAGCAATTTATTTACAATATTTAAAATGAGTTGTTTAATAGTGCAATGTGGAGTGATATGACAACAGTAATCAAATTCACGACCAAAGATATTGTCCAAATCTGAAAGCGTTCCAACGTGACTACTGTTTGTCAAAATACACAATTTATTCTTTGTACACTTTCTTTGCTCAGCAACCCTTGCATTTATAAATGACACAGAAGATCTAGAACAACTGTTTTCTTTCACGTGAAGAGATTTCTGTAGAACGTCAATTTTCTCAGTGACAACTGTTATTTCGTATTTTGCTAGGTGTAGTCGTTTTTATAGGTCAACTACCTTCTGTTGTAGGGTTGAGACAGTCTTACTGTGCCAGGTCCGGATGGCGTAAGAAAGCGGTTCCCGGAACTCTCCCGTCTCAGGCGCAGAGTGGCACACCGTGTGGTTTTAGTCGGTTCGATTCTGACACATCGCCCCGCCGCAAACCCCGGTGGGGTGAAGGCCCGAGGGGTTTCCAAAGGTAAAAAAAAAAAGTCTTACTGTGCCATGATTCTTTGCTATGTTTTGTTTACTGTCCCAGCGGCGTGAAGAATGAGTCTATTTCTAAATGCAACGAAGAGGGCTTACAAGTTTTTACTGAGGCAGATTTGTGTGGCGATAGCGATAAGAACTCTTTTAATGTAGTGTTTTCTTTAACCTAGATACCCGTACACAAAGGTCGTTGCTCTTCAGTATAATATTTTCTAATTTGTTTTGTGAAGTAGTAACCTCTGACTGTAGCTGTTCTACAGTGTCTTTCATTTCCAGGGCCGAAATTATATTAGTGTTAGTTGTATGATCCATACTTCTTGATAAGATTGGGTCACCCTGTGATAGATCAAGTGTGCAGTCTATTAGTGGGCAAGATTCATCCCTTTCACTTAGAGCATTCATTGGTGTCAAGAATGATGTAGAGCTCTGTGACATCATTGCCTTGCTATGTTTAGGCTATTCCCTTTTTCTTGTTGTAATAAAGCAAGAAATAGATCACACAAAGTGTTGTTCCATGTAGTCATATCCGTGCAATGATCTTGAAGAGGATTGCACGGATGGCGTAGCAGTGTAATAGTCCAGCTGTAGCACAGTAGATTCAAAGCCGAACCCAACCTAATTTGGAAAAAGGGGCTATGTTACTTATGTATGTACAACACTATGTATGGATGTTGCGTCCCCTGCTTACATCCTTTACGACATTCCCCTAGGGGATCTTTTTAGATCTTCCTTCCATTTTGATCCACAAGGAGATTTATTCTGTTTCTTTTTGTGAATACAGCGCTGCGGTGAAATGAGTTGATCCGGCAGAGAACCAAGGTCATCGACATAGCCTACAGGATTAGTAAGCTAAAGTGTCAGTAGGCTGGCCATATTAGCCGCAGAACTGATAACCGTTCGGGTAAACGGGTTCTTGAGTGGAGACCGCGTCTTGGCAAACGTAGTGTGGGACGTCCACAGGCCAGGTGGAGTGATGATCTGCGTAAGATGGCTGGCAGGAGCTGGATGCGAGAAGCCGAGGATCGAACTAAGTGGCGTGAAATTGGTGAGGCCTATGTCCAGCAGTGGACTGCGATAGGCCGATGATGATGATGATGATGATGACAGTGCTGCGGCGTCCAAAAAGATCCCCTGCTTATTTTTTTTTGTTTAAAATAAACAATATACCTCATATCATCATGTTGGTATATACTATTTAATTTGTTCTTCGTTGAAATTAATTAACGTCCGAAATGATTTTTCTTAGCATTAATTTTTCTAAGAAAAGACAATGTATGAAAAAATGTATGCGGAAAGAAGTGCTCCAATGCCTGCTCAAATGTGGACGAAGCAAAAAAAGGCTCAAAGGAGGAAGAAATATTTCATATACGTAGATCACTTATTAGTTTGAAGGAATCGTAACAAAACGCCTAAGACGGGTAAACTTACAAATCTAGTAGTTACGGCGACAAAAACAATTTACATACAACAACAAAAGAGGATTTAGTAGCGAACAGATGGACACTTTTTAATGTTATCACTGCTTAGTCTATTTAAACATATAAATATCTTACCAAAAATTCTTGGACGTCCATAATCTTAGTTTTATTATCCTGATTATGTAGATCATGAAAATGTCTTTCGTGATTAGTTCTGGAAAAATAAATAATAAATGAAGTCTATTTGAAATTTTTGAACGATATGTTCCATATGTGTAACACTTATTAGACAGTAAACAACTTAACTCAAAAGCTACACGAAATTTAATTATTGCTACTGTAGCGTGTCTAACACACTCACATTAAAAATTATTTTTATATTAATACCTAAAACATTGTCAAATTCATATTTANATTGGCAGTACTACTTAGTTTTACTTTAATCTAAAAATTTTGTTTGTTTGTAAAATAAGAGATAGAATTACTGTGTGAGACCTTTATTTGTGAATATAACGCCTTGGCTCTGCTGCACAATAAAAAGTCACAGTAAAAAATCATACTCCACACTACCATTTTTATAACTTCATTGTGTTTAACAACGATTAAAGGAAGGTAAAAAAGCATTTATTCAGACATTCCCAGGATAAAACAGAATTATTAAAATGAGGTAATAATTTCATCATCATCTGAAATGGACCATTAGGTCTCTCCGTAAATGTTTAAGTTAATACGATTATTGCTATACTAGTAAATAATAAAATAGTAAATTAATTGAAATATCTTCTTCTTCTTCTCCAAGTGCCCCTTCAATCTCAGACGTTGGCCGTCAGCTTCCTGTACTCTTCCTTGTCATTGACCAGGCGGAACAGTTGTTCAACGGAGGTGATACCAGTCCACTCCCGGATATTTCGCAGTTATGATTTTTTCCTTCATCCAGCGCGTCTCTTCCTCTCCACCTTGCCCATCATAATCAATTAAAGCAGCATATATCTTATGTGCCTAATCTAACATAACCGAGAAATTCAATTTATTGAAGGAAGCTCGGGCAAATTCTATTCGGGTTTTAGTTACTTGGTCGGCATCTTGTACTTCATTTACCCACGCACTGAGATACTTAAATCGTTGTAGTCGTTCTACTTCGTTTCCCTATATCGTTATGTTTGTATTTAAATCTAGATTCCTAGAGACTATCAACAGTTTCAATTTGATGATATTTATCAACATACCAGCTTACTGCTGGTATTTCTGCTTGGCTGCTCTCGTTGACTTTTTGTACAATTTCTTGCAAATCCCGTTCGGAAGATGTAGTGAGAACAATATCGTCTGCGTAATGTAAATTGTTGATGACAGTTCCGTAGGTTTTTACTCCAGCTTCAAGGTCTTCAAGAGCTTTAGGAATGACAGCTTTTGAGCAAATATTGAAAAACAACGGAGACATAAAGCATTCCACACGAACTTCGCGACAGATTTAAATTTCATCGGTATCATTGTCCACCCTTATTGCAGCCACTTGTTTTTTGTTGAGGTAACAGATAATTCTTACGTCTTTACCATAGAGACCAATATTCATTAAAAAGCCTTGAGCTGCAGGTGTTTAACCAACCTTGGATCAGAATACAAACTGACTTTCTCCCAGCTGCTCGTCACATTTCTGTCTTATTCCGTTCTGTATGATGTTTAAGAACACTTTTAGTACGTGGCCCATTAGACTGATCATTATACTCTACACATTTGCTAGCATTTCGCTTTTTGAGAATTGCGATGAACCTAAACTTTTTTTCGGCGGTAGCTGTGAAAAACTTAAGACGTTTCGTAAATCTCTAAATTTTATTTCAATTATATTTATAATACTTTATGTCTTTTTTTATAATATAGATGATATTATTTCGTTTATTATGTTCGTAATAAATAGATTTAAGTGATAAAGATTTGTGTGTATAGATATAAGTTTTCATTGTTAATATGTTTGTTACTTTATTGTTGTTCATTGGTTATTTTTTGTATGTAGGTACTGCCACCAGCCACAAATGAAATGTAGAAATTGTAGTGATTCTAATTCATAACTATGTATCGTGGCCCATATTACATGGTGGGCGGCTATGTTTAGAAGGACATTGAGCAACATGTCCTTGGTTGGCGGTATGTTCAAGTGTCCATTCTTAATTGTAAATAGTTTGAGCTAAGTGTCGATAGATGGCGTGGTCAGTACTTTCTGAATCGCGCTTACATTATTAGCCGAGAGGGATATATAAACTTGACGAACATTTATACGAGGACGATTCCACACCCAATAAACATTTAGTACAGTGTTCTAGTGTTTTATTGCGGATCACACCTGGCAGACCCTTGGAGTCGTATTCATAGTCAATGAATCACATCATCGCTCCAATTTGAATTGGTTTCCTATGCGCATACGCAGACAGATACAAGCACTGACTACTCTATACTATTTACTGTTTACCACACAACTACAGTATTTAGGTGCAAACCACGCTAAGAACCTCGGGTCTTCAAAGAATCTACTTTTTCACTGTCCCACTCACAGCTCTAACTTTGTACACTCCACTTTCCTTATAGAGTCTATTCTACTTTGGAACACGCTCCCTCTCGGGATCTAAATGGCAAAACATGGCAAAATTTCAAATACCTGTTGCGTAAACATTTGTTAAGCACATTGTCAGATTCTCTTTAATTTTATATTCTCCCCTTCTAAATTTTATATTATGTATATTTATAAATGTACAATTGTAAAAATATGTATTTAAACGCTTATTTACTATTTAATTTCGCATTAAATCTGCCTTTGCCAATTTAGTTCATAAAGATTTAAATAAAAAATAAAAAAAATAAACTTTAGCCAGTCATCTGGAAATGTGCCGGTTTCGTAGATGCTGTTGAAGAATTGCATCAGCAAATCATGTTGGTCTGTTATTCAATAGTTTGAGGATTTCCATGAATACATTATCCGGTCCCGGTATTTTCCTGATTTAGCCGAACACGCGACGGGTAATACCTCATATTTGAAGATAGAAGGGCCAGAGTTGTCTATAATTGTTGGGCCATTTCCTGTCAGATAAGCAAACATTTCAACGTAACGTAGTCACACTATTGTTTCCTCTTATTATTGGTATCCAAAATCAGATAAGCAGCTTCGTCGGTAAGAATATTGACTATACTTCGTCTTTGACCTATGATTTTCTTTACGTGTTTATGCGCATTAAAGCTGTCATGTTTTCTAGAATTGGAGATGTATTTTGTGAGAAGGATTTCCATATCGTTTTGTTGCTTGATCACCTCCTGAATAACACAAGGCATAGTCATCGAGTACCATAGATTTTCCTTGACCTGGCCATTTGGTATCATTAATATCAAGACTGTCAACTGGTAGTGATTTGATAGTAGATTATATTTTTCCATCTTACTTTAGCCTTCTCACATTCGAAATCCGATTCTAATTGTAAGTTGTATGTGTTTAAATTAAAATACAATACGCGCCTAATTTCGTTCTGTCGTCTGCAATTTATTTAATAACAATACATTTATGACCAGTTTCACCAGTTCCTTATAAAGTTTTAAATAGTTATCTGACATATAATACTATTTAACGGATGAGAGTAGCAAATTTATATACTTTTATTTCTATCCGGAACTGGTGCAACCGATATATGTATGAAGTTATGTGGCAGATTAGTTCAAAATAAATTCCGGGCGTAAATCGGGGATCATCAGTTTCAGTATATCTGGGATCATCAGTTTCAGTATATCTGGGAATTTACCAGAAATTAGTAAAAAAGTTTATTGATGACAACTTTGCTAAGTTAGAATTGAATTGTAAATCCATTATTATGAGTCATTTTTGAATCCACACTTAGAAACCTTACCCGCTAACGGATACGTCATCAGTCAATAAGACGTAAGGTATGGCCAAGACTTCAGGACGTGTACTGTAAACGTCCCTACTGCACTTTTCATAAAGATACGCTTTTATATCTAACTGTTCAAAAACATTGGTTTTGTCCATTTGAAGCAACAGTTTTATGTAAGCCTGAAATAAAAAATCAGAGTCATATTATTTAGTTTATGAGATATTCAAGATGTTTAAAATCATGCACTCAGTTTCAATATATTTTTATAAGAATTTAATACAACTACGGGATTAAAAAAAAGTTAAACACTTACAACATTGTTAATTAGAAAATATATGAAAACATAAACTTTTTTAACCAAATGATACCGATACCTTAATGATATTATCTATTGTTCGCCTTAACAACAAAAATTTGCTGCTATTTTTTATAAAATTTTAAGACAGCGCTCTCAACCCTAGGAATATATCCGTGTTGCAGAAGACTTTACAAATATACATCAAACGGACACAAATATCAATTAGACTCAGAACAACAATTTATGGATCACACAAAGTGTTGTCCCATGTGGGTTTTGATATCACAACACTCAGTGCAGTAGAAAACAACGCGGCGACTGCTTAAGACACTAGGTATAAATGGGTATATATATAAATATATAATATCTGACATATTTATCTTTATTCGAGACTTGTGAAATCGAAACCTATATGCAGTGAAACTTGCCCATAGTCTCATTGGGATTAAGTAAGCTCTTATATAGGAAGTAATAGCTGATACAGACAGTAAAGCCTTTTGTTTTTTTACGAGGGGAATGCTTTTCACACCATACCCTCCGTGGTGGAGTCGAAGGGTGTGTGTAGGACTCCCGGAGGATCGGTCTACCCACTAAGCCCCGCGGCGGCCTACTACGGCAGTCGTAAGGAGCTCAAGGAGTGCATCAGCGACTGAGGTACAGCCCAAGGTGACCAGAGTCACCCCCGGAGCAGGACGCTGTCAGGCCTCACACCGTTCGTCATAGATAGAGGCGGAAAACCGGTGTGCTTTAGATGTGACCGAAGCGACCTTTAGGCGATGATTGGGGAGCTAACGACCTCTTCCACGTCCCCTTTACTGCCTACTTCGAGCGGGATCGGCGTTTTCCCGATCACGCTCTGCGGACTCCTTCTGGAGACAGAAAGTAAGGCCTAACACCATCGCATTGCGTTAAACAATGAAGAGAAACATCTTTCCAAACGCTGCTATCAATGATGACGCCTGCTAAAAAGATACAGTACCTTGGAATCTCTCTTTAGTGGTCTTGGTAAATCACATCTATATCCACCAGAGTCCTCTCGGCACTCGTTATCCAATAACTGTGTCAATTGGGCTCCCTGTATCTTGACCCAAACACAAGAATCATACGAGCTACTGCCATCGTTAAATACTTCAATAGTTGCAGTCTCCGTGGTCGAAGAACCTACAATATATGTTTTTTCTTTGCTAGAATAAAGAAACTTATTAATATGTAACATTAGCAGCAATGTTTTATAAATCAAATCAAGTTAAAGACAAATAAGAAATAGTAACTTGGATGAACGAGTTTTGCTCGTTTTTTTGGTAAGTTTTCTAAACATGAATCCTAGCTAGATCGGTTTATCACCCCGAAACCCCCTGTATACTAAATTTCATGGATAGTATTGGAATCCGAGATTCAGAATATTATGTATATAAGGATTAAAGGCATTATTAAGATTGATTTATTCGAAGAACTTTTCAATATCCTCATGAGTAAATTGCAAGATTAAGTATTTTGGTCCATGTCAGTTTTATATCTGATAGTCATCATCATCGTCAACGACCTTGAATTGTCCAGTAAGGGATATTACTAGACCTGACTGACTTTAGACATAAAGTTTTGACCTACTATACCACGCAGGCCACGAGGATCGGCATTAGGCGTGTATCTAATTCTCCTTCCCTAGGCAGAGCTTTTGCTCCCTTAGTTGGCTATTATGATGTCCACATAATGAATAAAAGTGGTTATAATTCATGCTTAATTCGTCGTTAAAACACTTGTTTAATTGTATTTCAAGTGCAGTTAATGATGATGGTATATGCTCCAAATGCTTTTTTGTAGTGTTTCTGCTCATTAAACTATTTCAATTGTGATTTCTAAAAAACTTATTGTTACCTGTGAGGCCAAAAGAGCTGCATAGTTAAAATCGGTTTGCAGTCATCACCTTGACAATGTCTTGATATTTTAGCCTCGGTCTGCAAAGTACTGCTAGGTGTAGCAACTACCCAGGATGAGTTAAAAACTGAAATTACATGTATCTTATATTTAATTTCTTAGTTTATTATTGACAGAAATACCATTCTCAAACAGATCTTTATGGAGTTTACATTTTTTTCATTGAATCAGGCTATTTCCAGTATCGAATTCCGGGCCGAGTTAGGCTTACGCCCTCCACCCGACCAGATACATGAATGAATCCATGATGGCTCGCTGGTCGTCCCGGCTGGAGACTCCACGCGCTGGCTTTGCCACCTTGGAGGCTCTCCAGCCGGTCATCCTCGAGTGGGCAGGGTGGCAGCACGGGACCCATTCCGTCTTTTCCGGGTACGGTTGCTTTGGGAAGCATCTGCACTCGTTCGCTAGAAGGGAACTGAGTTCCGCGTGTCACCACTGCGATTGCAGTGAGGACTCGGCCCAGCACACGCTGGTTGTTTTTCCCGCCTCGGCATCGCAGCGTTGGGCCCTCACTGCTGTCATCGGAGGAGATCTCTCGTTACCGGCGCTCATCCGCTCCATGGTCTGTAGCGACAGCTGTTTTAGCGCGGTCGCAACCTTCTGCGAAGAAGTCGTCTCGCAGAAGGAGGTGGCGGAGAGGGTCCGGGAGGACGACCTCTACTGGGACCGACAGAGGTGCGCCTGCCAGCGACTCAGCTCAGGGGGCACTCAGGGAGGTACCCTGAGTGTGGCCAAAATGGTCGGGAAGGGTTTCCCCCTCCATCTACCTCAGAGGCCAGCTCCAAGGAGGCGACGCACGCATGTGCCCTATGTCACCTAAATTGATAGTCCATCAGCATACGGTGCCCGCTTCAGTCCGGGCAGGCGTTGGGATCTGGATGTGTTAATAACAGCAGGTTCCGGATCCCTCCCTTCCCAGGCGCTGTGTGACACACCGTGTGGCTTTAATCGGTCCGGTTCCGATATACCACCCTACCGCAACGGCCCGTGGGGGGTTCAACACGTTGAAAAATAAGAAAAGGCTATTTCCAATGTCACTCTACAGAACAACGCAATAAAGAATTAAAACGCAATAAAAAATTTTTACCGTGGGAGAGCCACGCTTCGGCATGAATGGGCCGGCTCGACCGGAGTGATACCACGGCCTTACAGAAAACCGGTGTGAAACAGCGCTTACGCTGTGTTTCATCGAGTGAGTGAGGATACCGGAGGCCCATACCCCAATCCAACGCCCCCTATCCCCCTCACCATCCCCCTTCTCCCCAGGCCGCCATAGTGTGAGTCATCATGCTGCATTGTTCTTTTTCGCATTGAGGATGGTGACCACCACTCTTGGATTCTGCTCATGCTTTCCATCAGGCAGAGCAGAGTCATTTTGGCAGCATAAATATAAAAAAAAAAAAAAAATAATAATGAAAAACAACACATGCCTGATACTGATTTTAAAATAACAAAATGAACACTTGCCTTTGCTACTAAAAATATGATCCGTCAATAACTCCGCTTTTGATTTAAATACGTAGTCTCCTGGTTCCTTTAAGCCCTGAAAACAATATTAAAATGATAGAAGGTATGGCAAGAGTTTTAAACTAGGGAGAAAACTGCTTCTTAAACACTGGAATACTCAAGGGCAAGCTGAGTGATTAGGCATCTTCTATGGAAATTAAATTTCACTACATTGGAATTGAAATTTTAGTCCGTTGGTTTTGATAGCTATCATATTCAAAAAATATATGAAACTCATTGTAATTTTCTTTTGCGTAACTCGATATACCCAGTATTCATAACAAAGAGATGAAATTAATTCGACGACAATTTAATATCTCTAGAAAAAGCCGTAATAAGAATGCGAGTAACGAATTGTGCAAGTTAGTGCCCAGTCAAGGGTGTCTGAGTCAAACATATAAGTACATATAGACACAAAAGAAATGGTCGTACACATATTACGAGAGTTTGGATCTCGGACTTTTCTACACAATCATCTTGAATAAACAAAAACATTATTAATATTCGTCCTATGTCTTCTTCATAGCGTTTCATTTCTTGTTCTAGGTGGAAATCAATCTGGCTATTCTGGCCGACAAACACAACAATATTCATACACATATTATTTCCAAATATCTGAAGTGGCCAGAGAATTCATATAATCTGCACAAACTTAATGTTATATGTTGTGCGTAAATGTGTTACGTTGAAATGTATTTTAGCACCATCTATTGAAGATAAGACGAATTATACAGTTAATGTTGCAAGGCAACGAAACGATTAAGATTTGCCTGATGATGTAAATTTTGAGCCTGGTCTAATCGGCTACATTTTGCTTTTTTCTTCGAACGTAAATACTTACAAATCGTACTAAAACGTCTTCACAAAAAAATTCTTTACGTGAACAATTTCTACAAGATATATTCACTTCAATCTTTGGATCAGGTATGTGTATCCTTTCGCCAACTATATGACTCGTTAGCATAATATCTGAAAACATTTATTTCAAGAGTAAGAATCTTTCCAAAAATTTTACTTTCCATAATGTCCTAAAATAAACGAAAGTCCTCACCCGAATTTCGCAATTTTTAAATTTAGTATTGGTATTTGATAGTGATTGGTATTGATATTATAAAATAATTCTTATTAATTAAACAAAAAATAAAAGTATTAGTGTGAAAAAAAACGTGCAGTAAGGTATTATTCTTAAATTTTTAGTTCGGTTTATCATTGAATGTGTTTTTTTAATATAACTATTTTTTAATAAATAATAAAAAAATAAAAGAATACTTTTATTTTTTGTTAACCTTAATGAAGTCCAATTTGACTTGTTAAGGCGAGAATAAGCCGCTAAATCTGTAACGGAAAGCTTAAACTAAGCAGTCGACTAACTGAGAATGCCTTAGTCAATTCATCCGCCAATTATATTATGAAATGTGTATGTATTTAAGTAATGTAATGTCGTTACTCGTGGTAGAGCCACGCTTCGCTATGAAAACCAGTTTGAAACAGCGCTTGCTCTGTGAGCAAGTTCACCGAGCGATTAAAGATACCGGAGGCATTTACCCCAATCCGGCGGTAATCGTTTACCATTAGGCAATATATATGCTCGTTTGCTCACTTTTACATAAAAAATAATTAAATAAATAATAATTTCTAAACGGTTACTTACGTGCGTCGATAACATTAGGCTTTTTAGGATATGTTACCTCTGCACACACTTGAACTGTAACATTTGAGTCCTGTTCTCTAACATACTGAAAATAACGTTTTTCTTTAGTTTATTTTTTAGTTTATTGTATGTTTTCTATACAAGCAAGAAAGGATACAAGATATTTTCCAACAGACACATTAAGCGACTGAGTTACTAACTAATAAGTTCTGTTTGGTGAAGTTAAACTTCACCATAAAGAATACACATTTTGTCCGTGGGAGAGCCACGCTTCGGCATGAATGGGCCGGCTCGACCGGAGTGATACCACGGCCTCACAAAAAACCGGTGTGAAACAGCGCTTACGCTGTGTTTCATCGAGTGAGTGAGGATACAGGAGGCCCTTACCCCAATCCAACGCCCCCTATCCCCCTCACCATCCTCCTTCCCCCCAGGCCGCCATAGTGTGGATCACCATGCTGCATTGTTCTTTTTCGCATTGAGGATGGTGACCACCACTCTTGGATTCTGCTCATGCTTTCCATCAGGCAGGGCAGAGTCATTTTGGCAGCTTAAATATAAAACAAAAAATAAAAAAAATACAAAGTGAACCTCGGTTATGCGATTATGGGATCGAACTACGCAACACAACATCACTGAAAAGAGAAAGAAAACTTGAAGCAAACTCTATTCCAACCGGTCTGGCCAGCGTGGTACAGTAGGCCCAAAACCTTCCCTCTAAAGACGGACTTCTGTCTAGCAGCGCCGCAGGCTGTTAATGTAACTTTCATGAATTCTACTCTTGCTACACCATTACAATAAATGGATAAATATTTCCGACAACACAACGCCTAAACAAGCTAAGCAGAGCTTACGAGTACTAGACAGCTGATATAAATACAGATATACTGTTTTTTGTTGTAAATACACACATATTAAACATAGAAAGCACCCAAACTCCGAAACAAATATTTGCAGATCACACAAGAAAGTTGTCCAACCCGGAAATCGAACCCTAGACCTCACGCTCAGCAGTCGCACACGTTACCACTGCGCTACCGAAGCAGTCTTTAAATACTTGAAATAATGGGTTACATACTTCTCTTTATATGGTGTAATATTTTGACTGCTTTAAATTATATTGTATTATACTACTTCGCTAGTAATCAAGTAGTTAATTAAGTGATACCTTTCCATCCTTTACTTTGCTCGAAAGTGATATATCGATGGCTTGCACACACTTGAGCAATACTGCTTCTCCACTGCCAGGAGCACCGGCAACCAATTCTAGCAAAGTTTCAAACAATCGAATGTAATGATAACATAAAACAACTATACAAATATCCGTAGGAAAACACAACCCGACGTGTAAAAAATTCCGTAAAGATTTACTGACAAAAGTAAATGTAATTAATCGTTTAAACTTACAGAAAGCAAGTTGCAAGCAACTTTTTCATTGCTTTTCCACAAAAGGTGCGAGATTCTTTAAACCTTAACCTCCTATTCCCTAACTAGCGAGGGGGGAGAGATGGCTTGAAGGGAGTCAAAACGTCTGTTACTCTTGAGTGTCCCATTTACTAGTTTTGCTACTATATCACGATTGGTGGGCTGCATGTGTGTGCATCACTAATTAGTAAGTGTAGTTAGTGTGCTACAGAACATCTCTATTTCTGTCATCGTGTGTGTGATTGTCTGTGACTTACAAGATGCATTGTGTATAATTGACATCTAATAAATGAATTTAATCCATATTGAATATCTTTTTTAATCAAGCAACCAAACACAAAAATGATAAGAAACAAGTATTAATCTATACTCTATAAACCAGATACATAAAACCGGCCAAGTTCGAGTCGGACTCGCCCTCCGAGGGTTCCGAAAAAGCGTATATATATATATATATATATATATATTGTGTGATGTAACTGAGAATGTATACTTTTCGCAATTTTTCCTTTTCCTAAGAAAAGAGACGTTACTTCGTACCGAATTTCAAGATTCTGATTTCGCGGGAAAACCCTGTAGGTTTGTACTAGAGTATTTGATATGAATTTCAGTTTGATACCTTCTCGCGTTAATGAGAAAAAGGGTCCTGACAGACAGACGGACAACAAAGTGATCCTATAAAGGTTCCGTTTTTGTGTTTGTTACTTCTAAATATCTCCGAAATCATGAAGATAAGATGTTTAAAGATTCTTACCACTACATCCATTGTCGTCAGTATCAGAAACGAATTGCAGGCTAAAACCAAGGGTGCGGAAATCTTCTTTCTGTACTCGTTGTAAGTATTTTAGCTCCGTTAGCTGAAGTCGCAGTTTTTCTTTCATTTGTAGCTTCTGATTTACTTCATAACCAGAAATAATATATAACGCTCCTAATCCATCATCAGCATAAGGTGCACTTACAGATAATTCTGAAATGTGTTTTTATATTATGTTTTAGTTCAATGATTAAGCAAATTAAATTTTATCATATATTCCTCCTGGCAACTATGCTATAACTGTGATATTATTTGAATCAATCAAACACGACAGTATCTATGTCATGCATTGTGCATACATCACTGGTTGCAAATTTCACGCAGAAGTGCAATATTAAGTCAGGAAATTCCTTCGTTTATCAGGGCACAGCAGCTATGGCTTACTGATTCAGTCTCCGTTTTGTTTCAAGCTATAACGAGCTAATTATAACAAGCGATGAACGATGAAAGCTAAAAACAATAATTTCTAAGTATATATACTAGAAATTATTGCGTTGAGTGAAGTTTAACATACGCGCCCTCTCATGGTTGATCACTAAAACAAGAGGTGGAGATAAGTTTATTCCTTTAATATTAACAAGAGGCTATAAAAAAGTCATCACACTTAGTAAAACATATTAGAAAGAAAATACGGAATATGCTCTCACTTGAGATCAGGTTTTCAATAAAACGTGACACGTTAAAATCTGAGAATTGTACATGAAACAGAATTTTAAATGAAACAAAATCAAACAACAGAATTATCCTTACCTTGTCATCTCTGTTATTATTGTATTTATTTACTATATATATAAGAGAAAGTCGTGTTAGTTACACTATTTACAACTCAAGAACGGCTGAAAATTGGTGGGGTAAAATTAAAATGTTTTTGGAAGTGAAACTTCTTTAGGCGTATGAGGGTAAAATTTTTACAAATGTAACGTCACGCAAGTTTGCAACGGAAGTGTCGAAAAAGAAAGAGAGAGGGATCGAGACCGATTGAGAGAGAGTAAGACAGGGCGAACGTAGCATGAAGCAATTAGCGATGGAGTGAGAATAGGGAGCAAGCAAGTGAGAAAGATCGAGAGAAAAAGTGAGATAGAGCGATTGTCGTATCACGCACAATGCCATGGAGCGAGAGGTGGGAGAGAGCTATAGTGAGAAAGATTGAACGAGAGAGAGAATAAGGGATATTGAGAAATAATACATGCTATATTGGTTTGTGTATTCGTTTACTAGTTAATTATTAGAACTTAAGATGGCAAATCTATCGCATAACGTCATTTGCAGTAAACGCAGATTTTTCATCTATTTACAATATTATTAGCACTTATGCAGTGTATAAACAGTGAGTTAAATTTATAAATAAACTTTATGAATAATATTTTGTGATAAATTTTAAAGTCGTCCTATACTAAGCAGTTACTCGAAGTAAGTAATATATCTGTTATCTTTTTGTTTATTTACAATTTTTAGGCAAATTGGTTTGGTAGTTTTTATATTTACAAATAACATGTTGCATTTCGACTTGCCACTCGTCATTTAATAATTCAATAAATCATTTTCCATAAAATAAAAATATTTGATAAATTCGCTTTTCTAAATTTTAAGTTCAAAAACAAAATTTAATTAATAATTTCTAATATTGACAAAAAACACGTGGCATTTTTATTTACAATTTGTCATTTGAGATTTCAATAAATCATTTTGCATAAAATATAAATAACAGAAAATAAATATATAAGTAATATTATAGTTTCGAAAGTAAATCTGCCGGTTTGTAGGCCTAATTTCAATGAACGTTTGTATGGAGGTACTGGGACTCTGAATGAAGGACATAGGCTGCACTTCACCGCCCAAATACACACGGGCGGACCTAGTAATTACAATACTAATTAATCTAAATAAAACGAATACGCTTACCCGGAATGCCATCTCCATCCATATCATTTACGGCAACGGCAGACCCAAAGCGACCAAAATCATCTGTGCCTAGTATCTGTAGGTAATTTTTCTTGTCTATTGTGTCCTGTAAATAGGTTTAAGTGACACAAAGAGTATCAGTAACCAAACTCATATTCAGTATGTCACTCTTGGTATATAAAAACTAATAATTACTATTTGAGTGAATCCTGGCAACTATATAAATAAGTTACCCTTTCATGATATGGAAAACTACACAATGATAGTTTCAGTTACGGTCAATGATATGATATTTATTGTTAATAAATTTGATGGTTTAAAGTTTCGTTGAAAGGAATTACTTATATTACTCTAAACTTTCATAAATGTGACCCTTTCAAATGAATCCAAGCCAACGCAAACAAACATACCCAAAAACTAAAATCAATTAAACTTAAAAATTAAATTCCATTCCTTAAATTTTACTTTAACTATTTGTCATTATCATGGAAACCATAAAAAACTAACTTCAGTTACAATTTCGACAAATCTTACCAAATCACCTCCTAGATATACATTCAAAGCGCCACAATCAACACAATCTTCCTCTGTGTACAACGGTTCACCTATTAGCAGATCATCGAAGGAATCTTTGTTCATGTCGGCAGCTGCCAGTACAGAACCAAACTTCGTGGCGACTGTTTTCGACCGTATTGCATATGAGTTTTGATTAGAGGCCATCCAATTTAAATGAGGAGGATCATAATCTAAAAACTCTACCTATAAAAATATATAACAATATGAACATTTGAACAAACTTTATGTAAAATATGTGCTGCTACAGTTATTTAAAACTCAAATAGAAACCACTTACGACACCGCGCATATCCTTCGAGTTCATGCTAAAAGCATACGCAGTTTTTTTAGAAAAGAATTTTCCGCTTGTCATTCCATATCCTGTAAATAACAAATATAGTAATTAGGTATTTTTTAAAAATAAAACGTTTCCACACCTCGCCGAAGGCAATCTGACCACAAACAAGGCTGAACCTGTACTATTGGTAACAAGACCACTGATCTGAAATCTCATGATATGATAAATAACAATGTACTGTATAGTGCTTAACCAGTCAGCCTGATTAGAATAGAGGGCGCTGTTGGGCCTGCACCGCTCTCACCGAGCTATGACGTTATACCACGCGAACCAGTCAAAGACGCGTATCGCGACTAGAAATCTAAGGCCTCCTACATTCATAGATGGCCCTCTCCTATGTAGGTACACCGATACCCTCCTTTTGCATAGACAGGTGCGCGCCAATTAAGCACTCGCACCGCCAACCCGGCCTGCTTCTGCCATTCGAGCCTCACATGTCACCGTCAGGCTTGCGCTTATCAAGGACAGAGATCGTTTTGCGATCGACTTTATGTTTTTCTTCTTAGAGCATTTTAATAAAAAGCTTGTTTATTAAAAAGTGGATTGTGTAAATTTTCACCAACACAAATACCAGGAATTGTAATAATAATAATCAAAAAATAGTCCCGGGATATAGCTTAAATCCATTTAAATAAGAATTACATTCATACCGAGATTAAAATGTTTTGCTGTCCGAAATTCCACTGTACTGTTTTTTGAAATCCAAGAATTCATGTTAATCCTTGCTTTACTCATAGGACCATAAGTGATATCTCCTTTTAATGATGATTTCACTACAAACAACAGGTCGTTAGCCTCGTCAGCTAATGTGGTCCATCCACTGCCACCGATGAATGTTCCTAAAAAATAATTTAAACTTATTAACTTCATTGAAGTAGGTAAAAATCCTCTCATATTCTTCATAAATTGCGTTACAGTAAGAAGCAGCAAATATATAGAAAAGATGGCAGTCAAGCCCAATGATGCAGAAGCATAGTTCCGGTCATTATGCTACATTACATGCGTTCGCAATAAGTATGGTAACCATTCTACTCTTGGACTACTCTTGGATTCAACTCGTGTTTCCCATTAGGCAGCCTAGACTAGAGTCACTTTGACTGGCTCATCAAATACAAGAACCGTAATGACGTAGCCCAAAATAGGGTCCTAGTTCTACTCTAGTATATTTAGAAAAATTTAATGTCAAATACCACGTTCGCGTGTGTATAATAATACGAAACATTCAACGACGAATGCACGCTACCATGAAAAACTCAACGCCTTAACCATATAATCTCGAGTAGTTACAAATATATGGTTTTCTTTTTAAGTGAAAGTGACTTGAAACTTTAAGTTTTTAATTTATAGCCGCTTGGTAAACTACAACGTTATGTATAATGTTTAACAAAAATGAACGTGTAGTGAACCCTGTCGGCGTAAACCTTTGTATCCTAAGTCCCTATGTCGTTTAAGATGCATTCATACAAAAATTTATTTTTCTTTCGAGCATTTTTTTTCCAAAGTTAGTTGGGGTTGGTTTTCAATCAACTACGATACTATTGAGCTTCGATTTCCTTTAGTGAGACCTCCACAACTCAAGTAGCACACAAAACCGAACTGCTGTGCTAACAATAACCACCTTATCTGACAGTTCTATCAAATCATCATCATCATCAGCCTATCGCAGTCCGCTGCTGGACGTAGGCCTCTCCAATTTCAGGCCATTTAGTTCTATAAAATTTGAGTAATATATTTGTATTCAGCATTACTAGATTTTTTTAATCTGCCCTCAGCCCTTTGGCTTTCATCAGATTTGAAGGTCTTTTCGCGATCAGTTTGAGATTCGCACCCTCTGGTGTGTTATCTCTCTATTTATCAGGCTACACTGACAGAAAAAATATAGATATATCATAGACTAAAAAGAAAGCCCTAACGGCTTTCTTTTTAGTCTATAGCTGATGACTCCAGGAGTGTCATAGCTAACTGATTCTTGTGATGTTGGAGTCTGGCCTTGTATTATATTTTTGGTTTGAGTTTCTATGGCCTCTTTTACTGTTGGCACTTGTAGTAAGTCATGCACTTCAGTGTTTCTCGTAAACCGACCGCTCAAGATCCTCATTGTTTCATTTTGGAAACGTCACATACACACAATATTTCAATATTGGAATGGCTTGCTGATTCCCAGAGCTCTATCCCATATATCCAGATAGGTTTCAGGATGGACGTACAGATAAGCAGTTTATTTTCCAAGCAAAGTTATGACTTTTGATGATGAGTTTTCTGCTTGCCTGGTCTCTTTTGGTTTTTATACATTCTCGCCAAGTAAGCCTTCTGTTGAAGTGCATTGCTAGGTTACTTTATGACACCTTTTTGTGGCAGAATGTCACTATCAAGTTTCACAGGTGGGACGGTCTCTCTTTCTGAGACTGAGGGTAATGTTGATCGACTATGTAGAACTAGATATTTAAGAATAATTTATGAAAACTTAGAACCAGGATCAAGAAATTGAAAAAATGTTAAATACAACGACGGCAAGTGCTGCAATGATTAGAGATTCCTAATTATAGGTGCGGTAATGGCTGTAAGCGCATTTTTACTTCATGTACTTTAAGTACATTCATTACAGTCCCTAGTAATAATTTCTCTAAGGCTGAACTAGTAAATATTTAACAGTTTATATTGTTTTGTTGTCATGAGTCACATACTCATATGACTCTCTAAGAATAAATTAGTTGAAAAATCATCATAATTCTATAATTATATTTAGGGCAGAGTTACCAAAATTGAACCTGCGCTTACACGTGGGAGAGCCACGCTTCGGTATGCATGGGCCGGCTCGACTGGAGTGATACCACGGCCTCACAAAAAACCGGTGTGAAAAAGCGCTTGCGCTGCATTTTACCGAGTGAGTGAGGATACCGGGAGACTATGGGCGACGGTAATCGCTTACTATCAGGCAATACGTCTGCTCGTTAGCCCTTTATTCCATAAAAAAAACATTGAACCTTCTGTATTTCTACCAAAATAACGCGATATTTCGTAGAATATCGTGTTATTTCGTGTAGAGATTTCGTGTAGACGAGCAACATAAAAATAAGCTCTCGCAGTTTTAGCTGGTTTAAACGCTGGTTCAATATAGGTGGCTCTCCTCTAGTAGTAAGTAGCACATTCGATTTTCTTACTGGTGTCATAGAACGGTCTCAGCGTCCCAGACATCTCCTTTCTTTTATATTGTTCATAAGTTCCAAGATAAGGTTTGTTACTTCCATCAAAAAAGCATGTTCCAACAACGTCTGGTTCGTTTTTTCCTCTTTGTTTTAAATCGATTGTCCAAAGAGGAGCACATGTCTGCAAAAAATAAAATCCAAAAATTTAGTTCTGAGGTGGTTAAGTTGGTTGGTTAATCTTCTATTTTGAACTCTATTCCCTTCTACGATAAATATTTTTTTTTGTTTCTTGTTGATGGGGTGGGAAATCCCTTCGGTTTGCCTGCTTAATATAGGATAATTGGAAGCCGTAATACCTACTTAAAAAGGAAAAGGAAAAGACCTCTATCTACCAAAAAATTTCTCCCGATAAAAACCAAGACCATGCTAGTGCAGACGTTAATTTTCCCAGTGATAAACTATGGTGATGTGAATTACCTGAATGCAGATCTCCTGAATAAACTAGACTGGCTTCTCAACAATTGCATTCGATTCATATTAAACTTACGAAAATACGACCATGTACGGGCGTTGACCACGTTGCACTCCCTTCTCCACTCTCCGAACTCACCAACTTACCCAACATCCCACTTACAATATCTCTGCTCTAACAACGATAATGAAGGGACTGAACATGAATTCCTCCTTCTCGGACAAAGAAGGAGGAGATTATCGGAGGAGCGTAGATGTCTGTCATGGTTGGATCAGAAACTATATATATAAAGAAACTATATATATATATATATATATATATATATATATATATATATATATATATATATATATATATATATATATATATATATATATATATATATATATATAGTTTCTTTAACTTTCAAAGTCGAAGTGTTTTAATTGCGGTCGAGTCGGACATAGAAGTAACCGTAGCTACAAGAAACTACGTCAAGACAAACCAGACAACGCGGTCCCAACTACTCAAAAATCAACACCAGCTACTACGACTACCACGTGTGGTTTTTGCAAAAAGCCCGGACATAATCATAATCGTAACTTTCATAATCATAACTTTATTTATTTTCTCATCACAGTTGTATACATAACAGTGTAGATTCTTATCTTAAATACATTTGAAACAAGCATTTGTAAGAGACTAGTGCCCGAGATAGGTATTGGAATACCCGTGTTACGGGTCACTAGGCCCCAGTGAAATTCTAGAACAGCCTTATTATTATTCGATCAAGTGCAACGTGACTGATGGGATGAGATATAATACTAGGGTAAGCATAGGATATACATACATACACACACACATATATATACATATACATATGTGTGTGTGTATATATATATATATATATATACACACACATATACACATATTTGAGACTTGTGCTTATGTGCGTGCGTGCCTGCGCGCGTTTGTGTGAGTGTGTGTGTGTGTGTGTGTGTGTATTTTATAAACGTATGTCAGGTAGTTTAGCGCACGGGACCCAATAAACTCTCAACTTCATCATAGTTAAGACTCTTGAGCCATTTACATAAAGTCAATCTAAAGGTTGGCTTCAACCTTGGGTTTATTCCTAAAGATGTGTTTATTTTATTATAGATGTATGTATCCCCCAAGAAAGCAATAATATTTCTGTGCTAGTTTGGTGTAAAAGTTAAACTCGGACATACAATTCCCTTCCTACGTTTGTTCCTGTTGAGGTTTGGGTCGTATTGCAGTTCGGTAGTAGTATAATGAAAGTATTTGTTTTGCTAAAGAGTGATCCGAAACGCGAAATAAACGCAATATAAATTAATGTAATGACGTTGGTCAGTCTTTATCGAACTATAATAGAAATAGTGACATTACCACGGCGGTTGTCCAGAGAATCCCGGTTGACGTATTAATTGATAGTGGTGCTATGAACATTTTGCTTATTTCTGATCAGGGTTTAAAATATTCATCTTGTAATCCACAAACTCGGCGATGTACTCTTAAGGGAGTTAGTGAGAACGAGATAATTTGTAATTCTTACGTTACTTTAACTATTGAATTTCCCTATGTATGAATGCACCCATCATTATAGGGACCGATATTTTAAACCGTGATGATGTAACTTACATTCGTACGAAAGACAGGCAATATATAACAAGCTCGAACACATTACCATCATTGCACCAGGTAAATACTACCATCAGCGACATTGATGTTAATATACCTCTTCAAGGCGATCACAAAAAATCTCTTATGTCTATTATTAATGCGTTCTTCGACTATTTAATTTCTGGAACCGCGAGTTTCACAGTCAAAACTGTCCTTTCAAGAAAAACTAATAGCTAGAGACATAATTCAAGACTTGATTAGTAAGGGAATAATTAGAGAGTCCCAGTCAGAATATTCCAGCTTCATAATATTGGTTAAAAAGAAAGACGGAACAAACAGGATGAGCGTTGGCTTCAGAGCACTAAAATAACTGTTAAGGACCGCTACCCACTGCCCTTAATAGATGACTATAGACATAATATAGACAGGCTAGGAAACTTCAAATTCTTCAGCTCACTGGACATGGCAACTGGTTTTCACCAGATAAAGATCAGCGAGGAATTAATTAATAAAACTGGCTTTGTTACCCCAGAAGCCCATTATGAGTTTGTCAAAATGCCATATGGTTTGACAAATTCCCCCATTATATACTAACAAATCATCAATAAAACTTTACAGAGTTTCATAGAGCAGGGTAACGTGCTTATTTACGTTGATGACTTTCTTCTGATGAGTAACTCTGTTTAAGAGGGTCTTCAGCTCTTAAGAAAAGTGCTTGATAATCTTACCATGTCGGGTTTTTCAATTAACCAGCGTAAATGTACCTTTATAACTACTGAGGTAGAGTACTTGGGACGGGTGGTAAGTCAGGGTCGGGTAAAGCATCGGGATCGCCCTAGGAAGGTTGGTGGCCTTGGTGAATAGTCGACCACCTGAAAACGTCAAGCAAGTTCGTCAATTCCTGGGACTTGCTAGGTACTCTAGGCGTTACATACAGGCCTTTGCGACAAAGACTGCGTGTATAGCAAGGCTCACCAAGAAAGACGCAAAGTTCAGATGGGGGCGAGAACAGGAAAATGCTCGACAAGAGATCATCAACTGCCTTACTAGCACACCCATACTGGTATATTTGACCCCAAATTAGCTACAGAAGAACACACCGATGCGAGTAGTGCAGGCTACGGAGCGGTGCTGATGCAGACTTCTAAAGAAGGTAAGAAGCGTGTCGTCGAATATTTCAGTAAGGTGACCCAATCGGCAGAGTGTATGTATCACTCTTATGAACTGGAGACGTTGGCGGTGGTAAAAGCACTGCAGCATATCCGACACCACTTAGTCGGACTTCAGTTTAAGATTTTTACTGACTGCAACGCTCTCAAAGCTATAAAGCACTGCCCTGTGTAGCTCGTTGGTGGGTATACCTGCAAGATTTTACCTATTCAATTGAGTACAGGAAAGGTGTAAATATGTCCCACGTAGACTACCTTAGCTGCAATCCACTTCCAGCACAGGTAAATAACGTTACGGAGCCTCGTAACTGGGCACAAATAGCATAGTCAGCTGACAGCGAAATCCGAGAGCTCCTTCAAAAATTGGAGAAAGGGGACTTAGCTTCTAATCGGTATGTACATCAAAACGACTTGTTATACTATCGCTATACTCCCGTAGGTGAAATAACCCGCCTTCTATGCTACATACCCAAAGGACATAGATTAAGTTTAATGAGGGTGGGTATTTCACGACGAACACGAACACATCCCTGGGGAGAAAACTCTTGACCTTATACTGAAACACTTCTGGTTTCCAGGACTACGCAGGTTTGTACATACGTCATACAACATATTACGTCGTGGGAAAAATCTGATGTCCTATTCGATACCTTACATGTGGACACTCTAGGACCATTACCGGAATCGAGAGGTTATAAATTTATACTTATTTTGGTGGATAGTTTCACTAAATATTCTCTCCTGTATCCCATCTTTCGCCAAGATACTAGCGAGCTCAAACGGGCTGTCTTCAATGCGATTTCTCTGTTTGGTGTATCAAGACTGCTAGTGATAGACAGTGGGAGAATGTTTGAGTTTAGTGAATTTGTCAACTGGATTTAGAAACTAGGCTCGGACCTACATCACATCACACCAGAGATGCATCAAGCTAACGGCCGAGTCGAGCGATACATGAGGACCGTCCTTAACATGGTAAGAATTGAAACCAATCACCATGGTGCCTCGTGGTCAGATACTGTGCGGAAATTACAGCTTGTGTTAAATAGCACTAAATCTTCTGATTGGTGCGAATGTAACTACGCCAGTTATTAGATCACTAATTCGTGATATCGCCGTCGATGGGATACCACTAAAACGTGAAGCTTGACGCTAGATATGTCGGAGCAGGGCTAGTAAAATTTTAAAACAAAACCAGCTGCGACAAGATCAACGAACTAAACGACATCCTCCTCATGTTTTCCAGGTTGATGACCTTGTTTTTGTCATTAAAAATTCCCAGTCTACGGGGAAGCTAGATCCTGGGTTGCGTGGTCCCTATCGAGTCATAAAAGTCTGATTAAATGGGAGATACGAACTAAAGTTGTTGAGCGGCGCCTATGGTAAAACAACACAGGCGGCCGCGGAATGTATGCTTTCCTGGCGAGGAGAATGGTGTCCAGAGTCATGTGCCGCATTTTGCGAAAGTAAGTGTTGGTTTTTTTTATTTATAAGCACATATGTGTGACTAATGACCATATGGGACATAACTACTTGTTCATGTAAACGAGTACCTTTTTTTTGATAGTCAAACAGACGTAGAAGTTACGTGACAGTCAAGCTACGATGATTCGATATAGTGTTACTGGATCGCATTATATTGACCCGATGTAGTGTTACTGGGTCAAGCAATATTGGTCCGAGGTAGAATTACTGGATCCTTAAATATCCAATTAAGCTTGGTATGTATCTACATTGAGGCCATTGTGGGACGCCTCTGTCCTCATCCATGTTTGTTTTAAGAGTTCTCTATGGTGAGCTTTGATAGGGGTGTGTGGGGGCGAACCACAATCTTTCGCTCCCAGCCAACCTCACCTGCACGCGGTGCACCCTGCTAGATAGCAAACGAGGCTCTGGCGACCGACCGATGGCGGTATATCCATCCCAAAAGGTGTAACTAAATACAATAGGCCGGTGATGGGCAGCAGCGTCACCGGTGCAACAAGTTACGCCCTGCGATTACCAACCCGCCTGCCCAGCGTGGTGATTATGGGCTAAACCCCTCCATGAGTAAGCGACAGAAGCCACGGCCCCCAGTTCCCGGTAGTCCCGCTATTCCTGGTCATGGTGGCGAACACGGTTGCGGCGGGACAAGGGGTGCTAAGAATCACCGGGTTACGGGAGGCCACCACAAAAGACTGCACTAGCAACGTTCAACAGCCGCACATTACGGCTAGACTCGCACCTGGTACAACTTGAGGAGGAACTTGGGAAGATTAGGTGGCATATCTTAGGGTTATGTGAAGTCCGAAGAGAGGGGGAGGATACCATAATCCTGGACTCAGGTCACCTGATGTACTTCCGCGAGGGAGACCAACGATCCCAAGGTGGCGTGGGGTTTCTGGTAAACAAGTCGCTTTCTGGCAACGTTGTGGAAATTTCCAGTGTGTCGAACAGGGTAGCGTACCTCATTGTCAAGCTTACCGAGAGGTATAGCCTCAAGGTAATACAAGTGTACGCACCGACCTCGGCTCACTCAGACGATGAGGTGGAGGATATGTTCGATGACATATCGAGGGCCCTCCACTCCACTACTAAAACCCACT
>PKRV01000921.1:36313-63395 GCA_003709505.1 Hyphantria cunea
ACCTCGGCTCACTCGGACGATGAGGTGGAGGATATGTTCGATGACATATCGAGGGCCCTCCACTCCACTACTAAAAACCACTGCAACGTTGTTATGGGTGACTTCAACGCCAAAGTGGGAGTACAAACCTGCGGCGAATCGGTAATAGGATCCCATGTATTTGGAAACAGGAATCATAGGGTGCAAATGCTCATCAACTTTCTTGAGCGGGAGGGGCTGTTTTTGATGAACTCATTTTTTGAGAAGCGGCCCCAAAGAAAGTGGACGTGGAAAAACCCGGACGCTATGACCAAAAATGAGATCGATTTCATCATGACGGACAGGAAGCACATATTCAGAGACGTTTCAGTGCTCAATAGCTTTAACACCGGTAGTGATCACCGACTATTCCGAGGTTCTCTGAATGTCAACTTCAAGGCTGAACGTGTCCGCATGATGAAGTCCAGGCTTCGACCAACTCTGCTCCAAGTCGAGATGGGATCTGAAAAATTCCAGTCAAATCTGGAAAACCGATTTGTTGCCATGGAAACCACAAGAGACGTAAACCAGAACCTTGAAAATGTGGTTCGAATCCTCAGGAGTGAAGGTACGAGATTTTGTCAAATGCAGCGTACAGGCACGAAGTCGAAACTCTCAGAGAGGACACTAGGGTTAATGAAGGAAAGACGTGAGAACCCGCCAGTCACTTCATCGGCAAATCGGACTCTAAACCGAGAGATAAGTAAGCGTGTACGACACAACCTCCGATGCTCCAACACTCTTTTGATTGAAAGAGCAATCGAGCAGAATCGGGTGTCAAAGGTGTTTGTGAAATCTCTTGGAAGAAGCCATTTGACGAAGCTGACCACAGTAAGCGGAGAAGTCGTTGCTTCCAAGCTGGCTGTCCTTTCGGAAGTAGAAAGCTTCTATGGCGATTTGTACGCTTCGCATGCATCTCGACCTGATCCCGAAAATGAGGACCCTCGAGCCACATTAACACGCCACTTTACCGAAGATCTGCCAGAAGTCAGCATTGATGAAATCGAGATGGCTCTTAGACAGCTGAAAAATGGAAAAGACCCTGGAGTCCATCCAAGTGTTGAGATGTCTCTACAAAGCCGCTACTATGTCCGTCCAAGTACAGGATCAGCATACAAGACTCATACCATTGCATCGAGGAGTGAGGCAAGGGGACGTTATATCCCCGAAATTATTCACTAATGCAATGGAGGACCTGTTTAAGACGCTGCACTGGAAAAGGCGCGGTATCAACATCAATGGCGAATACATCTCTCACTTGTGATTTGCAGATGATATCGTCATCATGGCAGAAACGCTGCAGGACCTACAACAGATGCTGAACGACCTGGCTGACTCGTCTGTGCGCATCGGCCTACGGATGAACTTCGACAAGACTAAGGTCATGTTCAATGAACATGTACTACCGGATCCGGTTGCGGTACGCGGTGCCGTTTTCGAACTTGTTCAAAAATATGTATACCTCGAGCAGGCTTTGCAGTTAGGTAGAAACAGCTTTGAGGACGAGGTGAACAGGAGAATTCGGCTAGGTTGGGCAGCGTTTGGGAAACTTCGTCGGGTCTTCTCATCGTCGATCCCACAGTGCCTAAAGACGAAAGTCTTCAATGCGTGCGTCCTACCCGTAATGACTTACGGAGCCGAAACGTGGACACTTACGGTTCGACTGGTCCATAAGTTTAAAGTCGCTCAGCGTGCAATGGAGAGGTATATGCTCGGCGTTTCTCTAAGGGATCGCATTAGAAACGAGGTGATCCGACAAAGAACCAGGGTCATCGACGTAGCCCACAGGATTAGCAAGCTGAAGTGGCAGTGGGCTGGCCACATTTGCCGAAGAACCGATAACCGTTGGGGTAAACGAGTTCTTGAGTGGAGACCGCGTCTCGGCAAACGTAGTGTAGGACGTCCACAAGCCAGGTGGAGCGATGATTTGCGCAAGACGGCTGGCAGGAGCTGGATGCGAGAAGCCATAGATCGAACTAAGTGGCGTGAAATTGGGGAGGCCTATGTCCAGCAGTAGACTGCGATAGGCTGATGATGATGATGATGATGATGATGATGATGATAGTTGATGGATGCTATGTGAAGTAATTCAATTGTACTTAGCAAATATGACGAATGAATTAACTGTGAGCGAGATGAATGTTTGAGTTGTCAATGTTAACTTCCTTCATACTTAACCTAGTCAGTTCAATGTAAATTTCAGAAGAATTTGACGATATTTTGAACATTGCCAGTGAAGAAAACTTCCTGGCAGTACCCGGTCCTAGCAGGTCAGGTGCTATCGAGGACAATATCGCATCAAAAGAGGCCGTGCAAGGAATTAGCAAGGAGACATTCCACGGTGCCTATGAAAAGCAGCCGCAAACGGTCAAAGACACAGTTGATCGCTGACCATCGGAGGGTTCACAAGTTCCTTTTAATATCTACCTACATCTCTATAATTATTTTTATTTTGTCATTAACAATTGTTAACTGTGTATTCGAGATAAATATAATTTTTGTTCATTAATTACTATTTTTGAGAATGAAATGAGTGAAAACTTACCAAGTAATGTTTTGAGGTAGCAGCAACTGAGGCACCAAGACGAAATGCGACTCTGTCTGAAATAATTTAATCAATTGAAGTTCATATAAGGACGAATGAAAGAATATAGCACAGATACTTAGGTCAAATTTATATACATATTACATTGTGCATACATTGTGGCGTAAATCGCCAAAACATTTCTTAGTCTTCTTCTATATTTATTATCATTAATAAAGTATATTAGATATATATACTTTCGATTAGTTATATTAGCATGATTGAAATACATAATTATTTTAAAATAGCTTTCTGTGTCGCTATCCTTTTAAATAATCATCATCATCATCATCATCAGCCTATCGCAGTCCACTGCTGGACATAGGCCTCTCCAATTTCACGCCACTTAGTTCGATCTATGGCTTCTCGCATCCAGCTCTTAAATAATAAAGATTTCATTTTCCAGGATCACAGTAATGGGAAAACAAAAGAAATCATACCAAGCAATGGTATTTTACGCAACTGTTTAAACCGTTTTCTAATAAAGAAATGATCCTCTTAAACAGTCAATAATATGTGTAAGGTTGGACCACAAAAAACTTCAGCAGCAATCGAAAACCAGTCAAAAAAGTACTTTTGAAATGGAAACTTCTTGGAGCGCGTATCGCACTTTTTGGATAAACAAAAATCATGGAACTCGCGTCATCGTTACCAAACGCTTTCCATGAGCTTTTTGTATACAGTGTAACTGTCGTTGGTCTAGCAGTTGATGTACGCGACTGCCGATCAAGAGGCCTCGGGTTCGAATCTCGGGTCGGGCCAAAAGTGTTATTGAGTTTTTCTGATCGTAGAAATACTTAATAACAGCTCCGGTTCGGAAGTTGGGGTCTGAACCCCCGTGACTCAGAGAGCACGTAAAGGTGTCGGTCCTGCCCCTGATCTGTCCTGCCCCTGATGTCGGTTAACCGTCCCATCGAATCATGAGAGTGACGGAACAGAGAGTGCACCTGTGTTTGCGCACAGATTTATGCACTATAATATCACCTGCGTAGTTGGCTGGTCTCCGTTAAGATTGACCGCCGAGGCTGTAATTGGCTAGCAGAAAACTATTATTGTGTATACAGTGTATATATATATATGTGTACTTTTTGGGTAAACAAAAAGCGTGAAACTCGCGCCATCGTCACCGCACGTTCACAAGTTGCTTAGTTTTCACTTCTATCGGCAGTCTCCAGACTGCTTGCTTTTTTCCTGGCCTCAGGAATAACTATATTTAAATATCGTAACCGTAGTGGACTCATCGATTTCCAACATACAATACGTACAAATCAATTGAGTTCTGGAAAATGAAAAATGTTACAAGTACGAATACTTTAATACGGATACATTTTTAAAAACACGCATTTGGAGACGGAACGGGCACCGAAGCCACCTTTACTTACGCTACAGTGAAATACTTTACCTTAACAATTCAGAAATTGACAAGTTTTTCTAAAAAAATATAACTTTTGGGAATGTTCACTTACTTGTGAGTTTAGATGACTGTGGAATAGTTATTGGTTTCTCGTCGCACTTTATTTCTGAAGATACATTAGCAGGATTCATATTGCACATATACATCCTACCGTGTACATTTTCGCTGGGTGCACCGACAACTAGAATTAAATATACATCAGATTTAGTACTGGATGACAATGAATCCTACCTGAATTGATTAATAGCCCCCGAAATCCAATGCACACTACATTTTATGAAAATCGTTGAACCCATTTAGTAACGGTATTAAATTCAATAGCTATATCGACAATTTTCTTTTTATATGATTTAGGTGGCAACCAAGCAGACGTATCGCCTGATGGTAAGCGATTACCGCCGCCCATGGACACCCGCAACACCAGTTTTTTCACCACCACATTTTTTCTTGAACGATTATTCCATTACTAGTCCTAGCATTTACGGTAATATCATTATAAATATCATCGTCATCATCAGCCTGTTAGAGTCCACTACTGGACGTGGACCACTCTCAAGGAACACCACAGAGTCCGGTCTGTAGCTTCATGTAAATGTACATACGTAATTTTTCATATGCATTATATCGTTTACCGTTTGTTCATAACCAATTCTGTTTAGTTTTCCTACATTTGTCCTATTGTGTCGAGACTGTTATTTTTATACGTTAGGCATTAACTTTTAGCCATTAGCAACAGCGCAAAATACTTAAATAAATCATACTGACCTTTTGGGTCAAATATAAAGTAAAGGGAACACACTAAAAGGCATTTAATTAATTAAAATGTATTTAATAGCATTAGAAAAAAATAAATTTAAGCAAATTTAATACACTACAGAATAACTGCGGTAAAACAACTTACCTAAATTGTTGGTAAAAGACTGATAGCCCATTGCGAAACCAAAATCTGAATTATTTTCATGTTTTAGTGGAGATATCGATATGCCCGATGGGTAGTGGAAAAAGTTTGCAAAGGTAATCTTTGACACCATAAAGAGTGACATGAAAGTCACCAGATAAATGTCTGAAATAAATAACAAAATAAGTGGTTTTATTATATTTTACAAACTTGAATCATGACCCACTTTGCCGACAAATTGTTTGAAACCGTCAAAACAACAAAGATTTCCCTCCTTTAGAGTGCATGTCGCATACTCTTTGGAATTAACTTTAACTCAGATAATTGCTTTTTGGATACTGTAACAGATAATTCTTCGTGTAATTAAATGGCAGACAATAAGGTCGTTACTATGGAAATGCATATTTACGCGAATGTCAACCTAATTGTAGTTGAATGTCTGTAAGAAAGTAAACTTAAGGTGGGTCATGATTCACACCTGGGAGGGGTCCGGATGGCGTAAGAAAGCGGTTCCCGGATCCCTCCCGACTCAGGCGCAGAGTGGCATACCGTGTGGTTTTAGTCGGTTCGATTCCGTAACACCGCCCCGCGGCAAATCCCGTGAAGGCCCAAGAGGGTTTAATTAAACTTATTATTTTATTTTCCTATGTCCTACAATAAACAGTTACTTACTGGTGATGACGCTGATGCTGATGATCTTGCTAAGATATTTTTAACTATTTTTTATTTTAACCTTGTCGGGTTTTTAGTCATCATCAACATTGAATAGTCTACTGGTGGGAATCGGTAACTCCTAACACGGGTATTTTATCCTACTATTAGCGCTGGCCAGATAAGCTACATAGTTTAGCTGGGTTTTTAATATTTATTTTTGTCTTTGAAGGCTTTAAAAACTATTATTTAAAAATAGTGACTTACTTGTCATTTTTTAGAAATCTTCAGTGTCAAAACTTTTAAATATGATTATTTATAAGGCGACACGATTGCTCTGTTCACTTTTAGCGACAGTACTAATTAATCCAAACCTACAGGAAGACAAATCAACTATTTATAAACATACAGGAAAAACGGTATTTTAGATATTATTCAATTTAACACCTTGTAAAATAAATGACTCTATATTGTGTATATATTGTATAATACTAGGTACAAAGCCAGAGTTCCAGAAAAGCTCAAGTCCGTTTCGATTTTTAAATATTAATTATCAAGAACAACCCTTAACAGTCCTTTGCTAGATATTACGTTCCCAACTAAAGTGGTTATCTATTCGCCTGCGCCGCAATCGGCGAGCACTTACCGCTCTATTTTCATTTCTTAACTCAGCATTTTCTCCTACATACCTTGCTCCATACTTCCGTTATATGTCCTCTAATTATGACAGAAAATAATCTGCTGCTTATGTCCTTCTTACAATTCCGATTTCATGAACTTTTCTTTCTTTGTCCGGGCGGTACTGTTCTGGAATGCTCTCCTACTCGAAATCAGGAAGTCCAGAAACCGTTTTACTTTGAAACAGAAGCTACATGATTTTCTTCTCAGTGAAACGGCGTAAATAACTAAACGATAGTTGTTTCACCTTATACTCGTTTTGTCATAGTGTACGCTCGTACTATATTTGTGTAAGTATATATGTATTTGTTATTCTTTATAATATAATATATTATATATGTTTTTAATGCGTGAATCTTGTTTTTGTTGATTATGTAGTCTCTGTGCACTACCTACTTTACTAGATTTTTACACCACCCTAAGGTTGACTGGAAGAAAATGCCTTGGGCATTAAGTCCGCCAACGTACAAATGTGCATGAACTATTCAAATGAATAAATATTAAAGATATTTCTTATTAAAGATCTTTATTTTTAAAACCTCTCAGATACATTTTCGATATCTTTGTGTATGTAGTTTTAGTGTTTGTTGTAATTTTATCGAAAGATACCACATGCAGTCTCTGTTGCCACTGCTCATGCAGGTTTGCTAGCAAATCTGTATACTGCAGTCATCATGAAGGCACATACCAGAACTCACCATCACCACCACCATAGCCGAAATCATGCATCCTTGAGAAGACAGAATTTTTATTACGAGAATTGGCCTTCTGACAATTTTCATCAAATACATCTTTTGAATACTTCGCCCCAAAAATGTAGCTTGTGGTGCCTCAAAACCGCTCGTACAAAATTGTAAGCTACGAACATTTTTAGAACTTTTTTCTTCAATATCTTCCAATAAATAGGAACTTGAGGCGCTCATAGCCCAGTTGTACTCGGTGATTAGAAACAATCAGCGAGGATAAGCAACGACGGGCGGTCAGTACCTGGATGGATGACCGCTGGTGGCAAGTTACCATGAGCGTCTCCACGAAGACGACTGCTTAACGTGACCTCCGAATCACGATTCGGAGGTCACGTTAAGCAGTCGGTCCCGGTTGTTATCATACGATAATCGTGAATCGAAAGTCGTGAAGCTCAACGGCCTCCAACTAGGAGGCCGTTGAGCGGCTTAAAAACATCCAACGTCAAGATTCACGTAGCCACGACGTAGTCTTGCCAGTCCCCAATCTGCACTTGACCAGCGTGGGGACGTAAGCCCTTAACTCTCTCCTGAGAGGAGACCTGAGCCCAGCAGTGGGACATTATGGGTTGTTGATGAAATAGGAACTTGAAGCAGCCAATAATTTACATTATTTATTAAGTCTTTAAAGTAGTGTAACACTCTTGTCGACTTAAGCTATGGCTGATGGAAAAGGATGTGTTTCAACCACTTGCAGCTTGCAGCTATGGAATGTGCCGCAGCCCTTCTCCGAATGTGTTCAGGAACAGAACCAGTGATTATTATCTGTCCCTACAATAATAGAATCAGACGCTTAATGCATGAGTAAGATGTGTGTATTTATATTACGATATATCTTACTAAATAAATCTACGTTTATATTTCTCTTCTGATTCCTAAGTGCGCATGACTGTGCCCATGCGTTTCTCTGCTATCCTCTACTCACTTAGAGTTGCTGGAAGGAACCTCAATTTTGGGTTAAGCTCTCCAATATTGTACTACGTCTACTCCGAATAAGAATGACACGATGTTGATGATGATATGAATATTCTATCAGTCCCTTATAGTAAGACGTCCATGTATCTTGTCCTTGCTTGTGTATCACATCAACTCTATATGTCGTGACGAATTAACAATACGGAGTGTCACCACCATCATTAATCTCATGCGTGTCGTAAGATACAACTAAGCGAGGCAACTGCGCCTGCAGTTTCCGCACACTTCTACTGGGTGGCTTTTGCCACCGATGGCGACTGCGAGGCAGTCACCTGCCCCGTTAAGCGGTCGTTGGCTGACTGGAGGGGAGCCACGTCCTCAATTAGGCTCTCTTCGATCCTCTATTGAAGGCTATTTATTGATGGTTATAAAAAAGTTCCAGGATTTTCATTTATTTTGAAATTTCCAGTTTCAGTACTCCTGATACAGGTTCAAAGAGCGAAAGATCGGCAACGCAATTATGACAGTTCACTTCCATGTGTTCATAAGCGGCGGTGGCTACTTACCATCACATAGAGATTCTTAAAAGATACCTATCAAAGATAACGATTTCATCTTATCTCTCTATATTTATCATTCCTTGTACATTCGCTTCATCACATCAATAACCATTAATAGTTCACAGCTGGACACAGGCCTTTTGTTTAAAAGGAGGTGTGGGCCTACTAATAAAACAACTCGTTCCATCATCATCATCATCTCAGCAGAAAGACGTCCACGGCTGGATCCAGGTCAGCCCAAATTTGGTTGCCTTATGTTATTTTCAACCAAAATAAACCTATTTTATATTTTCTCTACATCAATGTTGACTGGTAGAGAATGCTTTGGGTATTAAGTCGGCCATCGCATCCAATGTGCATGATGTGCAAAAATAGAAGTAATTATGCAATATTTAAACCAATCACGTCATTAAATTTTATTTACTGTCCTAATAATGTTGTCAAAACCTTTTCAATCCAAAAGTTTTATTAAATCCAGGAAAACTAATCTACTAGGAATAAACCCAGTTCAACCATCAATATTTATGAGTTTATCCTCATAACTGATTTAACGAGAATTGCTTTAGTATAATGTATTCTTGGTTTCATTAGGATCCGTGGTACAATCTAGAAGCATTTTAAATACACATTAAAAATTTTTATATTCGCATATGTCAATAAACACAGTTAATAAATATAAGTAAAATACATTGCTTTTACCAAGGAAGATGATGACTATTTGTAATTAAATAAAGTATATTATTAAGAGGACAGATTTGACCTCATCATTAGCCTATCGCAGGCCACTGCTGGACATAGGCCTCTTCAATTGCATGTCACTTAGTTCAATCCTCAGCTTCTCGCATTAAGCTCCTGCCGGCTGTCTTGCGCAAATCATCACTCCACCTGGCCTGTGGACGTCCTACACTACGTTTACCGAGACGCGGTCTCCACTCAAGAACTCGTTTACCCCAACGGTTATCAGTTCTACGGCAAATGTGGCCAACCCACTGCCACTTCAGTTTGCTAATCCTGTTTGTTTGTTGTTGTTTGTTTATTGATTTGACCTACTTTGATATAATGTAAGTACACCGAACACGATGATGGAAACCACGCCGTTAGTCTATAAAATCAATAACATCGTCGATGAAGAAAAATAGTAGAATATTTATTCACTTAGGTCACATTACATTATTGTTACATTTTTAAATCTAAAATTCTGAATAAAACATATTTTTATAATTAAATACTGGCTTTATTAGGTAGATACAGACTCGCAAAAAATCAAGCTAAGTTTAAGGAAAAAAAAACAATGTTCACTATATAATTTCTACACTAAACACAACATAAATTTTATAGGTAATTTTAACTATCTATATGTATTCATAGACCGTAAAAATTTTATCACTAAAAAGAAAAAGAAAAATATAATACCAGGCCAAATAAATCAATTTAATTACATAATACACAAATTAATCACATTGTAATAGCTTATATTATCTTCAATAAGATCTAACCTGAAACTGTATTTGATCGTCACGGTTTTGTGTTATGATTGGTGAAAAATTTAGTTCAACACAATACTGAACGCGGTCATCGTGACGATCGAGTTGAAGTAAAATAAAGTTACACTAGGCCTTAGTCATTTCACAGTTTTCATATTACATACTTCATGTTAATTCGACTTATTGGGGAAGTCTGATGTTGTATTTGCGTCGGTTACCTCTTCATTTGATCTCTTTGCGACTTCTGTCTTTACTTGAGAATAAAGCATCGATCGTCTCTGTAAATATAAATATGGTTTTTTAATTTAATGATATGTTTGTTTCCAATAAAGGTTGTTCCAATAGCTTTTATTTTTTTATTTATTTATCTTTATTGTATACATGCAAAATTACAAAGTTAAAACAGGGGATGAGTCACAAATATGCAAATGATACAATAACCGGTCTTATCGCTCACGGCGATTTCTTCCGGACAACCACAAACACTTTCAAGTGTTTATTCGTATGCAATACAGGAGGTTTTAGTGTGTACTTACAATAGTCTGTCTTTTAACATCTATTTTGAGTTTCTTCAAATTCTCTTTATTCTTACGCCGGAGAAAACCATCCTGTGAAATAACATTACAATGTAATTATTTCTCTCATTACAACTTAATATTAACTGACTCAAAATGGACGTGACGAAAGAAAACCTAGGGAACATTCTTTTTTTGTTAGTCCAACCCTATCAAGATATGGTAAGAGGTGACTAAGCAAGCAAACTACACAGGCCATTACTGTAAGGAGAAGAGAAATATAAAACAAACCCGTCAGGCCAGCGAGCCAACAATGGACAGCCAAAACTGTTGATGACGTAATTATTTGTTCCATGGTAAAAGAGGAAAACCAGCAAAAGATTAACTTGATGATAATGACTTCCACCACTACACAATAACAAAGGTGACAAATTCGTTGCCTTTGAGTACAAAATCAAACGATGTGTTTAAGTAACCACACTCATTCTATGACAAAGTAACACACCAGGTGCTTGTGATTCTGTAGTATCACTTCGAGCGAGTCTGCCCGTTTTATTATGTTTGTTGCGTTCTTTCTTTGTCTACTTAAATATTATTATTATTGTCAAGGTAGTAAAGTTACATTAATGTCAGCACGAAAGAACGACCACAAACCTAATATGACAACCTTCGTGTTCTCTATTTCGTTGGTGAGTGCGAAACCGGAGTTCATAATGCAGAAGCATCTCAAAAGGCTTCCATTACAGGTCACCATGCCACATTGTATGTATTCATGATGAGTAATGCGACCACTACTTTTGAATTCTACTTAAACTTTCCATCAGCCAGAGTAGAATCACTTTAAGGGCTCGTTAAAAATACATCTGGTTCATATAGAATCACTACATACTTAAATGTCAATTTAGTATATTTGTTCAGCTAACTTTGAAGTTTAATCTAAACAGGTTTTCTTCCATGTCTTTCAGATATCAGCCGTCGTTAATACTGAGCAAATTATGCGATATGAAAATATCCACAAATAAATTTATAAATATAAGAATTGAACGTACCTTGTAGAGCACTAAGACTAGAATGGTTAGCAATAAAAGTCCTACTAAACCAGCAGCTATCAATATCCATATATTAACAAAAGCCTCCTGAAGAAGTACTAGTGTCGTTACACTAAAACTAAAAAAATATTTCAAATTTTAGTAATGTAAATCTAACTATATGTTACATTGGGATAACTCTTCGATAATGCGTTTCTACAGTAGTTGTTAAAAATTAATTTCAAGTTGCAAATACATCATAGATATACGCATAAATTTAGTGACTAATACCTACACTTTAGATGTAGTGTTGTCAAATTGAATACTTAATACCGAACTAGCTTCTATATTTTCTTTCTTCTTAAGCACCTCGGCAGCTGCAAAATAAAAATATATTATTTTGCTAGTTGCAGTTACTGACTAGTCAAATAGGTTCACCTTGCGAGGCCCTTTGATGTCGTAGTCTTTACTTTCGTTCGTAAGTCGAATAAACCTAGTTTTGCCCTAAATAATTATATGAAAGGGAAAATACTGTTGTCAATAACTCTCTCCAGCAAGCCTAAACTGGATTCTTTAAGACACTCTCTTATTCTTTTTTTACTACATTGTTTACCAATTTTTTTATACTTTTAACCCCCGACGCAAAAAGATGGGTATTATAAGTTTGACGTCGATGTCTGTCTGTCTGTCTTGGTGTGCGAGTATCTTCTCTTTCTCTCTCTCTCTCTCTCTCTCAAACGGATAGACCGAATTCGATACGGTTTTTTTTCATTTGAAAGCCAACTTTCTTGCGGTGGTTCTTAGCTATGTTTGGTTAATATCGGTCCAGCAGTGTAAGAGTATCGGCTCTTTTCCAAAATGGTGTAAGGCATTTTTGGCGAATGATTATTCGATTAAGTGCTTGTTTTTAAAATTCTAATTTTAGCTTCTTAGCTCGACTACTTAAAAACTTTGGATAAAATTTATATAACCTATGACATCCTGTTCAATATTGCGTAGTTATCTATTGACACCTCATTCGTTATAAAGGATTAAGTAGTTTAGACGCAACGATGGAACAAACATAGACTGCCAAAAAAGATGAGTTTGCTTTTGTCTTTGCCGTAGTCAGGTAAAAAGACCATTTGTCTTATTGAAGTGACACACCCTTATCCAGTGTTTACTAAATCTATACTGAGTTAGCGAGATCTACCTTGCCTTGGTCTGCCTTAAACGAGGAACAGGTCCACGTCCTGTGCTTAGACAGTTTATAAATCGTTCTACCATATCTTAAAATTATTTAGTGTACTGTAAAATTCACTTACTTAGAACATCTGGATTTGTCTCCATTGAAACAACCACTCTCACATAATTATCTTTATATAAACTTTGTATTGGACAGGTTGCTATCATTTTGTAAGCATTATTCGTTTTAACTTTGCACTCATTTTCGTTGTCGATAGACTGTGGCGTCTGAGAAGGTTCTTTTAAATAAATCTGCGAATAATAAAAATATCTTTATACATCTCATATATGGTCATCTCTCTGTTTCCTAATAATATACATTCTTGAAATGAAACTGACTTGTGATTTTGTTCTAATATTTCATGAATTTCAAATTTAAGCTGACCGGTTTTGCCCTATTATTTTTCGATTCAATTCAAATGATTTGTTTTGGACTTATTAATACATCCATATTTTGTTAGTTACGAACGACTTAACCTAGAGTTGTTTTTATAAATATTATTTTAATTAGTGTGGATAACCACTTGGACATAAGGGGAGGAGTCCCACCTATCTAAAAAACAATCAGGGTGCTGTTGGAGTAGGAATGCAGGCGTGCAAGTATGGAAGCACAACGTTTTCGCATTATTGCGGCGAACCCATCGACCTACAACTCCGCGAACATGCCTGATGCGCTACATCTCCATGGCAACTCCAGAAACTCTCTAAATGCATTCTTCATATTTATTTTACACACCATTATTTCTGAGTACCCACATGAGTTGTTAGGTTTTAGTTGTGAGTAAGATTTCTATAATAAGATTTCTACACATTTGACTGAAACGGAATGTCCTGGGCAATACTTTTTTATGGAATAGCGGGCAAACGCGCAGACGTAACTTGTTGGCAGGCGATCACCGCCGCCCATGGATCCCCGCAACACCAGAGGCGTCACTAACAATCGATACTACAAATTATATCTATAACTATAAGTAAATGTATACATAAATTACACCCAGAGATAGAACAAATGATTGCGCTCGTCACGCAATTTATGAGCAGTCAATTTATGCTTCATCCGATGATTTAAAAATATAATCACTGTAATCTTAACTATTGATAACAAAATATCATAGAAAGTGTAGATAGATTGCCAGCTTATGCCAGCGGTTCCATCTGTGTGTATGTCGGTAACCGCGTCAAAAAGTAGGAACCTATGTCCTTCTCCAAGTTTCAATCTATTTTTATACTAAAATTCAGCCAAATCGGTTGAATGGGTTACCGTGGAAACAAAAAGACAGGCAGACAGAATTACTTATACAATATTAGTATGGAAGTTACATATGAACCAGCAATTTCGGCGTAAGGTATTTTTAATTTGTCGCATCCTCCATTCACTCTGCACAATATTACAAGACCAAAGTAACGCTAGTTAATACTTACGGAAACGGGTTCGTCTGAATATGTGATGTATTCTGACTTCTGCAGCGCCACCGTAGCAGTCAAGTGTTTAAAGTTGGTTGGCCCCTTGTTTGTTATCTACAAAACAAATAAAGCATGCTTTGTTTTATTCTTTATTTTAAATAACTCGTAAGTAGTTGATACATTTTTCATCATCATCAGCCTATCGCAGTCCACTGCTGGACATAGGCCTCTCCAATTTCACGCCACTTAGTTCGATCTATGGCTTCTCGCATCCAGCTCCTGCCAGCCGTTTTGCGCAAATCATCGCTCCACCTGGCTTGTGGACGTCCTACACTACGTTTGCCGAGACGCGGTCTCCACTCAAGAACTCGTTTACCCCAACGGTTATCGGTTCTTCGGCAAATGTGGCCAGCCCACTGCCACTTCAGCTTGCTAATCCTGTGGGCTACGTCGATGACCCTGGTTCTTTGTCGGATCACCTCGTTTCTAATGCGATCCCTTAGAGAAACGCCGAGCATATACCTCTCCATTGCACGCTGAGCGACTTTAAACTTATGGACCAGTCGAACCGTAAGTGTCCACGTTTCGGCTCCGTAAGTCATTACGGGTAGGACGCACGCATTGAAGACTTTCGTCTTTAGGCACTGTGGGATCGATGATGAGAAGACCCGACGAAGTTTCCCAAACGCTGCCCAACCCAGCTGGATTCTTCTGTTCACCTCGTCCTCAAAGCTGTTTCTACCTAACTGCAAAGCCTGCCCGAGGTATACATATTTTTGAACAACTTCGAGAACGGCACCGTGTACCGCAACCGGTTCCGGTAGTACATGTTCATTGAACATGACCTTGGTCTTGTCGAAGTTCATCCGTAGGCCGATGCGCACAGACGAGTCAGCCAGGTCGTTCAGCATCTGTTGTAGGTCCTGCAACGTCTCTGCCATGATGACGATGTCATCTGCAAATCGCAAGTGAGAGATGTATTCGCCATTGATGTTGATACCGCGCCTTTTCCAGTGCAGCGTCTTAAACAGGTCCTCCATTGCATTAGTGAATAATTTCGGGGATATAACGTCCCCTTGCCTCACTCCTCGATGCAATGGTATGGGTCTTGTATGCTGATCCTGTACTTGGACGGACATAGTAGCGGCTTTGTAGAGACATCTCAACACTCGGACGTACCGCCAATCTACTTGGCAACGCTGCAGGGACTCCAGAACAGACCAGATCTCAATCGAGTCAAAGGCCTTTTCATAGTCCACAAATGCTAGACACAGGGGCTGATTATACTCTTCGGTCTTCTGTATTATCTGCCGCACTGTGTGGATGTGGTCTATGGTGCCATATCCGCTCCGAAACCCAGCCTGCTCCGGTGGCTGGTATTCGTCGAGTCTTCGCGCAAGACGGTTCGTGATGACTCTTGAAAACAGCTTATAGACGTGGCTCAAGAGGGAAATGGGCCGATAGTTCCTCAACATGGTTTTATTTCCCTTTTTGAAGAACAGGACGACCACACTCCTACTCCACGCCTCTGGAGTCCTCCCTTCGAACAGGACAGCGTTGAAAAGCTTTTGGAGCGCCTTTAATACGGGTTTACCTCCAGCCTTTAACAGCTCTGTAGTAACGCCATCCTCTCCAGGGGCTTTTCCATTTTTCAGCTGTCTAAGAGCCATCTCGATTTCGTCAATGCTGACTTCTGGCAGATCTTCGGTGAAGTGGCGTGTTAATTTGGCTCGAGGGTCCTCATTTTCGGGATCAGGTCGAGATGCATGCGAAGCGTACAAATCGCCATAGAAGCTTTCTACTTCCGAAAGGACAGCCAGCTTGGAAGCAACGACTTCTCCGCTTACTGTGGTCAGCTTCGTCAAATGGCTTCTTCCAAGAGATTTCACAAACACTTTTGACCCCCGATTCTGCTCGATTGCTCTTTCAATCGAAAGAGTGTTGGAGCATCGGAGGTCGTGTCGTACACGCTTACTAATCTCTCGGTTTAGAGTCCGTTTTGCCGATGAAGTGACTAGATACTAGATACTAGATACATTTTTTATCTTGAAACAAATTTAGAAATTCGTAGGTAACCTCAACGTACGTCGGGGTTCCAGGGTTTTCCTTTTTAGGGTGCACCTGGTTCCCTAGCTAATAGTACCCCAGACGGCGTACGGTTTTAGTCTGTTCGAGTGCGACATGCCACGGGTGGTGGTATCCGAGGGGTTTGCCGCAGAAGGAAAAAAAAAACTCACCGTACTACATGATAGTTTTGTTCAATTCTTAATTAACTTTATAGATTCGGTTTTTGATCCCTCCCATACGCACATTACCGTTACTTTTATACATCTGAATCCAAATACCCACAAACATGTCCAGTTTTAACAAATCTTCCTAAAACCCGCAATGAAATTAAACAGAAGTAATTTGGAAAAGTTTATAGTTCAGAACTTCTACAAGACCTAATTACTGATTCTTTAAAGTGCTATCTTTCCCAAATGATCTCACTACCGTTTTGCTAATTTAGTTTGTATTTTGTTTTAACCGATCCGCTGACCTGACATTCTAACGCCAGTATTCCTTGAAAATAATGATTATTTTTAGATCAGTCGAAGGACAAAGTTGGATCCGGGTAAGGAAAACGAATTGGGTGAAGAAGCTAGAATAAGGGATACCGCAAATGGTGGTGAGATTCCTGGAATGTGACTGCAGTTGAGCACAGAGTATCATTTCATGGAAATCAATAGGAATTAATAAATAGTTGAGCCATGATTCAGTACAAACTCATCTTTACAGAAAACTAGTGGTAAACAAGTTCGCTGGCCTCCCCACTCCTCATATATATTAAAATAACACTCCTACATCTCACGTACCGTATATATCTGCTTAAAATGTTTTGGAAACAAAATATCACTTTCAACTATATCAACAACGTCTCCGACATCTGTTATCCTGAAAGAAATTAATATTTATTTATTTAAATATGTCAAAATACAGTTAGCTTTTGAAGTTATTAAAATAAACCGAAAAAATATTTATTTATATTTTACGTCAAATTACATGTAATTTTCATTTTTCAAACAAATCATGTAAATTAGAACAATTGCGTAAAATCGTACATACCTTTTTACGTTAACTCCATCAGGTTGACTTTCCAAAGGAATGCTGTATTGATAAACTTGGCTGTTATTGGTGTCTGTACAACGATTGAATAGTTTTAAATTTAATGTAACGTCTTTGTTTTCGTTGGTCAGGTCTCGTAAATCTACGATGATATTTCTGATATCCTGTTTATACAAAATAGTAAATTATAAGAATATGTAAATTAACGAACCAATTCTAACTAACTATCGGTTGCACTTACCCTGTCACAAGCAGACTCTAAATCAGTATTCTAATTTCAAAGTATGAAATGTCTATTTACTGTGTTAATATGCATTAGATAGTAGTAATAAAAATGGCAAAAATAAAATTTAAATACATTTTTATGTTAGAAGATTACTTTTCCATCTGTCTCGTTGGTCTATTGGATAGCGTAAGCGACTGCAGATCAAGAGATCTCGGGATCGATTCCCGAGTTGAAATGCTGTTGGGTTTTTCTTAGAACAAGTTCTTAATAGCATCCCGGAGTATGGAATATTTCGGTGTTTCCCGCCCGTGCCTCGCAGAGCACGCTAATCCGTCGGTCTCGGTTGTCATGAACATCTTTGGCAATCGTTATTGGGAAGTCAGTGCCCTCAAATAAACTGACAACTAGTTCAACCTTCGAACTCAGTTCACCCTCAGGATCGCGGAGGTCCGATGTCAGTCGCTCCGTGTAAAAACTGATATTCAGGTAAAACCGGTTGATCTAGTTAGTAGCTGACCCTATATCTTGGAAATAATAAAGGCTAGGAAGACGATGATGATGTTAGAAGAATACTTTACTCCCTACAGTGTTGCTAAAGGTATAATATATTGATAATTTTTTTTTATTAAATATAAATACCCAAGTGTCATTTGTCTTGATTGGCTTCATCGAAGTACAAGACCATTTTTCCTTAAGATAAGAGCAGTACATCGGCGGTGTTTGAACGTTGCCTCCTGATATGCTGAACTGGACGCATGGGTCATACGCCACATCACCGGTGTTCCAAACTCTGAGGTGGAATGCACCCCTGTTACGAGTCCCAATTGTTAGAGGATTTCTGTATAAAATATTAAGTTGTTTAATATTGCATTTTAAACGTAAAGTGAATTGCTTCTTGCATTATTAAGCTAACCCCTCCTTTTACCTTCATAGAGGTAAAATTTCCAGAAACTACCTTTTTACTGAGTGCTTAGATCATAAGAACGTGACTGCACGGATAGTGGGTAAAAGTAGTGCTTTTGCTTTAACCTCTATAAAGCGGCAACCACGCTGCTTTATACCGAGCTGAACGTTATGGGTTCAAACCCTTTATGGGGCAACATTGCTGTTCTGAGTCTGGGTGTTCTTTGTCTCCGTATTAACATATGTAAAATTTCTGTATGTTTGATAATTCTCCAGCTACATAACATATATTTCTAATTTGTAATAAGTTGTCGTTAAAAGAACACAAATTGCAATAATTAAAAGTTTTTACCAATAGCGGTTTAATATCTGCATGACTGAATCAGTAAATCAATCAATCAATTATGTAAGTTATAACCTACGTGATATCGGAAGTTACAGTCAAGGTGAGGTTGGATATGCACGCACTAGGCCCAGCGCATTCACCAGCCCAGAAAGATCCAGAATAAGACACCATACTATAGTCAGTGAGAGTCACGTGGGCATTAGTGACATTCTCCAAATCAGTCGGGTTGTTCTGTAGTGTTGTTGTAAGCTTATATTCTACTTCCATGCTGTAGTCTTTCTCCTGAAAATTACGTAAGTAATATAAATTATAGAGAACTACAGTCGATTTGGGTAATTCATCTTATACTTTTAACAGCACTTATAGGTGTTATGGGTTCAAATCCCATGTAGGACCACAGTTTGTGTGATAAATAAATCAAATTATTATACTAGATCTGGCTGTTATTTGTGTCCTTTTCATGAACGTTTTTAAAAAGTTTCGCGCAACACAGCATACATTCGAAATGCGAGAGTTGTCTTTAATAAATAATAATAATAACACCATATCCTAAATAGGTACGATATAAATATTCACATATAAATAACCACTTAACGTTAACTACCGTGGGAGAGCCACACTTCGGCACCAATGGGCCGGCTCGACCGGTGGGATACCACAGCCTCGACTGGTGTGAAACAGCGCTTGCGCTGTGTTTCACCGAGTGAGTTTGGATACCGGAGGCCCATACCCCAAACCCTACTCCATTCCACTCCCCATCCCCCTAAGGCGTCTTCTGTCGCACGTCTGCTCGTTTACCATAAAAAACATAATATTAAAATATAATAAATAATGAATAGATAATAATTTGCTAATAAGATTTATTATTTCATTCAGTAACAAATTTCATTAGTAGGTCAGATTAAAAATAAGCTTACCAGTGGCAAAACAAATTCAATATTTTCACAATACGTTTTGTTCTTACTCTGAAGTTGAGTTTTAAAGGTGTAAAAGTTTTGGTTATTCGGGTTCTTCAACGATGCATACTTGTGGTACATTTTAACGTCGGTCGATAATTCTGTAATTTCATGGCTTATTTAATTACGTATAACTATAATCGTCAGCAAAACATAAGGACTAAAATGAATTACAATAAAGGTATCGATTATGGAGGATTGAAAAGGGAAAAGGAAATATGTTCCATAAACACTGAAGACATCATTGCCCAAAAATCATCAATCATTGTCAGGATAATTGTTGTGTAATAATGTTTGTATGATCTACAAATTATGTTTCGGAGTGTGGGTACTTTCTATTTATAATAAGTATGTATTTACAAAAAAAGTATAGATGTATTTATATCAGTTGTCTAATACCAACAATACAAGAAGTGCATCAGATGTCCGAAACATTTTAATTATTAATTAAAAGCACTCACCAGCTATTATTCTTTTTGGTTTTTTAGGATACTTTATGTCCATGCAAACTTGGAATGTGTAATCAGTTTTACGCGATAAAGTTCGGTTCTGAAAACAGCAATAGTTGTATAATAGTACTAAATACTTGACTAAGACCCAATTTTACAAGGATTACTAAAGGTTTCTCAAATAAAAATACTCCTGAACAGAAATTGGAAACTACTTATATGGAAAACAAAATAATGTTATGAAAGTCGAATTATTAGCCAATGTAACTTATAAATTTAGCTTCAAAGTACCTTTACATCGGGAAAAACTGCATATAATTTAGAGATGGTGACCGATGCCAAGCATTTATATAGCAACACCCTGTCAGAATAGGGGGCACTGATAGCCAGTTCTGAAAATAATATAGTAAATCCTGGATTATGTTCGTATTGTGATCCACACTAATATTAGGATTTCGAAAGGAACTCTCCCTGCTGTCTTTTACGCTTTCAAAGCTAAACCTGTGGAGGAACGGATATCATATTCCTCCAATACTCGTACAAAGGGAGGATCCTCCAACTAGGCGAGGTGATCATGCCTGGCGGGCCACTGCCCAACGGTTGATGTTGGGAAGTTGTATATACGTCAATCGGCGCTAGAACCCCTATTGCGCGATGCAGGATTGGTAGCTTCTTCATACACTGCGTTACTCCGTAGTTCAGTGTTTCTTCAGTAGATGGCGTTGTCAAATGTTTTTGTTGCCGCTGTATGTGGAAGTTGCCACAAACCGCTGAACCGGTTTCAATGAAATTTACAATGGGAATCCTTTGATTCTTGAGGAAGAATATAGGGTACTTTTTAATTATTTTGTACATGAAAGACGCAAGATACAACAAAGATCTTTGTTGTATCTCTGGTAACGTTTATGTTTAGATAGAAGAGTTAGATAATGATGATTGACTGAACAGGATCTCAACATACGAACATGGTGGAACAGAAATAGATTTTTATACATTAAGAATGTTAAAAAAGTAATAAAAACATGTTTGAATATAAATAAAACGTTTTAAATGAATATTGCAACACAGTCATCAAATAACGACAGTAGACATATTGTGATTACACCGTAATCACTCTCCTAGTTGATGTATACTAATACTACACTTACTATTGCATCCACTGTCATCATAATCTTGAAGTGCAGTCATGCTGTATCCAAAAGATTTTAGATCCTTTCCAGTAGGCTTGATTTTTTGCAAAAATTTCAAGGCCTTGTCTGTCGAAGATATAATGGTCCCAGAGTATAAATACACAGCGCCATCATCTTCGAAAGGAGCTCCTATTGCTATTTCTGGAAGATATTTATATCTCTATTACTATTTAAAGGTGCCGTATCACTTTATCTAAGATCTTACTTTAGAAACAGTTGAAATATCACTTACAAACCTTATAAACTATTGAATGCCCTTCTAAAATCTAGAATCAAGATATACCATTACTAGACTTGCAGTTCAGCAAGGAAGAGAAAAGATAGAAATCAAGACGTAAGCGTCTCAGGTAAGCTTATCAAATTTCAAACTCAATTGAAGGTCGGTTCTATCGGTCGGTAGAAACATACAAGGTCTGAGTGGATAAGTGCCTGCTATAGGCGTTGTTGGTAGTGAGTATTCTACAATAAGCCGCAATAGTATGTCAAGTGAATACTGTCTTCAAAAAATGTGTGCATATCCAGAGCAACGCTAAAACTAATTTGCGATAATTACTCATGTTTTGGAAAAACAATATTTAAAAATTAATATTGCCTAACCATACATTTGAAAATTAGATAATTGAAGACAAAATAATACAAGGCAAGTAAGTACAAGTTGTATTGACATACCGTCGATTCCATCGCTGTTGAGATCACCAACGCTTATTATAGCACTCCCAAACATTGAACCATACTTGTGACCAACTATTTTTCTTCGAAATTGGGGTGGAACCTGGAGAGTATAAAATTGATTATAAATCGAAATTTCATTGAAATTAAGTATCGTGTAACTGTTTTGTCGTATGTTTTATCGTTTCCTTTTGCTTCTGACTGCCTTGGTGGCGCAGGGGTAGGGGTAGTAGATAGGGCTGTGTGTGAGATCTCGGGTTCGATACCCGGGTCGGACCAAATGTTTGAATGATCTAAAAATATTTGTTTCGGAGTTTGGGTGTTTGCTATGTATGTTAAGTATGTGTTTACAAAAAAAAATGTATATATTTATATCAGTTGTCTAGTACCCACAATACAAGCTCTGCTTAGTTTGGGACTAGATGGCGTTGTGTGTTAGATGTCCGAAATATTATTATTATTTGCTAGTCCTTAAAACAGTTACGCATGCAAGGTTTTGCCCATAATATACCACGCCTTGCAGGCGGTTTAGTGATCGCATGGCGTAGCTTGCTGGACCGCTAACGCTGCTCCTCGTCATCGGCCTACTATATTTAGTTACGCCTGTTGGGATGAACAACAGGGTGCACCGTGTATAAGTAAGGTTGGTTGGGAGCGAAAGATTGTGGTTAGCCTCCTTATTCCCCAAAACCGATACAGAAATAAGACATAAATTTAAGTATCCTTGGCTTTGGCAAATTTTCATCAATTCGCACCAAGCTACTTACTTTCTTTCAATGTCGATTCATCATGTTTAAGAGCCCCGACACCAAGAAATTAAGAAATGGAGAAATGACCAGCCTCCTTCCACTCAGCGTACGGAATCTGAGTGTGATGTGGGTTATTCTAAATAGTTATTTGTCGAATACTTTAAATGTTCGAATATTTTGTTTCGTCTTGTTCATATTGTAATTATTTTACAGTATTCACTTCTCGTCAGCTTGGCAAAGTAATAGTACTAGTTTGATACTTACACCTTCCTTATCATAAGCATACACATAAACGGCGCCAGTGTTATAATCAGTATTTAAGGCGTAAGTCGGTGCGCCGACTAACAAATCATCTCCTTTGCCGAGTTTATTTATTTTTGCAGTGCACAGTACTGCACCGAACATAGATCCTACTGCCTCCACGTCGATGCTTTTGTTCAATGTTATATAAGAACTAAAACTCCCACTATTGTACGTATAAAAATATATCTGAAAGAAATGCAGAGAATAATATATTGTCCGTAAAGCTTAAAACAACAACTCATATATTTACATTATACTTAAACATTAAAGATACCCACACTCATCTTTTTCTCCAAAAGGATAAACTATTTTAAATCATGTATTGTAGAAAAATATTATAAATTAATAATTTATTAAAAAGATTATTCTTATGTCAATGGCTAAGATAATTAGATGGATTGTATCCCAAAGGATGGGCGCTGATAGCCGAAATACAGGCAATGCCTAGTTTGGTTACAGATATTAACTTCACTAATTTGTTACAAAAATTGCTAGTCTACTTATAATTTGAATTGTGAATTGTATCTATTTGTGAAATAAACTATTTATATAAACAGGTTACAAAATGTCTGCATTTAGCCTGCTTTAATTTTATTTCCGTTTACAAAACAGGAGGCAAGCCTATTGCCATCAGTTTGGCACTTATATATTTTTATTACACTACAAACTTGCGTACCTCCTGGATACAATGCAATAGCCGATATGTTGATAAAAATAATTTCGACATAAGACAAAGCGAACCCCGTTCTTCTAATACTTAATTATTAACATTAAGGTATAAGATCAACACTCAATCAATTCTCAAAGAGAACAGCCACCTAGCCAGGTTGATATTCTATAAACGTAAACAGTATTAGAAAACTAACAAATGTATGGGAATGACGTCTTCTCAACGCTAAGTCACGTGGTCAAAATAAATATTTGCCAATAATATAAGAGAATAGATGCGTTAGCTTTAAGCGTTAGGTTTGATTATAAAGTTAACTTTCAAAAACAATACTTAGCAGTATGGCAATTTTTTCAAAGTTAAAGATATTCGCCAATTCTATTAGATTGTTTTCAATCATGATATGATTATATTTTTCGTGTAAATTCACATAAATCATCATGCCTATCCAATTTGATACTTACTTTTCCAGGTCCCTCTGTGCCATAAGTTGTACTCACAGCATAAGACAGTTTTTCTTCACTCATAAAATGTCCTATTGCTACACTGTAACCTGTAACATGAGCCATATAAATTAAATTAGATAATCGCTCTTAAAATGAAAATTACGTTGCACGTCTCATAAAACTTCAAATCTGTTTCATTTCTTTCTACGAAACAGTCAACCGTGTTGGGAATAGAAAAATTAATGCCAAGTTACATGAAATATCCAATAAAACCGTAAAAACCCGAAAAAAGAAAAAAAACTTGCATCTTACCAAGGTTATAAATGTTTTTTTCTTTATTATCTATACGTTTTAAGACGTTTTCTTCTATTTTTTCATTTGGTCGAACAGCAGCAATACCTTCGAAACAAAAAAAAATACATTAAATGATACTCATTATTAGCGTTACATAATTATATCTGGAAAATAGACTTGACATTATATTATGTATAATCATACTAATGTTTTATTGCACACATGGATACATTAAAATTCGGATCAGATTTGTAGACAAAAAGATCCAAGTTTGTAGGTCTATGGACAAAATATTATGTAAGTAAAATATTTGAATATTTATAGTTGCCATGACAATGTCCATATACCACCCAAAAGTCGATGCAGAAGAAGTTACGGAACAGCTCGTAAGTAATGACACCATTAAAATAATCTAGCTGGAGATCGACTTCGCAATTGTAATCAACAGTAAGAAATTGAAATATTTTCATTTTTAGTGTTATCATATAATTTATACATTTTGCTGAAATTCACATCGTATCGAAATGCTTGCAAAGCAGCTAAAAATATGTATCGAAATATTAAAACCCTAACGTACCTGTATTATTGAACAAAATTGGACCCCCAACAATTATGGAGCTATCTTCTCCGATGTCCAGGCTCCAGCCCAGAGTATCCATTTTCTTCTCTGCAAAATATATTCAAGATCATTATTTTCTCATGGACGTAATTATTCTTGTTTCCTGTTGTTATTACAGATGTAAGGGAACAAAATTACACTCCACACAAGCGTGTGGAGTGGGATTTCACTCACGGTATCATGTCCATCCAACAGGAGGACCTCTGATAAAGCATGGTGATCATGTCTGGCCCAACAGATTATGTTGGAAAGTTGTATATATATTAATATTCTTATCGACGCGAGAGTTGCATTTGGAACAAACAACCACATTGGGAACATAATTACACACTGTTATGATTCTATTCAAGCTTTCCATCAGGCTAAAACGGTTGAATTGAGAAACCTCCTCCTCTTTTTTGAAATAGGTTAAAAAAACTTTATATCGCGACATATTAGCACTTACTCCGTAGTTCAGCGTGTCTTCTTGTGATGTCTCTCTTTTGTTGCCAAACGTGAAGTCGCCACGAAATTGATCTTGGCAATTAATTTAGTCTATTAGTAAAACCTGCTAAGATCCTTCTACTCCAAGATCGAAATAAATTCAACTGAACGTACTTTACAGTTTGAATTTTTCTTTTCTTTCGTTACTCAAAAATGAAATTAAACTCGATATTATTGAAAGAGCTAGACACTATTTGAGGTAATGGCTTTAATGTTACACTTCCAATATTTAAAATACTTACCGTGGTTTACACAGATTATTTTTCCTTCGTACTTATCATAATCCGGCTTGACAGGCACAGGGGCCATGTATGAATTAAAACTAGTTTCATTTCCTTTGCGTACGTAACAACGTCCAAACATTCCAACGAAGTCACATTCAGTAATATCTGACAAACAATTAGTTAAAAGTTATGTTTAAAATACTGTTAGCAATTTTTTCAAGGTTACTGTTATATAATAATAAAAATAAATCTCTTTATCGTGCACCAGCTTATGTAATTACAAGGTTGGCTTAAAACTATCATAAAGTACAAGTGGCGGCCTTATAGCTCCAAAGCAATATCTTACAGGCAACCATGATAGTAACACATTGGCATAACAATCAGCCGACACTTATTACATACCTTCACCTGTTTTACATACATAGGTATATTTTATTACACTTGCGACTATTGCAGCACTAATGAAGACAAAAATATATGCATGTAATAATAATATTATATGCATATATTTTCATCTTCATTACAGAAGCTATACAGCTATATATGGTGATTTACTAGTATCTCAATAGGAGGCCAGTGTGGGTCACTATGCTGCATTGCCTGCATTTACAATGAGTATGATGACCACAGCCCTTGAAGTCTGCTCATACTTTCCATCAGGTAGAGTAGAATCATTTTGGCAGGCTCATATGTATAAAAAATATATAGCACTGTATATTTATATATATTATATCTACATATGTGATGGGCTTTACGTACATTAATATTTAATAATTACAAAATAGCGTACAATGAATGAGAGTACTTACTCCTTGAAAACCTTGGCGTACATGCCTGGAAAAAAACAATGTTTATATAATACATACAAAATTATCTATACTAATATTATTTATAATGTGAAAAGCATTAGGAACCGACGAGCATGCATGCAGCGATTAATGAATATGGACTAAACCAAAGAGGTGTGTCAGGACTGTAGTAAGTAGAGATTAATTGTCTCTGCCTACCCCTCTGGGAAAAAAGGAGTGATTGTACGTCGTGTCTGTCTGTTATGATTTCAGTGGAATTTATCATGGAGGTACTTTGATTCTTGAGATATTCTATTGGCTTGGCTATTCTATAGCATGGTAAAACAAGTGGTTGGAGTCGTGGGCAAGAGCAAGTAGGTAAGAATAATAACTACATTAAGGAAATAAAATGAAAATGTTATTCAAAATAACACAAACTCTTCACCTGGTTAATATTTACTGCAAGTGTATGTATCATAGACAAACAGAGCAACATAAGGTATGTTGTTGTTATTTAGTAAACTTTCCTTTGGATGGTGAGGAAGCGTC
>PKRV01000091.1:0-206391 GCA_003709505.1 Hyphantria cunea
TTTTACCAATCGAAAGCCACAATTTAAATGAGTATCATAGGTTATATGTTAACTCGAAAAGTGATAAGACTTCTTCATGGTAGTCAGATTTACTTGAAAATAATAATAATAATAAATATTTCGGATATCTACCACACAACGCCATCTAGTCCCAAACTAAGCAGAGCTTGTATTATGGGTACTAGATAACTGATATTGATACATAAATACTTTGTTTTTGTAAATACATACATATTATACATAAAAAACACCCAAACTCCAAAACTAATATTTGCAGATCATACAAACATTTGGTCCGACCCAGGATTCGAACCCGAGACCTCCTGGACAGCAGTCGCGTACGCTACCATTGCGCTACCCGAGGCAGTCGTTTACGTCAAATGTTCTAAGTCAAAAGAAATGGGCACGGCTCAGCTTGTTAAAAATATTTATATTCCAAAAATCGGCAGTCTTTGGTAATAGGCTGCTAAATTTTGAATTAATCTTTTATAATTAGATATTTTTAAACATGTTTTTTTTTATATATTTAAGCTGCCAAAATGACTCTGCCCTGCCTGATGGAAAGCATGAGCAGAATCCAAGAGTGGTGGTCACCATCCTCAATGCGAGAAAGAATAATGCAGCATGGTGACCTACACTATGGCGGCCTGGGGGGAAGGGGGATAGTGGGGGGATAGGGGGCATTGGATTTGGGTATGGGCCTCCGGTATCTTCACTCACTCGATGAAACACAGCGTAAGCGCTGTTTCACACCGGTTTTCTGTGAGGCCGTGGTCGGTCCGTTCGAGCCGGCCCATTCATGCCGAAGCGTGGCTCTCCCACGGTATATGTATGTACATGTACTCATGATTTTAATAATTATATTTCGCATTGAAAAAAAGGCTCTCCAATTTTTTTTTTGTTATTTTGCCAATATCTTTCATCAAAAATGTTTTATGGTTTTTTAAGACATGGTTACTTATGTTTAGTTTTAATGTTATGTTGAATTGCTTGATGTGCATATGGGACTGTATAGTCACTCTGAGGCAGTCTTTTTAAAATAAAAAAAAAACAACATTTTTTGCTGATCGTACTTCCTTTCCCTTTTTAATTGCTTTTTAATGAGTGTTCTCAGTTCACTATTTCAAAAATTATTAATATCTTATGGGTTACCCCATAAGATATTAATAATTTTAATATCGGTCCCTGAAACCTCATGACCCGCCAATGCCACGGGTTTGCATCCCAGAGCGTTGTTACTTTAAATAATACTTGGCTGTCATAGTATTGCCTAAGTTAGAAATCTAACTTAGGCAATACTATGACAGCCAAGTATTTCAAACATACGTATTTATTTATAAGACGATAAGTCTCGCTCGTTAAATTAATCCCTACTGACAAAAACAACAAAACTTTCTACGTCTTTTTTAATAAGTAGTATTAGGCCGTTAATATTTTAATCATACTGTTCACGGAATTATCTCGCCAACTTCCTAAGCAAGTTATTAATATTTCTTGTACTCATATACTTTATAAAAATAAATGTTTTTCGCTTTTTAGGATAGGATAAAATTCTGCATACACATTGCCTGGGAAACAATGGATGTTAGCCCGTCTCCAGTAAAAAAATGTTCCTCGGAGGCGCAATAATCATTTTAAACAAATCTTGTTGTATTTTTAATGTATACGTCGTTTTAGTACAAGAATATATACGTCAGTTAATAGTATCCAACTGAATAAACTGATTCAGTAGTTCCTAGTAAAAGTTTGGAACCTCGCCCTCTGCCGGTCGCGTCCCCCGTGACTTGCGGTATACTATAACCACTGGGAGGGGTCCGGATGGCGTAAGTAAGCGGTTCCCGGATCTCTCCCGTCTCAGGCGCAGAGTGGCACACCGTGTGGTTTTAGTCGGTTCGATTCCGACAAACCCCGGTGGGGTGAAGGCCCGAAGGGGTTTCCACACATAAAAAAAAAATACTATACCCTAACTCCTTCGACACATTCATTTTCCGTACGCCAATTTAACCTCTTCAAGGAGTTTTGGCGTTAAACAAGCGGGCAGTCATATAAGAAATCTGATAAACACTTTGGATATATAACACATTGCAACGACTCCAAATAAAATGAGAAAAAGTACAGGAAGAAGATGATGATGACTTTTAGTGACGGGACAGCCCTATTTCCACTTCGGGAATACCCGACGCCTACGCTACCACTGTCCAGGGTTACCACATATTTGATTTTTAAAATTTGTAATTTTTCAACAACACGGCGAATTCCCTTACTTGCTTCTAATATATAGACACAATGATCTAGTGTTCTTAAAAAAAAATATTTTCTTAAGTATGCAGTTTTTCTTACTTTACTATTTTTTATTATCTTTTTTTATGATAACAAATTACATGGTAGACGTGCAAGCGTAGAAAAAAAACCGTCAAAATATTTTTGTTAGTCATTTACTGAAAGTAACAACCCTATTAGAGGCTATGTATATCCGTCGGCTGTCTAGTGTCTGCATGTTGACATCTAACGAATGTGTAGGACAGATCTATGGGGAAATATGAGCTGGAATATGTGAATCGCGTACTACGCAAGTGATATTATTTTTGGATGCTCCACTAAGATGACGGCGGGGAATTGTGTATTCATACAATTGTAATTGAAATGACCACTTTGATTTAACTACGATTTGTTTTATGTTCTCCTTTACGGTAAAAGTACGTTTTTAATATAAAACATTTCATATGTTCTTATTACAAAAAACATAGCTGGCAAAAAACCAAAATCTCAACAGCAACACACTTGTAAACCTCCAAAGACTGTGACAGTTGACACGATATCTTGTATGCTCTGCTCTAGTAAATTTGAACATCCTAATAATTCCCAAAATGAAGTTTATTTTAGTTCATTGGTTTGTATACATGTGTATCAAAAGCAAAAAAAACTGTTCTGAAAACAATGGTGACCAAATCCTAAATCTTGCAAGCAGAAGTCTGACACAACTATCGTTACTTTGTGCTCCTAACTCAACAGCTGCAGCTGACAGAATGACAGATAAGACTGTTGCTTTAACAGATTATAACCACTTTGAATTATAAACAACAGTTAACATAAAACTCATTCAACAAAACGAAGTAAATTTCAGCTCTTAAAATATATACAGTTCAACATACGCGTCTGTAAATACACGTGTTCTTACTTGTTTATGGTTATTCCATAATTGAATTTAAAATAAAGGATTTTTATATTTAAAAATTTGACTTGTAATATTAACCTCCTTTCTTAATTCTTAAAACGATTTCCTAAATCCAATTCATAAATCGTTATTTTACTATTTATTGGTATTTTTAATTATTACAATCGTTGGTATTTGTTAACAAACAAACAAGTAATTATCTTAATGCGCGCCATGATGAAATTTCAAAAACGGTATTCTTCTGGCCTCTTTTTTTTAGCCCTTAGCTATTTTTATTTAATTTTGAATAGTACCGGGCATTATACCCTATCAAATAAAAAGGCCTTTCGAAATCGATACTGAATGACGGATTTCTGAGGTAACCAACAAAAATAATTACCCACAGAACTGAAGTCTTTTTTGAATATTATTTTAATCAATAAATTATATTATATTAATCAATAAAAAGTGAAATTAATGACTCATTCATTTATTTTACTTTTTTTGATTGTCCGTATCGTATCGCACCGTATCGACTTCACCATCGATAACTGGGATGTAAAATAAATTGACAAATCAAATTAGCATTAGCATTAAAGGTACTAGATGTTATATTCCTACCTAAGCTATACTTACGGAATACAAACGTAATAATGTAATTTATCATAACCACATCTCATTTGACAGAAACAAAGCCATGTGTTTATATGTGTATTACATTTAATGATATGGCGGGATCTTGTTCATTCATTAAATTGACGTGCGCTGTGAACACGCCTCTTCACTATACATTATGCTTATGCCTTATAAATTGTAGCTAATAGTCTGGGAGAATATACTGTATTAATGTCTGATGACATCATTTTTATCAAGGTAATAGTGTAACTACAGAAGTACAACACCTACAGGTCAATTAAAAAAATATAATCAGTAAGATTGTCTATTATACCTATTGTCTATTATTGACTAATAAATAAGAACACATTTAGAATTGAGAACGAATAGAATTTGTACAGACAGCTGCGTATTTTTATAAAGTGATGTCTTTGGCCTATAATACTTTTAAATTAAACGCTTATCCTGGTTAAATTATAATAGCCCAGTCTAAGAAGTAAATTGGCATAAACAAAGCCCTCGTTAATCCATCATTAGCGAATTCCGGTAGCAAATGTTTTCCCATCTGATGCTGTTTCATACAGGTCAATGCATAGTGTATATATTTATAAATAATCCATTTTTTTTTCTTAATTAACGTCTTGCATGATGTATAAAATTAAGACCAATTTATCAATAGGTCAATCGATTGTATTTTTTTTTAATGTCAACGAGTTAATAAAATGCAGCGCTGCAGTTACTCGACCTTAATTTTAAAATGACTTTGAGAATTGAGATTAACTTTAACTTTTTCACTCCCTTATTTGAGACCAAAAAATATTTTTATAATTTTTATGCCCTTTGATATAAATTTGTATTGAAGTTTATTCACCGTAATATTTATTAATCTCTCTACTCACTCTCACTTTTAAGTTGATTAATTCGTGAACACATTTAAAACATCACATCACTACATTCGATACTATAGCTCGTCCGCACTACATAAAGCATAAGTTTTCATTTTGTTTAAATCACAATTCAAATTTCGAAAATTTTGTTTCGTACGCGTCAGTCAGCGAGGCGGTCGCGTCGCGACGCCCGAGTCGACTGGCCGCTTTCGGCTACTTGCCAAAGATTCCATGCCTGAAAATATATTTATGTAGATATGGTTTTTTACCTACCATCTGTCACTGTGTTTGCATCATTTTTAGGAATTTATGAAATCATACTTACATTTAAGTAAAAATGTCTACTTTTTAGGCTCCAAAATGAGAGATCACTGACCTCAGGAAAAATATTATTTTAATTTCCTTACCTAAAGAAAGTCAAACAAAATAAAGATTATAAAATTTATTGTAGGCTAATCCTAATTAAAAATAAACGAAAAGTAAGTACTTAAACAATCGATTGTCATGTCAAGCAATTACACAATAACACACCTCATGTCATTCTTTAAGACCGTAAAGCATTTTAGACTCTAATATATTTGAAATGAGTATAAATTCTAAAACAGACTGCAAAATTAAGCGTAACCTCATAAGTCATTTAAAGAAAAACCATCGTATTTATATTATAGCTAATAAAACTAATAAAAGTTCTGAATTCAAATGGTTTGCAACTAACAAAACCAACGTAAATTGATCTAATAGGCATAGAAAACTCAATCTTATATTCTTCTAAATAAGGTTTATATATTAGATTGCATAGACTACTTGAACGAGAAATCTAAGTGAATTTGGGGCAGAAATTGCGCGACCCAGCTTGCACCAAAATCGACCTAATTGTTGACTGACATAGAAATAATGACAGAAATTGACATTGTACTTGAATGGTACAGTAGTTGGCAGGTAGCATGAATAACTTGACGTGACGCTCATAGCCCAGTGTGGCGCTCATAGCCCAGTTGCACTCGGTGATTAGAAACAATCACCGAGGGTAAGCAACGATGGCGCGGTCAGTACCTGGATGGGTGACCGCTAGTGGCATGTTACTATGAGTGTCTCCGTGGTTCGGAGGTCACGTTAAGCAGTCGGTCCCGGTTGTTATCATACGATAACAGTCGTGAAGCTTAGTTGGAGGCCTTCGGGTGGCTTAAAAACATCCAACGGCAAGATTTACGTAGCCACAACGTATCCTTGCCAGTCCCCAACCCGCACTTGGCCAGCGTGGGGATGTATGGCCTTAACCCTCTACTGAGAGGAGACCCGAGCCCAGCAGTGGGACATTATGGGTTGTTGTTGTATGAATAACTTGAAGAATCTTTAGAGATAAAGCATTGAATGAAGTGTAGAAAGCATCCTCTTTTATTTTTCTCTTGCGGAAATCCCCTCGGATACCACCTCCTGGTGGCATGTCGGACTCGAACCGATTAAAACCGCGCGCCATCGCGGGTTCTAGGAGCCGGGGAACCAGGTACACCCTAGGTAGGAAAACTCTGGAACCCCGTAGAAAGCATCCCCTAATTTTCAATTTTACCATTGTCGTTTTTACTTGGCGATGCCAATTTACTGAGAAAGCTAATAGATGTGTNAACCCTCTCCTGAGAGGAGACCCGAGCCCAGCAGTGGGACATTATGGGTTGTTGTTGTTGTTTGTTGTTGTATGAATAACTTGAAGAATCTTTAGAGATAAAGCATTAAATGAAGAGTAGAAGGCATCCCCTTTTTTTTCTCTTGCGGAAATCCCCTCGGATACCACCTCCTGGTGGCATGTCGGACTCGAACCGATTAAAACCGCGCGCCATCGCGGGTACTAGGAGCCGGGAAACCAGGTACACCCTAGGTAGGAAAATTCTGGAACCCCGTAGAAAGCATCCCCTAATTTTCAATTTTACCATTGTCGTTTTTACTTGGCGATGCCAATTTACTGAGAAAGCTTATAGATGTGTAAAAATGTTACGATTAATATGGATTAATACAAAAGTAAACGATATTTTCCACTGTAAACGTTTCAGAATGGAGTATCATTTTTCAAAAACGCTTAGTAATGTAGTCTTGCCCTATATACGCCTGCATGATCTTCACCAAGCCAGAAGTCTTAGATTCCCTACTCAGATGACCGTGCTCATTACAAAGTTATTTGTTTTTTTTATGAGGTAGGGGCAAACGAGCAGACGTATTGCTTGATGGTAAGCGATTACCGCTGACCATAGTCACCCGCAACACCAGAGGCGTCACAAATGCGTTGCCGGCATTTTAATAAGGAGTACGCTCGTTTCTTGAAGGTCTTGAAAATCCAATGCCTTTGTATTTGTTTTAGACCGGTAACTTTTTATTTCAGAGCTTAAAGAAACGGATTGATATCTATAGATTTGGCTTAAGACGGATTTTATTGAACCACTATTGCTTAAGCCAAACGGAAAATGGTTTATGTACCACTTAGATTTAAAGAGAAAACAATTTCTCCATAACAAGGTATTAGAGTGACATATCTGCACATATGCCTATTGTGGAAAATATAATCTATTAAGGATTAGCTTTTAGCAGCGGCTCCGTCCTCTTGTATATTGGTTATTGTGATAAGGAATAGCCCCGCGTCCTTCCTCAAGGATCAAATGTCTCCATGCCAAATTTTATTAAATCGGTACAGCGGTTTAAACGTGAAAGTGTAATAGACAGAGTTACTTTGTAATTTATAATATTAGTCGATATGGAGGAGGGATGTTAGTAGTATGTATTTAGAAATATAGAAACATGTTTATCGGCATCTCTTCAGCTTAACTATCTTAGTAGAGGCTGCGCCTAGTTCGACAAGTTTAAAACTAGACACAGATCGAGTTACACAAATAAATTTAGACAAGCCACCCTATCTGTAACACTGCCAGTACTTGACTTATTTAAGGGATTGCACAGCACTAACAACATTACTAAGAAAGTTTTTTTCCCAGTTGAATAGATTCGCCATTTCTCCTTGTGGAATGAAACAGTCAAAGTTGGTGGATACCTTCCCTTCCCCAATGAAAGTTTTACGAATGTCTATCAAACGAAGTAGAAATACCATGTATACTTTATTGTGTGTATTGTGATTGTGCATCTTTTTACCGTCGGAATCCATGTTGTTTGAAGTTACACGCTTGAATTCGCTTGTTTGGTTGAATTGAAAAGTAAGGAAACCGTTCGAGTCGAACCTCGTGACCACGTCATCACAAGTCAGCCTAAAACCATTACGTACACAAATACGAATAAGAGTTATTTATAAAACTCAACTCAAAAATCATATGTCCGCGTTATTTTTGTAGTCTTATTTACAGCTTTATCCAGAGTTTTAGATGGACTACGTATCCGTCAGACCTTTAAGATTTAAAGCTTTAAAAAAAGTAGGGCAGGCGTGGCACAATGATGCACATAGATCCAGAATCATTGTTTTAATAATCGATTGAATGTATTCGAGTGGTGACATCTCTAAAACGGTCATAGAAATCTATGAACGCGTCCCATGCGTTCGCAGTTGTCAGCCCACACGGCGCTCTACAAGTCGTAACGTGTTTCGAGTGCGACCAACTAAAAAAACGTAAAATTTAAAAATGTTTCCCCGGTCTTTTATGCCATTTTTTGAGGATCTATATATACCAAAAGTAACTTAGAGTATCTAATAATAATGTATTAGTATTTTTTTAAATAAATCATTTAAGTTTCTTTAGTATAATTTGCATTTTGATAAAATCTATTGCGGCACTTAGATACATCACATGCAGATAAAAATTTGGAAAAATATTTTAAATTTAAATTATACATAAATTTCACATTGTCATCAGATAATGATACACACATTTAAGCCCAAGAGTGAAATACGTAATTTAGATAAAGACAGGCTCAAGACCGCCGTTTCTAAAGTTTCTTTGCAGGTATTATCCAGTTAAAAAGCAGCCGAAAACTAAGGTATTCAAACCTTACACGAAGCAAAATAAAAAAAACGAGAAGTTAAATTGATGAAGCAAAAGCAATGGAGCTGAAAATAGCAAGAAAATTATTGAGACTCATAAAAACTATAAAAACCTGAAAAGAACAACTCTGTCTTTGTTTGAAGCCAATGTCAGATTCGGATTCAAGTGAGAATGAATTATTAAAACTAAACGATGATGACGATAATGGAGATACAGGCGAAAGAGGTGGAGAAGAGTTTGTCATTCCTAATCCTGAAAATATAAATATTAGGGATTTCCTTTAATTAAATTTGAAAAAAAAGAAATTTGTGCTTTAGTGTGTAGCCAAAGTTATTTCTAAATACATTTTGACTGAAAACTAAGTATTATGCCGTAGAAAAAAATCCAAAATTTATGTTTTTCTTGGTCTAGAAGACGATGGAAGCATTGATTTAAGAGATGTTGTTTTACACTTGCCTAAAACAAATGTTAGGAAAGGCACAGCTCGAACACCTTCTAGGTATATTTTTTGTTGATTTAAGTGCATACAATGTGCAATAAAAGTAGCAATAGAAGCTTCTTAATAATGTTAATCAAGTTTCGTTAACGTATTAGTTTTTTTATAGTTGTTTTTGTTTCACTTTCTGAGTTTTATTTCTTTAAAAAATGGATAGTCTTCGCAATCTGTATGTTCTGAAGAATCAAGATATTTCTAAGTATTAATTTGCTTATGTTACAAGTAATAATGACATTAGTGAAAATATTTACATTACAATAATCAAGTTTTTTAACCAGTTTTTTACAATCGCCATTTTGTATTAAAGTGCCACAAATGATGTATCTACGTGCCTTGTTGGCAGGGCGAAATGATTCAAAATATTTTTTTTACAAAACATGTATTAATTCTTTTCTATTACATCTTAAACGAAAAAATCTTTTATCCTTGACATTATAATATTTATACATACATATAGCTAAAGGTTGACTTGATATTTAAACAAAAATATGACATTTATTGACATATTATTTGATTTTAAACTTTTATGCATCAATGTCACTTCCCCTACTCGCAAGTGCACGGATGGTGTTTCGGTTTAAATGGTCGTAACGCCCGCGCAGCTCTCTACTGCGCTGAGGGTTGCGGGCTCGTATCTACGTGGCACAATGTTTAAATTAAAACTACTAAGAACGGGCTCCTCGGATCCTTTTTCTGGAACCCTTTTAGACTTAAGATCTCCAAGATATGAGTGTACATTTGGTATTGACAATTTTTTTGTATAATATACATTTAAACATCAAAATCTGTGTTACAATCAACGCCATTAAAATATAGGTACATGTAGTTCTTATTGTAAACAGAACTTTGAACCAACACGCTTAGGAAGCAGTTTCGTATTACATGTAAATAAAGTAATATCAAGTAATCTCTAGTACTCAATTGCAGATTGAGTAACAATACGGAGTGTTTGTGTTTAGTACGAGCCACGTGCCGTGCGCTTGCGCAGTTCGCACAACATCGATCAATAAGGAAATTGTGATACTTTCCTTTGAGAATTCAACATCTGTAATATGACACTATTTATCGTATATGGACGGGTGCCCATTGAGAAAAATTGTAATGAACTGTTTGATTACTAATTTTTTATCTTGTTTTAGTAAGAATTAGTGTCCAGAAACCTATCAGATTACTAAAATACTACTACTACTGAAAACTGTTTTTTTTCACAAATTTGTGGTCAGGGCTACGTCGATAATTTATTTATTTAATTTAAAATTAAGATAATAGTTTTATTATCTGTATACCTTTTCTCTATACTAAGGCGGAATGGAAGCACCTAGTTGTCTTTTACAAAAGAATATAATTATTATCAGACCGCATAGTTACTGAAGTTATTGTAACATTAGTCATTATGCAACAGTATCAAACGCCTGATATAAATCTACAAAGAAATAACCAACCTCAATATGTAACGAATTCAAAGGGTATTGTTTACTTTAAATACCTATTACATAAAATCCCGTCAGATACCGGTCACAATAGTCATCCGGTGTCCATGACACTATTTAAACTATTAATACTAGTTACATTACAATGTTCCGCCATTTTTTGCTAAATCTGATACAACATGTGATTTAAGCAATGACAATAAAACACCATGTTGTAAGCTATTTTGCATAGTGATTAAGAGATTAATAAATGTCATTATTTAGATATTTCTTAATTAATCTAGTTAGTGTTACACTGATATACTATAACTATGATTTACAATTTTTGTGGAAGTCAGGAAGCCAAACTAGGATAAAATCCTGTGCTATGGATTCCTGGCCCCCCCTCATGGAATCACATAATTATTTATTATTCATTTTCCTTATTTTATTTTATTTTTTTCTTTTAAATTGTCTCCTTCAGTTGGTACGTCTAAATCTCCTTTTTACGCTGTTAGAGGCTGTTGATGACGATACACTTAATCTAGGATTATAATTTGTTTCTGATAAACTCTTTTACCCGCACTTGGCCAGGGTGGGCACGTATGGCCTTAACCCTCTCCTGAGAGGAGACCCGAGCCCAGCAGTGGGACATTATGGGCTGTTGATGACAAAACTCTTTTAATCCACTTGAAACAAATGGGGAAAATAAAAACTAGACCGGTGAGTACCTTATGAATTAAGTGAAGCGAACAAGCAAGCACGCGTCGACTGCTGCGTTACTCGCTGGCTCTAGGGCATTGATGCTTCAGAAAAACGCTAGACACACTGCACAACAGACGGTTGCTAAACCAGAGAGCTGAAATTAAATATCTGCAACATCTGGCCATTGCTCCAACAGATTACATTTTTTTTACGAAATTTTGGTAACTTTTACAAGGGAAAAAATTTACTCCGATTTGGCAATTCAGACCTCCTTCAAAGTTTATTGATTCTCGTCCCCATGGTTTTTTTAGTAAAGGTTATCAATGAACTGCCTATGAGATGGCAAAAATCCATAGATAACAATATTACATTCAACAAATGGTACGACTTTATATTCCTCCCATACAAAATGTCTCTTATTTAATGCAGTACGCATTAAATCTACCAATGCGCCAAGAGAGCTTGATGCACACATTAAATAAATTTAACTTTTAACCTAAAATCAATATTTTTTGATTGAGCATAGTCTAAACATTGTACACTCTATTTTAATGGTTTAATTCCCAGAATCTTGCTATATATTTTTTTGTAATCGTGTAGGAAGTTCCAAATTCAAAAGTTCAAAATAGATAAAACAAAAGAACGTACGCGCGAAGATTGCCCGCTTAAAAGTTAATTCTACCATTATTGTCCGTGGGTAAATATCGTGTTAATCTATTAACGATTCACACAATCGGACGTAAAAAGAATATAAACGGTTGGCTTTCATGATTAGTGTTTATTACAAGCAGGATGCACCGTGCTAATTGTGGAAAAGAGGTTACAAACCTGTGTATATTGTGGTTCATCACCATATTTTCTTTGATGTTATCACTATATCCTGAAACAATAAATAATGTAATTAGTAAAATTCATAGACTTTAACTGTATAAATACTAGGCAATTAAATTAAGTAGGTAGTGATGGTTATATGTGTAAAAATCTTTAAAGAGTAGAAACAGTGAAAGTGTTTTCACAAGAAAGCTAATACGGGGCAAACGAGCAGACGTATCGCTTGATGGTAAGCAATTACCGCCGTGCTGTCCATGGACACACGCAACAGCAGAGGCGTCACAAGTGCGTTGCCGGCCTTTGGGGGATGGGGGTACCAGCCAACTACGCAGGAGATATTATACTGTATAAGTGAGTGCGGAAACACAGGTGCAATCTCTGTTCCCTCTATCTTATAATCCGATGGGATGGTTAACCGACACGAAAATAAATATACGCAATAGTAACAACATACGCAAACTGATGTAGGGTTAATTTCATCCAAGAGAAGTAATACTAACACACACGTAATACAATATCCTCATGAACAAAAGAGTAGTACTTATGGGACATACTAAATACGATAAATTTTGAATAAGTATATCTATAATATATACAATTATAAGGTCTACTATAAATTTAAAAGTAACTCTGTCTTTCCGACTGTCTATTACACTTTACAATGAATAATATAAAACAATAAGTCGCACTTGTTTACATTTGCTGAACAAAGTTAACGAAGATGTTTCGTAAACAAAAAACAAAACAATTGTATTGATTTCCATCTTTTCTACAGTCTAATCTTTCTGTTCGTTTCTAAAGCTTTCAAATAATTGTAAACAATGTTGTGTTAGTAACTCCATTAGGAGCTTTCAGGAGTTTATCACTAACTTTGTTTAAGACGAGAACAGAAAAGAAATCAACATATCCATTATTATTTATTGTTGACTAGCAATCCGCCCCAGATTTGCACTGATTCATGACAGAAAATATACAACCCGTGCAACTTTTACAGCGTCTCTGAAAAGGAATGAATTTTCTCAGTTTTTGTTATATTTATCATCGATGCTCGGCTCCTATTGCGTCTTATCTTAGCGTGATAGTATATAGTCTATAACATTGCTCGATAACCGGGCTATCAAATACTATTAGAATTAGCGAAATTGGTCCATCCGGTCATGTGTGACGTTGGGATCAAGGGAAATAGGGATTCATTTTTATATATATAGATGATGTGGACCGATTTTCAATTTGTTTTTAGAATCACTGCTAGATTGAATTAGGTCTAAGTTATTCTGTGTCTTTTTTGTTTTACATTTAAATCTACGTTTAAGTATTATAGACTACGGGCCCGTGTCGAACATTGATGGGTCATATGAACCACCAGGAGACCTTCTTAGAAAGATACAAGGGCATAAAACAATAAGATTCAGCACTATGCCGTCACTTGGGAGCAGTCCAACTGAGTGCCGGTGAAGAGGACGAGAGGAGGGTTCAAAACCCACATAGAACAATACTGTGTGACCCAAAAAATTGTTATTCTGAGTCTGGGTGTTCTTTGTGTCCGTTTCTTGTATGTTTTAAAGTGCGCCGCGACACAGGATGTAAATTCCAAATGCAGGAGTTGTTTTTTTAAAAAACGAGCATTTGCATCCCGTCCCCCAATGTGATTTTTTGTCTGATGTGTAATGAACTACAGTGGTTTAATTCTAATTGAAATAAATTAATTTTAATAAACCAGAAAGGTAATATTATATCATCAACAACTCATAGTGTTCCACTGCTGGGCTCGGGTCTCCTCTCAGGTAGGTATATTATCAGTATATTATATCATCTTCAGTTATTAAAAATCTTGCAAGCTACTCCGTGTATTTAAATGAAACAAAAATGTGTTGTGACATGTCTTTAAACCATTAATTAGAAACAACATACTAAAGAACCAAATATGAGCACTTTCATTTAAACATGTTGATGTGTAGACAAAGCATTGTATTCAAATAAAAAAAAATGTAATAAATGTTGCCAGCGACAATGGTTTAATATCCGTCTAATTATGGACACACCTTCACGCCGAGCAATTTACTGACCGGCAAGCACTTTGGTCACGGGTGGATGCCAGCCTACCATAACATTTTATTATCTAATACAAAATTGAAACAAATTCAACCATTACTAATCGTAAAAAGTTCAAATTAAAAGTAACAACAAGAAACGGGAAAAAACCTAGTAAGTTAAGGATCATTAGGGTAAAATATGTAAAATTACAATAAAAGATAACAAAATATTTAGGAGTGGGTCACCCTTATCATTGAGGGGTATGAAAAACAGATGTTGGCCGTTTCAGCCGTTTCGGAGGAGTTTGATTAGAAACATCGCGACACGACAATTTTATGTAATAGAAGAATAATATAAACATTCCAAAGAGGAAATTAACACATTAAAATAAGGTTAGACAAATAATATTATTATGATATTCTCGGACCTCTAAATACGTATCGCCATCTAGTTTTAAACTAAGGAGAACTTTTACTAAACTATTTCTTTTTAAACTAGATTGACTAACAAAATTCTTTCTTACGTGCCTTCACTTCTAAACGTAAGGAAATTCAACTAAATTATACTACCAACTACAAGTTCTTTAACAATATGGCCCCGCGATAACTTAGTAGTTCTGGCAGCTTTTGCGAACCACATATGGCGGGAAGATGAAAGCCATAGACAATAGTTACAGATGATAAAATCTACATTGGTTCTTCCGACGACTGATTTGTAACAAATCGTTTTTGATGCCTCGCGTCCGGAATACACAGATATGGTGTTCCTTTTCATTACTCAGGATGAGTAGACTATAATAGATTCTATTGGGTGCAGTAAGTGTTATTTATAGTCAATTTATTTAAAGGAAAGCCTCAAATGACCGTACTTGGGGCTTTTAAATTCGTAATCGATTCTTACGTCACGATTTATAGCTTTGCATGGCTGCTTACTGCACATTCATATATTACAATAAAAAAATGACATTGAAATTAGCTACTTTACTGTTATTTTGATTGTAAAAAAGATTATTAGGCTTTACTTTTATAGGAATATGAAGTCAAGTCATGAAGTTGCTAATTAGCTCATTTATTCAGATATAAAAATTAATGTTCGCATATTATTTACCATCATATGTGTTGTTGAATTACCAAAGAAATCAACAACGTAGGGTGTGAAAACAAATAAATGAAATTAAAATTTGGCAATTCAAGTTTGAGACTCTTATAATGATATAAACTTTAAATTGACCCGACATTCTTGCTCATCGGTTATGTTTATGTGTTTTGTATTGGCCCACAAAGGCCAAGCATTCATAGTACCACCCAGCAACTGCAGTGCGGCTGGCCTGATCAATCGGCTCATTGATTTTACTATCCAACATTAGTCACGAAACCATTGAACTGCACGAAGATGCAACGGGAACTTATAAAAGTAAATTATGTAATGTTTTTATGTAGGAATTGAAGAAGTATTCTAAACTACAATGAAAAAAATTGTGATATTAAAACTCTGTAAGTACTTGATTGCATAAAAAATCCTGTACTAGTTACATATTTGACTTCCTCATTGACGCGGTGGTAGCGTACGCGACTGCTCTGCACGAAGTCTCGGGTTCGATTCCCGGGTCGGGCAAAATATTTGTATAATATGCAATTAGTATGTATTTCCAAAAAATGTATATAAATCACTTGTCCAGCACCATAATACAAGCTCTGCTTAGAGACTAGACGTTGGGATTAAATGGCGTTGTGTGTTAGATGTCCGAAAATATTTATATATCCTTGGTCGCGGGGGACATTACAAACATATATGAAACGTATATAAAGGGCACTGAGACAAATTAAGTAATAAGACTTGTGTATAGATATTACATTCTCCGTAGGTATTATCAGTTTTCTGGCCTTTTTTTTTACGTTGCGGAATGCCGTTACGCACTTCGCTCCCCCCCCCCGTGGGGACAGGGGGTTCGCTTTGTGTGGGACTCCTGAATGACTCCAGCCAGACTACCCACTAAACCACCACGGTGTGCCACTCACGCCTGAGGCGGGAGAGATCCGGGAACCGCTTTCTTACGCCATGCGACCCCTCCCAGCGCCTGCCCGCACTTAAGCGGGCTCCGTCGTCTGATGGTAAACTCTCAATTTAGGCGACGTACGGCACACGCGTAACGTCGCCCTCTCGCGGGTAGCCTGTGAAGCGGATGGGGGGGAAAACCCGTCCCGCCCATCCGCGGCCACATTCAGGGCGGCATGAGGCGCTGATAGGCGCGCCTCCGCCGCCTGGTTCGCCGGCGGCGGATCGGGTCCGAGTGGAGATCGTCCTCTCGGGCCTTCTCCGCCGCCTCCTTCTACGAGATGACTCCCTCGCAGAAGGTCGCGACCGCGGTATCATTTTTCTGCCCTTTTACAACTCCCGCAATAGGAATATACATCCTGTGTCGCGGGGGACTTCAGAAACACAGCAAACGGACACACAGAACTCCTAGACTTAGAGCAACAATTTGTGGATCGGCGCCGTAGAAACCACTGTGGACACCGCTTAAACCACTAGGTCAACGCGTGCAATCACATTGGAGTTGTAGCTATGTGTATTATTAAAAAGGGCTTTTGCTGGTTCAGTTTAAGCTTAACGTCACCCGTAAGGGTAAAGGTAATTGGGGATAGTGATAAGGAATAAGAAAAACGAGTAATGCTAAGAAGGTAGGGTAAAAAAAGGTACACCTCTGAGTAGTTTATCTGTTTTTATTTAAGGTATAGAGGCCCAACATTACTATAATTAGAAACCATAAGGGCCTCACAGGGTAAAACAATCGCATGAATCACGAACGGTGTCAATGTAGTTAACTTAAATGTATTCTTATGCAATGGTTTGTTGCTTTGAGAATAAATGCGACAATTCTGGCACTTCCGTTAAATAAAAAAAGCTTTGTGATCTAATAAAATAGGGTGCAATTTACAACGTTCGTTCTTTTTAATAGGTAATCTTTAAAACAGAGAAGCCGATGCTATGAGTACAAGATACACAAAAAATATTAATCTATTGAACGGATTGTATACGAAGTCAACTATTTGAATTAAAAAAAAATCCGCAATTTATTTTGTATTTTTTGGAAAATACCGTATATTTTTTACAGTAACGCCAATTTCTATTACTGCATCTAATAAAAAGTTCAACATCTCGTAATGCAATGTACCTGAAATTGAGTTCAATGAACTTAGACAAACAACCTCACTGTAAACAATTATGGCCGCCCGAGTTAAAGTTAGCACTATGCTCGGCCTTATTACGGTTACGTTTGCATTTGACGGCTCGGTTATTAGCTGGTTATTAAGTTGAACTTTGAGCTTAAGTCCAGAAACTGCATACCAGTTGGATAGTTGAACCAGACAGTTTATATTTCACTGGAAAATTTATTCTTTTAACTCTTTACTATAGAACAATGGACAATATCGTGCAACGAATGTCACAAACATTTAGGACGATATTAAAAGTAATTAGTGTGAAAGTTAAATAAAATATTCTCCTTATTAAAAAGAAAACAATACGTTGGCATTTTTGCTAGACGTATTCTATTTTAATTTGACAGAGCAACTACACGGTTTGGTACATTGTTGCAGGGAGTAAGTGCTATATAAACATCGCATAGGCATGAGAATCTAATAATTATTTTTGCGCATGTTAACAAATGTAGTAAAAAAGAGAAAGTACAAAGGGAAAGTTTTCAAATTCAGAAATAAACAGAAAATAATTCTGCATGACAGTACGAAAAAAAAACTGCCACAAATCCTTAACCTCATAAAGTCTGCCAACACCAAATAGCCTCGAATGTTTGCTTACACTCACATCGGCAGGTGACCTATCGTAATTTATTGGGCATTGTTCCAATCTCAGGTTAACTGCCACAAAGAAACTCAAGAAAAGTAGTAGTAAAACTAAATTGACTTTGCCTGATTCAGCCAATGCAATAGTAACGCTCTGAATACACGACATGGAAAGAAAGGCCGGATCGTCAATTCAGGCAAACTTAGTCGAGAGTCCCGTAACCTTATGACTTCCAATTCTAAGAATATGGGCTTATATTAGCCTCTAGTCGTTTGAAAAGATAACGAAATGTAGGTAAACTGTTTAAGAACTGTAATCTTCCACAATTAATTCATCTATTTACATTCTTCCCTCTTTTTGTTTGTCATAGTAAGTGTAGGTTTGTACGAAAGAAGGGTAGGCAAGATGGTTGATCAATCATGCTGATAGTGGATATCACTTATCATAATCAGTCTCTTTAAGAAAATACAAGTGCATTTAATACTGTACTTTATTAGGTTATAAAGCTCGTCAGTAAACAGACATTTCTAGATATTGACGTGCCATCGAGCCACTGATCACGACAGTCTAAATATCTCTTTATTCGTATTACTTTCCTATTTATCTTTCAACTTCCTCTTTTTCCGGTTTAGTTTCGAAAATATCTAAAATGGCTTACCCCGGATATATTAATACGTTATTATAATAAATGTAGCAATAAATAGTAATTAATAAAGATCCATATGGCTCCGAACTCAGATTTAATGGCTTTATTTATTTAAAAATTTTGCGACAAAAGTAAGATAAATTGCTTTGAGAGTAAAAAGTTTTTTATATTTTTCATTTTGGTTTGGTAACTTCTTATGAATAAATTGAGTCATTGCTACATCTACACCACATATATCATTATCAAGTTCTTCTTCTTTTGATGATATGGCAATCAGTCGGATCAGCTATTTCTACCAATGTCAAGTATTTCAAGTCTTCAATTCTAAGTCTTCGAGTCTTCAAGTCTTCGTCGTGATGGAATTAATGATAAAAAAATATAAAAAAGTGGATGACATGAAATGGGGACCGTCTTTCGCAAAAACAAAAAACGATCTCCCCATTATCAAGTTTGTAATGTCAAAAGACGTGTAATCATTAAGGGTACAAGTCTTTTTGACATTCCTAATTGCTATATTTTTATTTTCGTTTTACAACAAAGTATTTAAGCCTTGCTTTATCCCAATTAATGGAGTCCATTTCTTCTCTCATTCGTTATTTCCTTTTTTTAATTTTATTACTTGCTGTATCTGTTTTACATCTTTATAATATACTAATTTTTGCTTGCGGCTGCTCCCACGTATATGTCGGTTATCGGGGTAAAGTACAGTCTATGTCCGTCTTCAAGAATCATAGTATCTCCATGTCAAATTTCATAGATTTTGGTGCAACAGTTTAGCCGTGACAGTGTCACAGACAGAGCTATTTTCGAATTTATGATATTAATAACATCTTTATTCTTTATGGTACCTATATTTCAAAGTGAATCAAAGTTTATATTTTTAGTACTTACTGTAAATCTGTTGCAAACACATGGCACATTGTGTAAGCCATTTATCTTGCTCATTCTAAATATGGAATACAAAGAAAAACAATATGTCGACTGAATTTTAAACTCGACAAGTGTAAAATATTGTTCGTGCCATGCGTTAGTTCATTATTTTAGTTTATTTATTCGAAAAAGTAACATCTCGGTACAAGTTTGTTTATTGAATGTGTTCAGAAACATGGTAACACTGGACATCAGGCGAATTAAAAAAAAATGGATTAGCTATGGCTAAAGGAAGGAAGAAACATTAAAAGCGGATTTTCGGAAGCGGAAATTCATTCATTGATCAATAGTACTTATTATCTCTTTAGCCATTTTTTAATTCAGGCGCCTCCTCGTGGTTAGAAAGTCACTTACATATATTTGTAACTAGCGACCCGACCCCGCTTCGTACGAAAGTCTCTGAAATTCTTGAATTTTCTCTATATGCATATCTAAACAAATAAATAAAATTGGAGGGTTTTTTTGTAATATTAAAAGAACGAAACGCTTGAAGTCGTACAGGTGATGGTACGTTAACCCTTCCTGCGCACTGCACTTGGTGGATTTTTAAACTTAGAATTCACGTACCGAAGACAAGTTATACAGTTTTATCATACCGAACTCAGTAGTGGAGGAAAGAGTTCTAACATATTTAAACAAATTAAGGTCGAAAATTCGTTTAGAACGACGCGATCCTGTTTCTCTCCTTTTAATTATATAATTTAATACCGTCCATCTAAATAAGTACTCACTCATTTTGATGAGCTAACACCATCCTTCTTTCATCCCAGATCGAGTTACACGAACTCGATATTTACAAAGAGTACCACGGCACATAAATTCTAAACTCACTACATTTTCACTTCATTTAATATCGAGATCGATTCGTTAGTACAACTTAATGGTGAGGTTTCTACCTAGTCCAGATAACGCTTACTACTTGAGTGTGACTGGCACCTTCCAAAAGCAAAGAAGCATCCTGAGACTTTCGGGCCCTTCTAAAAGCGATTTACTTTCCTGTTCCAGGACAATTCCTGGAACTCTGGGTGCCTGTCGTATTGTTTATAGTAAGTTTTTAAATAACTACTAATGGTGCTTACAACTATTGGAATATCGATTCGATGCCTGAGCAGAGCAGCATTATATATTGGCTTAATTACACCACTTCTTAGGTGAAGACCAATAAATTGGGCAACCAGATTACATCCTCCCAAATCATACCACAAATACTCATAAAATTAATGATGTTGTTCTATTCTAATATCACCTTCTCTTCTTAAGCCCATAACAGGTACGACATTCTTTATTGCTAGAGAAAATATAGAATATAAGTACAACTCAATATAACTTACTCATACTGTCGTACTCCAGCGTGGTGACTGAAAGTTTTAAGCTCGAGAGCGAGTCCACTTCGAAATGAGTAATAGTAGGTAATATCTGTATTCAAATTACTCTGAATTAAACATCATAACATTATCATTTACATGCATTACCATAGACACGAAGCGACGAGGTATTAACTTTTAGTTGTTCCCACATTGACCACAGTTTCCTTTGTCGCGGTTCGACATTGAGCGGTCTTTTGTTCGTCTTGAATGAGTTCGGAATTCATTATTATGTGTATATGTTGCCATAATGAACTGAGTGGTCAATGCACTTGAAATAAATAGAGCGTTTGCATGCAGTGCCCGCCCTCTCTTTGTGACGATAAAACCGAATTCCCAGGGGTGGTAAATTAATAATATAAAAGTGGTAATTAATAATTAGTAAAATTAGGGCCGTTGGGTCCAAAGCGTTCTTGAGTGGCTGCCAGGTCGTCAGATCTATGCAGCATAACACTGTTTGTGATTGTGAATCTTGGGGAATGCTTTCGGCTGAGATGAAGAAAACAAGGTAGTGGAAAAGAAGTCGTTTGAGCACTTTTAAAGATTTTTATTTTAGAGAACTCAGGCTTTTCGACAATAGTAGTTGCAGATTTACAACCCTGAAAAACTAAAATCTATACGATCCTTCTATATCCTTCTCTTAAATTTATATTAACTAACGGTAGGTTCTGTATCTCGGCAGTCTTGCTAGTCTCACAGTTATGATAGTATTGCTGACGCGGGACAGTAATACTGTCATAACTATCAACAGAAACCTCAATTTGAGGAAATTGAGGTTTGAGTATGAGAATGCCTCGTTGATCTAGCGTAAGTGACTGCTGATCAAGAGGTCTCGAGTTCGATTCCCGGGTTTGACTGTTGTTGGATTTTTCTTCCAAGAAATTTTTACAGCCCGGAGTATAGAAGATGGCGGTGTTTGCCGTCCGTACTTTGGAGAGCACGCTAAGCCGTCGGTTCCGGTTGTCATGAACATCTATGGCAATTGTTATTTGGAAGTCAGTGCCCTCAAATATAGTGATAACAAGTCCAACATTAGAATTCAGCTCACCTTCAGGGTTGCGGAGATCCGATGCAAGTCGCTCCGTGTAAAAAACGGTTGAATTAGTAGCCGATCCCAAATCTTACGAATAATAAAGGCTAGGAAGATGATGAGGCTTGAGTATGAGTCATCAATAACCCAGAATGTCCCACTTTTGGGCTCAGGACTCCTCTCGGAAGAGGGTTAAGGCCATACGTAGGTACCCACGTTGGTCAAGTGCCCGCAATTTCATGCAATCTCTCAATTAATGTTATCATTTTAGTAATGTTTGTCAGTTTCCTTTGAACGTGAATATCAAGGTAGTTGAGCCACGCTGATTTCAACACGAACGGGCCGACGCGACCGGGGCGGTACTACCCTTGCCCAGAAGATCAACGTAAAACGACAGCGTTCGTGCTGTCGTGTTTCGTTGGTGAGTGCGAGACCAGAGGCCCAATGACGCAGAAGCATCACTAGGCTGCCATAGTGTGGTAGTAGTGTCACCATGCTGCATTGTTGCATTGTCTGCATTCGCTATGAGTATGGTGACCACCACTCTTGGATTCTGCTTGTGCTTTCCATCGGAAAGAGTAGTCGTTTTGGCAGGCCCATACATAAAAAAACAGAAAAATAAATAAAGTCGCCTAAAAAGTACTTATATATTTTAAGCCCACGTGATTTTAAGTTAGGCTTTTGTTGTACAACAGGCACGTTTTTTAACTCCGTCAAAATTTCCTAACAGGAAAAGCAATAACTTCCCATTTTTGAAAAGTTTGACACTCAAACTTTTATTTCACGCTGTTTGCTCTTAACATGATTGTCTACTGAGCACTGAATATATTTTTTAAAACTCATTATAGGTTTTTTTATTTATTACTTGCTGCCCCGACATACTTTGTTCTGACAAAAGTTATTGGCCTGTCGCAGTCCAATAAAAAATGTAGTTTGGCCTTAACGAAATTACTTTGAAAAAAACTTAACCGAATTGATCGAGTAATCCTTGAATTTTGCGCTTAGCAACATATTGTTTTACCGGGCAATTTTCGCACTTAGCCTCTTGATTGGGCCATTGTATGTAGCAACACATTTTAGAATAATTTTTATTCATATAGATCTTTTACCAAAAAGTAGATAATAATCACACATAATCCCTCTAAATAGTCAATGGTTCTTTGTGTATACTTACTTAAATACACTTACACCCTCAAATAGGAAGTGCAATACCACACCTATCAATTACCATAAGAGCAAAAACAGCGGGTAGAGTAGGGAATCTTTATTTATAGATAAATTTTCTTTATCAGCCTAAATCTTTGTAACACATAAATAAATACTCCACCTACCCGTTCATTGATTACCTTTATAGTAATTTTTTCGCGTTCCATTTCATGCATATTAAATATTTTTCCGGGAACCGATATACCAACTCATCTGATCAGTGTGGTACAGAAGGTCAAAACCTTCTTTCCACGGAGAAGGCTATGGCCAGCAGTACACTACTGAAGGCCGATGATGGTGATGATAATAACATACCCTTGAATCGACGTGTCCTACTCCGACTTATTGATAGCTTGAATTCACGAAGTACTAATTATATACCCTTGATAGTAATCCACTGATAAACGACAAACAATTTACACTGTCCGCCTGTTTAATAAATATATGCAAATTCAAGCTTATATGCCATAAAACAAAATAAAAGCGAACGTGTATCTTTACGATGAGTATCCATCATTGGAACCCCTCACGGGCGCCCCTATCCACGTTACCAATGTGTCAGGGATTAAATTACCGTGTTGTATTGTCTCATCACATCACTACCTTGTTTTTTTTTAATATGGCAATGTAAACAAAAGGGCGGCAGCTCCACATAAAAGGTATGGCGTGTGTGACGTTTCGGAGTGACTGATTCAATTGAGTTAATGTTTGATGGAAAACTATTATAAATGTCAAGTTATTATTTGTATATCTATACATAAAACATGTTGAAAATGGGTTTATTGGTGAGCTGCAGATTTTTACAAATATGTATTATCAAATAAGAAGTTAAATGAACTAAAAAATCTAAAAAATAAAATTGTTTATCATAAAATTATTGCATTTTTGTGTGATGTCTTAGTTCTTGAAAAACTTTGAAAAATTAACAGCTTTACTAATGTATTGAAATGATGATGACAAAATTATTATCGCAAGTTATATCTACATTCACAAATATAATTGTCTGTTGTTCATTTTGGCGCCAAACAAGAAACAATGCATTAAAAAATTTAAAACATACCAATTGAACTGTCAAGTCAAACGTATTGGCCAGTACAGTAATGCCTTCGGAGACCGACGTCGGCTTTAGAATCCATTAAAAAAAATAACTAATTCTACACACGCCTTCTACAATGGAACTAACGTGGACAGTAATAAAATGTAACTTTTACAACCGTCGCGTGTTAAATTAAACTGTTGCAGTGTGGCAACACTGGCAACTGTCTAGCCTTATATGTCAATTACGCTATGTAAACCTACAAATATTTGTTTCATTCATCGCCAGAACTCATTCCGGCGTTAATGACTTTCATACGTTGTAATTCCATTAAACTTTAATCAGTTTTCCTTCTTCCTTCTTCACTTTGCTATCTTTGTATTTTTTTTAACACACTAATCTCTTACATTCATATGTCATTGGCAGAATTGTCGATATCGGCACAGATTGCCATATCCAAAAAAAAAAAATTTTTTTTCAGTGTTTGGGCGTTGGCTATGTGTTTAAATAATATGTAATGTATTTAAAATACGCTAAATGACACCTGAATATGTAAATCAATCTAGCAATGTCAATTCAGTCAATCTAGCTTTGGTAGTATAAGCTCTGCTTAGTTTGAAACTAGATTCCGTTGTGTGCCAAATGTAGAAAATGTTATTATTAATTTCTAAATGCCCTACAAAGCATTGTTATACATATTTAAAGAAGTGGAAGACCATACTTCAAGGTTATAAAGCTACTTGTGACAGTCAAGGTCAACAACAGGAATTAAAGAAACCGCCAAACTAGACAATAGGCGTAGTCCCAGAAGAGATTATCACAAGTTGGAGACGTTAAAATGAGTTATGAGGTTGAACCATAGTTGAATATTAGTTAACTAAGTTATAATGCAGTAATAAATCATGTAATACTCCTACAAGTAATCATATTATCAAAAGGACTTACGATAACGTTTTGTGATCTACATGTTTAAAAAAATGAATTACAAAAAATTATGTGCACGCATAACTTTCGATCGACTGCACCAAATTGGATAGTATTTATTTGTGTTTGTTAATGTCAGGACCAGGTTTGTATAGAAAAAACAAAAGAAAACCAGAGGTGTTATATTTTATTCGTCGTATACACTACGGCCCTGCGGGAAGTTAACACGGGCTTACTAAAATAAGTTTTTCGGTAATTCAGATTCAAAATTTTGAAGAAAATGAATATGGGGCTACGAAGTTCGCCGGGTCAACTAGTTTTCAATAAAAATCATAAGTTCTCAATTTTAATTTTTTTTTACGTCAGCCCATGTATGTTCCACCGCAGTGCCTAAACTGCTGACCGATTTTAATGAATGAGGAGTCAATAGATTCATAATAATGGCAATAGTTTTTACATAGTCGGGTTAATATTTACTTTAGTTTTAGTTTACCTGTATTGAAATATTAAGTACCGGTATTTTTATCTTGGTAAATTTTCAAAACATGGATCCTATCTAGTCTCGATCGGTGCATCGCCCCCGAAGCCCCTGTAACTACTATAATTCAAGGAAATCGTGGGAGCCGTTTCAGATTGTATATATACAAGAATTGCTTGCTTAAAAAGGTATAGGATGAATAAAAAATGAAGCGTAGCCCAAAGCTTTTTCACTTGAATATGAATCATGAAAATGAAATCGTTATATAAACCTTGTGTAATCCTTTTTAATACGATACCGCCAAATATAGACCAATGTATTCATTAAGCTTGTTTCATTCATTAATAAACAAACAGGTCGTCTGAACCCAGACTAATTGCTCTGAATTTTTAGCAGAATAAATAAATAGGTAGGCAGTTACTGCGGTAACTGGGTCGGTGGCGTAATGGTGGCGTATGCGACTGGTGCGCTTGAGGTCTCGGGTTTGCTTCCCGGTTTTGACAAATGTTTGTATGATCTGCAAATATTTGTGTGTTATCTATGTGTAATATGCATTTATATAAGTTGTCTAGGACCCATAAAACATGTGCTGTTTAGCTTGGGATTAGATAGCGTTGTCTGTTAGATTTAAATATTTATTATTTAATTACATATTTAAATAATTTGCTTCTGGAGACCTACTCGTTTTGGCACTTAGTGTAAATCTATATGTATGAAAATGAATCCTTATTTCCCTTGGTCACGCCATCACGCGTGAACTGATAAACCAATTTCGCTAATTCTTTTAGTATTTGATAGCCCAGTTATCGAAGAATGCTATAGAATATATATTACCAAGCTAAGACCAATAAGAGCCGAGCGTCGATGAAAATATAACAAAAACGGGAAAAATTCATTCCGCTGACAAAGTTGCATAGCTAGTAGCAGCAATATAATTTACTTAGCCTTTATCCGCGTGTATGTCAGTTATCACGGAAAAGAGTAGCCAGTCTTTCCACAAGAATCAAAGTATCTTCATACCAAATTTCATTGCAATCGGTGCAGTAGTTTAGCCGTGAAAGCGTGTCAGACAGATAACCTTTCGAATTTATAATTTGTATTTGCATGGGTGTAGGTTCAAATGGTCACGTTTTGAAGATATTAATAGTTTTGTAATGAAATAAAAGTTAAAGCGCTTTAAACGTTAAAAATGCTATGCAAATATCGGAAACAAATATTTGGAAAGGTACAGGGTTGAGCATTTGTAAATGCAGCGCATTCAACACTAATTAATAAATACATTATCTATCATTCTTCATAAAATTATTTTTATGAAAGACATGTGGATATGTACTTTTTATAATTCTAATCTAATTTGCGAGGGGCAAACTAAGGAATTTCTGTTTTGATTGGAAAGTCAACTAAATAAAAGAACTGTCTTATCTGGTTACGTGAAACTTCTAACAATATTTTCTGCATGAAGCAATGTGAGTCAGCATCATAGAATAATGGTGGATGTAAAAAATTATTGAACTTGGACAGTAGTGGAGAAATGATAATTTCCCGTGGGAGCGCATGGACTGATTGCTATCAGAGATAGTGTTGTGAGATTTTATTTATTCATTAAACGTTTTGTATTAAACATGAGAAAACTAAATTATAATATTATCGATTGAATTATTGAAAGGTTTGTATTAATTTTATTTTACGTTTACAGGCCAGGCGGAACGATGATTTGCGCAGGACGGCTGGCAGGAGCTAGATGCGAGAAGCCATAGATCGAATTAAGTGGTGTGAAATTTGAGAGGCCTATGTCCAGCAGTGGACTGCGATAGGCTGATGATGATGATGTATTAAATTAGATCGCCTCGGTAGCGTATGCGACTGCTGTTCGTGAGGTCTCGGATTCGATTCCCGGGTCGTATCAAATGTTCTACAAATGTATGTTTCGGAGTTTGGGTGTTTTCTATGTATGATATGTATGTATTTACAACAAAAAAACGTATGTATATGTATTTATATCAGTTGGGTACTACTCATCATATAAGCTCTGTTTAGTTTGGGACTAGCTGGCGTTGTGTGTTAGATGTCCGAAATATTTTATTATAAAAAAATTATTAAATATATGTTGAAAGTCTTAAGGAAGTATAAAGACCTGACCACGAGATGAACGTATGAAAGCGCTGCTTCTCCCGGCCTACGAGGGCTAATTTTTACCACTTAGGCATATTTCTAAAGAGTTAACATGTACACCTTACTTAGGTATAACCAATAAAGAACAGTATACAAAACAGCTTCATAAAGAAGAGTAACATATATTTATATATTTACTTTTTATACAACAATAGGTTTACAAAATGTACAACGGGAGTACGCAAAAAGTTTTGATAAAATTTATAAAGCATATATCTCCTATTATTACAAATCAGTTGAAACTTATTCATTATAATCGGTTCAGTAGTTAAGGCGCTACGGTGTACATACAAATATACATAAACAGCCGTAACTATAACCCTTATTTATGGCCGTATTCGAGTAAAAAGAGTCACGAACAAAATTTGAAACTTAAATGTAAAAAATACGCTGCTTGCTGTTTAGGTAGAATATGCTCTTTTCTAAACAGTTTGAATGTACGAATGAACGAGTGAAAGATTGAATGTATCAACGTANCGATCGGTGCATCGCCCCCGAAGCCCCTGTAACTACTATAATTCAAGGAAATCGTGGGAGCCGTTTCAGATTGTATATATACAAGAATTGCTTGCTTAAAAAGGTATAGGATGAATAAAAAATGAAGCGTAGCCCAAAGCTTTTTCACTTGAATATGAATCATGAAAATGAAATCGTTATATAAACCTTGTGTAATCCTTTTTAATACGATACCGCCAAATATAGACCAATGTATTCATTAAGCTTGTTTCATTCATTAATAAACAAACAGGTCGTCTGAACCCAGACTAATTGCTCTGAATTTTTAGCAGAATAAATAAATAGGTAGGCAGTTACTGCGGTAACTGGGTCGGTGGCGTAATGGTGGCGTATGCGACTGGTGCGCTTGAGGTCTCGGGTTTGCTTCCCGGTTTTGACAAATGTTTGTATGATCTGCAAATATTTGTGTGTTATCTATGTGTAATATGCATTTATATAAGTTGTCTAGGACCCATAAAACATGTGCTGTTTAGCTTGGGATTAGATAGCGTTGTCTGTTAGATTTAAATATTTATTATTTAATTACATATTTAAATAATTTGCTTCTGGAGACCTACTCGTTTTGGCACTTAGTGTAAATCTATATGTATGAAAATGAATCCTTATTTCCCTTGGTCACGCCATCACGCGTGAACTGATAAACCAATTTCGCTAATTCTTTTAGTATTTGATAGCCCAGTTATCGAAGAATGCTATAGAATATATATTACCAAGCTAAGACCAATAAGAGCCGAGCGTCGATGAAAATATAACAAAAACGGGAAAAATTCATTCCGCTGACAAAGTTGCATAGCTAGTAGCAGCAATATAATTTACTTAGCCTTTATCCGCGTGTATGTCAGTTATCACGGAAAAGAGTAGCCAGTCTTTCCACAAGAATCAAAGTATCTTCATACCAAATTTCATTGCAATCGGTGCAGTAGTTTAGCCGTGAAAGCGTGTCAGACAGATAACCTTTCGAATTTATAATTTGTATTTGCATGGGTGTAGGTTCAAATGGTCACGTTTTGAAGATATTAATAGTTTTGTAATGAAATAAAAGTTAAAGCGCTTTAAACGTTAAAAATGCTATGCAAATATCGGAAACAAATATTTGGAAAGGTACAGGGTTGAGCATTTGTAAATGCAGCGCATTCAACACTAATTAATAAATACATTATCTATCATTCTTCATAAAATTATTTTTATGAAAGACATGTGGATATGTACTTTTTATAATTCTAATCTAATTTGCGAGGGGCAAACTAAGGAATTTCTGTTTTGATTGGAAAGTCAACTAAATAAAAGAACTGTCTTATCTGGTTACGTGAAACTTCTAACAATATTTTCTGCATGAAGCAATGTGAGTCAGCATCATAGAATAATGGTGGATGTAAAAAATTATTGAACTTGGACAGTAGTGGAGAAATGATAATTTCCCGTGGGAGCGCATGGACTGATTGCTATCAGAGATAGTGTTGTGAGATTTTATTTATTCATTAAACGTTTTGTATTAAACATGAGAAAACTAAATTATAATATTATCGATTGAATTATTGAAAGGTTTGTATTAATTTTATTTTACGTTTACAGGCCAGGCGGAACGATGATTTGCGCAGGACGGCTGGCAGGAGCTAGATGCGAGAAGCCATAGATCGAATTAAGTGGTGTGAAATTTGAGAGGCCTATGTCCAGCAGTGGACTGCGATAGGCTGATGATGATGATGTATTAAATTAGATCGCCTCGGTAGCGTATGCGACTGCTGTTCGTGAGGTCTCGGATTCGATTCCCGGGTCGTATCAAATGTTCTACAAATGTATGTTTCGGAGTTTGGGTGTTTTCTATGTATGATATGTATGTATTTACAACAAAAAAACGTATGTATATGTATTTATATCAGTTGGGTACTACTCATCATATAAGCTCTGTTTAGTTTGGGACTAGCTGGCGTTGTGTGTTAGATGTCCGAAATATTTTATTATAAAAAAATTATTAAATATATGTTGAAAGTCTTAAGGAAGTATAAAGACCTGACCACGAGATGAACGTATGAAAGCGCTGCTTCTCCCGGCCTACGAGGGCTAATTTTTACCACTTAGGCATATTTCTAAAGAGTTAACATGTACACCTTACTTAGGTATAACCAATAAAGAACAGTATACAAAACAGCTTCATAAAGAAGAGTAACATATATTTATATATTTACTTTTTATACAACAATAGGTTTACAAAATGTACAACGGGAGTACGCAAAAAAGTTTTGATAAAATTTATAAAGCATATATCTCCTATTATTACAAATCAGTTGAAACTTATTCATTATAATCGGTTCAGTAGTTAAGGCGCTACGGTGTACATACAAATATACATAAACAGCCGTAACTATAACCCTTATTTATGGCCGTATTCGAGTAAAAAGAGTCACGAACAAAATTTGAAACTTAAATGTAAAAAATACGCTGCTTGCTGTTTAGGTAGAATATGCTCTTTTCTAAACAGTTTGAATGTACGAATGAACGAGTGAAAGATTGAATGTATCAACGTACGTACGAAAGTTCGAATGAACAAACTTCAAAGCGCTTCCGATAAACTTCGAGCGGAAATTATTTAAACAAATCAGTTGTACAATACAATAAGTTTTTTGCGTCGTAACATAAACAGACTCACAATATTTTAATTTCAAACAAACCAAATATCGGCAGTCAGTTTTGCTTTAAAAACTAAAGTTTAGCTTGTTGAAAACTGCATGCATGGAGTTTTCCTTAATATTGTGGAGATTGTGCAACTTCTGCCGTCCAACAAATTCATTCATTCATTCATTCGTTTATAATGGAATTAAGTTTCTCATACCGAACAGTAGAGCAATTTCATACACGCACCAATTTTATCATTTTTATGTTGAAGAGTACAGAAAGTACGAGGTATAATTTGAGAAAACTCCGCCCTCAGGAACTGTGATACAGTAATTAAATGTACAACTACCTTCGCTTTCATTTAAAAAAAATTGGACAAGCGCGAGTCGGACTCGCGCACGAATGTTTCCGTACCATTATTTATTCATTTAAAGCGTCTACCTGTTGCCGTCATTAATGTCGAGATCAAATACAAAATAATCGCGTTTGTTGTAAGGAAGCCCTTAAAAATTTATTTTATTCTTTTTTAGTATATTTCGGTATAGCGGCAACAGAAATAAATTATTTGAGAAAATTTCAATTGTCTATCTTTCTCGGTTCATTAGATACCGCCTGATGTCAGACAAACGCATGAACGCATAGACAAACGGTCAGTGGGGTCTTAGTAATAGGGTTCCCTTTTTACCCCTTGGGTAAGGAACCCTAAAAGCGACTCTTTCAAAAGATCAATGTGGTTCCCATGTTCGTCATTCGACATCAAAATTCTTTACATACGTAATTATCACAATTATCTATTAACATACAATGTTAGTCGATCTTGATGTCATTACTGGTAGTTCCAAGTTCACGGTGTGTGGGATCGATGTCTTGGGAATAAACAAGTTCGTACATATAAACGGATGCTTCTTAGAAGCTAACTGAATGGTTAATTATACGTTTGTAAACTGTGACATGTGTTTTTGTGGAAGTGTTCTGTATTTGACTGCCTCAGAGGCGCAGTATTAGCGTATTCGACTGCTGTGCTTGAGGTCTCAGGTTCGATTCCCCGGTCGAACCAAATGTTAGTATGATCTGCAAATATTTATTTCGGAGTTTGCGTTTTCTGTGTATGATAAGTATATATTTACAAAAAGAAAGTATAATATGTATTTATATCAGTTGTCTAGCACCCATGACAAAAAGCTCTGCTTATGTTGGAACTAGATGGCGTTGTGTGTTAAATGTCCGAAATATTTATTGATTGTGATATTTTTCAGATTTTATAAAAGATCTTCAGAATATCAACACTATTAATAAGTCTGGCGTCTTTTCTACTCTCAAGGCTAAGTATGCGAGTACATTATGAAAACTTAAATAGATAAAAAAGCAAACAGAGGACGATATCTCTGCCAAGAGAAGGAGCACTTGAAACAAACACCCGGGGGAGAGCCACACTTCGGCACGAATGGGCTCGCTCAACCGGAGTGATACTACGGCCTAACAGAAAACCGTTTCACAGAGTGAGTGACGATACCAGTGGCTCCATAATACCTCTTATCCCCCAAAAGCCGGCAACATGTGACGCCTCTGGTGTTGTGGGTGTCCATGGGCGGCGGTAATCACTTACCATCAGGCGATACGTCTGCTCGTTAGCCCCATATTTCATAAAAAAAACAAACCCTATTTGACCCGTCTGCTCAGCGTGGTAAAGTAGGCCAAAACCTCATTTCTCAAGAAAGGTTTATGTCCAACAATGGATTATGAAAAGATGTTGATGATGATGAAACGGTAAGATTCTTACAGACTATGGTATATATATCAATATCTCAATCTTCTTCAGGTGCCTCTTAAACGTTGGCCGTCAGCTTTCTGTACTCCTCCTTGTCATTAAACAGGTGGAACAGTTTTTCAACGGAGGTGATACCGGTCCACTCTCGGATATTTTAAGCCACGATTTTTTTTCTTCGCCCAGCTTGTCTCTTCCTTTCCACCTTGCCCATCATTATCAGTTAAAGCAGCATATATATTTCGTGCCTAAGCACATGGCCGAGATATTCAATTTTGCGCTTTTTGATAGTTTGCATTAGTTTTTTAGGCGTGTGGACGCGCTGGAGCATATGCATGCGAACGTAGCACTACATTTCAAATGCCTCTAATATGTCAATATGTGACGCCACTTCTTTAGAACCCTTTTAACAATACCTTTGGAATACTCAATGTTTATACAGAATATATACCTATTTTTTTAACAAAATGCTATACTGCTAACTAGCAACCCTTCGCACATTATCTATACGGAAAATATAATGTAGACTATGTTACCTCGAGAAAATGTCCGGCTTAATATTTTCTGACGCTTGCAACAAATATCGATGTATTTTAGCCAATATACTCAAAATTTTAACAAATGATATACGAAAATCTTCCTCAAGTATCACTCTATCTATTAGTAAAAACCGCATCAAAAATTGGTGCCGTAGCTTTTGAGTCTATAGCGAACAGACAGACCGAAGCTGCGGAAGACTTTGTTTTATAATAGGCAGAGATGCAATAAAGTTCAAAATTATGGAAAACTAGCTGACCTTGACCTATCATCAAACTACTAAAGTCCATTAATATTAAGTAACGAAATCCAACAAATCATTAAATACGATCAAAATTCGACCTCAAAGCGATCTCCACTATTTGTAAATATCCTATTCTACCTGCAAAACTCTTTACGTGACTTACATACAGACCTTATCTATGGTAGGTTCATTGAATAAAACGACCGCATTACTTCAAAGAAACATCATATAGAATGTTTAGTGAACTATGGATAATCCAGTTACATTCGTAAAAAGAAATGTTTGAATTTATTTTTGATCAGGAATTTACATTCTGATCAATCAAGTTGTTATACATGTGTTCAGATGTGCTTTTGAAATACTATAAGTATAATGTAAATATGTATAGACATTTCTTGTACCAAGAAGTTTATAAATCAAATAACAGCATCATATTAAGGACACAAGATTGGTTTGTACTATAAAGATTATCCTTGCCTCATTTCTAGTTTCGTAAGTAATACCTACATGTTTATATTACTCGTTTATCATTAAATCAATATTGATAGGATTATTCTATAATCATTCACAGTAATATTATTCTAGAAGAATAAAAGAACTGAAAAGTATCAAAAGAATGTGTGTTTTTAGCGCTATTTCTCTGTTATCTACATATCCATACTAATATAAGAAATTCGAAAGTAATTTTGTCTGTCTAGTACGCTTTCACGGCTGAACCGCTCAAGCAAATTGAATGAAATTCGGTATAGAGATAGATTGGACCTTGGAGAAGGACATAGATTTTGGTCGCAATAACCGCAAGATGAGCGGACGTAACCGCGAGCAAAAACTAGTTCTGTCATAATATATTATATCCTTACATAACATGCAATTGAAATGTGTGTAAACACACACTATAAGTTTCTCAATGTCGAAAAAATATTTAATTTTTTTCAAGCCACGAAAAGACGTTTATATTGTATGAGATGAGATTACTAACATATTAAAATTTTTACAAAAAAAATCGACTTCGTTAACTGGACCAAATTCATTGGGCCCAAATGGGAAGGACCAGCTTTCAAATACAAAAAAAGAATCATGAAAATTGATTCACGCAGTCCAAAGTTCTGAGGTAAAAATATAAAAAGTACAGTCGAATTGTGTACCTCCTCCTTTTTTAATGCGGTTAAAAATCAATGGCAACTTATTTATAATATCTTGGAATGAATAAATTACAATTCTTTTTTCAAACTGAGTTGTGTAATCAAGGCCGGTTTCATTTATATTTGAAGAAAATATCTTTTCAAATGTGAAGACATAAAAGGATCAAGTAATACAGATTATTACATGTTATTATAATTAAGGTGTATTGAGGACGGTGTTCTTTTTCCACAGATTCTTTTTCTAAAAATAATTTTATCTATGCCCCTTCAATCTCTGGTCGACGACGGTGACCCCGGTATCGTTCGAGATCAAGGACTTCTTCCTACTTTATGGTATGTGTATTTAGGGATGGAGTACAAAGGGCAGGTGGTGTATTAAAAATAATTGTTGGGTAGTAATGAATGCGTAATGTAGTCAATTGAGGCCGCAATATAGAAATTATGCAAATATTTTTAACTTTTATAAACGTACTAAAATCAATGTCGTCAACAGTTTATTTCGTGTGATATTAATCAGATTGGGTAGTTTTTAATAAGTTATCAAGTTCCAGTCGCATATACACAGATGAGACAGCTAAACTTTTATAAAAGGATTGGAAATCAAATATTAAAACATTGAACCTTCTATAATTATTTACAATACGATAATCACAAATTGTATTTCTCTACTATCGTCCTTAAAATACAGTTTGATTTCTGTGACAATTGACACTTGTGTGGTTTTAAAAAGACTGCCTCTGTGGTGCAGTGGTAGCGAATGCGACTGCTGTGCAAGAGGTCTCGGGTTCGATTCCTGAGTCCGACCAAATGTTTGAATGATCTGCAAATATTTGTTTCGGAGTTTGGGTGTATTCTATGTATAATATGTATGTATTTACAAAAAAAAAGTATGTAAGTATTAATATCAGTTGTCTAGTACCCATAGTACAAGCTCTGCTTAGTTTGGGACTAGATGGCATTATGTGTTAAATGTCTGAAGATATTTATTACTATTTTTATATTATACTCTTATTATACTCTAAAATTGATGAGGTAAATTTTAGGTGCGAATTTGTAATGTAGGTATTGCAATTGATTTCATTCACTTCACTTCGGTTGGTCGTAGCCATCTGTCGCAGAGATCAATATCTATTTTAAAGACTGTAGTTAACATCATTCGTTATAAACTTAAAAGTCTTACTGTTACATGTATAGTACCTACATATTACCATAAAACTACAATTTCTTATTTAAATACTTATAATTAATTATATTCCAAAAATATTTTATGTGACTACGCCACTAACATCAAAGTAGACGAAATAGCTTATTTATATTCTGTATTCACACGGCGCCATAGACACTGCGGTTTTACCTTTAATTTCGGTGAGTGCTGTACAACCATAAGTTAGGAGTCTACTCCTTAATGAGCTAATTCTGTTATTGGGTTTCTAAACTAAAATTTCTTTAAAAATTATTTTTAATTTTAATAAAACAAGCTATTATTTAGGTTTTCTTTAGATAACGACTATTTTTCGAGATAATTATTGCAGTCAATTTTTGGCGTTCGGTGTCAAAACACCGAAAATTGATACATACATCTTATTTCCCGTGGCTTTTAGTTTACTTAGTTTTTCAAAACAGAATTAGCTCCAAAGCGTTTTATAGAGATAGAAACAGTGTAGTTGGCAACAAAATTGTACAATTGCTAAATTGCAATCGAACAGTTCAACAATTAATTGAGATCAATGAACGGACTTTGTAAAGCGGTGGTTTTCTTTCTCGTTCGTTTAATTGTGCCCTTTTAGTTGCACAATAAAATGTAACAAAGGATTTCTTCTAGCCGTTCTAAATACTTTCTTAATTTGGGGTATCAAGTTGAAGTGACGACTTTTCAAAAAATAATAAATATCTCTTCTAAGTGTTTTTTTTTAACAAAGAAACTTGACATAAATGATTTGATTTAAATATCTTGAATAAAATACATATATAAAGCTATGAAAAACACAATTTGGAAAGAAACTGTAACGTGATTCCATACAAGGTGGGCGATAGATTAATGTTTCTGTTAGATTTTTTTTAAATTTTTGTGTTTATTCTTGAAATTGTTAATTGAGAGATTGATCGAAAACTAAAACTATTTCTTATTTCTTAAATAGTTCGTTTTTGCTTTAATTATAATTCGTTGGTAGAGATACCACCACAAATACAAGAAAATTACTATCGAAAATTACAGTAACATAAATAACTAAGTGAACATCTAGACTAAAGTGGCAAAACATGAGCAAGGCCGCAACCCTCCGAACTAGAGAATTCGCTAATTCAATTAACGCAATTATGTGGCTATTGAGGTGACCTAATCTCTGCCAATCCAGACTCATTGTACTCATTAAGAGATTGGTACTCTGGAAAAACAAGATGGCTGTTGTACGTTGAAATATTTTCGATGATTCTGCTGACCAATAATTGAGTTAAATAATAAACTAATATTACACAATATATTAAATCATTTCAAATCATCATTTTGATTTTATCAATATGATAATTTTGAAATTCAAGGTAATTTCTAAGTCTGATATTTCGTGGGCCTTTTTTGTAACAATTATCATTAAAAGATATTTTAGAAAGAACTACTATCTACTATCCGTCTAGGAAGTTTGGACATCTTATGAAGAAAGTAGATACGCCGGATTTTGAGATATGTGGGACTCTTGATGATGTCCAACACTTACTGACGGAGTGTGTCAAGTATCGAACACAAAGGGAGGCGTTGATATGCTTATTAACATTTTAGGAAACCATTAACATTTTAACATTTTACGCATCAAAAGCTTTGACTTGATTTTATATAGAATATAACATAGGATAAGGCACGATGGGACTAACATATTACCATGTAACAAAAGTCTCTAAATTAACAAAGATTACAAAAAAAAAACTACTAATCTGTTAGTTCACTCTCAGGATTACGGAGGTCCGCTGCCAGTCGCTTCGCAGTCAGAAAAACTAATATTCAGGTAAAACCGGTTGAACTAGTAGCCGACCCCAATTTATCTTGGGAATAGTAAAGGCTAGGAAAAAAGAAGAAGAAATACTAATGTGTTAGTGGACTTAGTCCTTTCTGTATCACATTTGTATGCTAAAGGGGCTGGACCTGGTGGTCCCACCACGTTTCGGGGTCTCCTGCGGATAATAGAATCACTCAAACTCAGAATAAAAATTCTGTTAGTATTCTCTTTTCTGTAGTTGTCAGAAAGCAGGGAATTTCCCTCCTTTGCAGTGCGGTAGTACTTTGTGCTCATGTTTTTTTTTGTAGGGACTAAAATGTTTTGGCTCTTATAGGATTATAAGATTGTCTTTAAGTTGTATGTCTTCGGCAGTAACTTAAGATCATCGCAAAATTACATACACATTTGTGTCAAACTTCGTTTTGTTTCTTTGTAATTACTTGTTTTGATTGAGATGTTTTAGGAGTTTCTTAAAATATTCTATAGTAGAGGTATGATATATCTACTGCCCCAAAATAATCTTGGGATAAAAAAGGGGGGAAGAAGTAGATATTAATAAAGTAAGAGAGAACTTTTTAATTGATCAGTATTTTCTTGTAATTTTCATAACACATATCTTGGGACCAATGAACTATTGTGTTTTTATAATACATACAGAACTTGTAACAGAATTTATATCTAAAATGATCTAATACCCTTTGCCATTTTTCTGACCTTTTATCAGTTCCCTGAAATATAGGTACTTGGTAACTTTATCAGTATTTCTGAGTCAGTAAGATAGTCAAAGAACAATGTAGGAACATATTTCAACGATGTATAAGAAATACGTACTGACTTTTAAACCTACGCTTTATAATATTATAATTATTATCAGGGGAATTACGGCACTGATCGTGGTCCCAGGCTGACCTCGCCTGTAGTCAGCCTGTGACCACGCGGTCGAAACGTCAGGTAAATCATAGATAAAATAAATAAGTGATCGCGTTAATTCCCCGCAAAATGATTGTTATGAGAAATATTTCCAACATTTTTTTATTGATTAGAGCGCAAACGAGCTGATATATCGCCTGATGGTAAGCGGTTACTGCCGCCCATGGACACTTACAACACCCGAGGCGTCACCGGCCTTTTAGGAAGGAGTGCGCTCTTTTTTTGAAGGTTTGAAGGTTTTTTTGTTTATATAGATTTAAATGAAATATTTTTAACAACAGATAGGTCGTTCATTGTATGACCTGTAATTGACGCCTACGAACAGGATTAACCCGTGTTAGGGTGTTATCCAAAAGACACGGGACTTTATGTGTCCAGTTATGCAGAGGTTTGCATTTTATTATCATACTTTTGCCGGCATTAAGCATTTATTCAAACAAAACATTTGAAGTTATTTCAATGTTCAAAGGAACGAAAACAGGTATTTTTAAATTTTCGAAAGAATGTGTTGTATATGAATGTGTGATTTGGACTACAGAAAATCTGTGTATACACCGTTAAGAGTAAAAAAATAAGTGTTGACTCTGTTCATTATTGTGTTGGTCTGACATACTGTGGAAAGTTTGTACAAAGTAAGTTCAACTTAAACTGGAAACATATCGATTGTTATATGTTACAAAAACGAATAAAAATAGCGTAGTGGTTTTATTGGTCCTCGCTCTATGTCCTACTGATTGTTATGGGTTCGATACCCACATGGAACCACACCTAATGTCCAATCCACAAATTATTATTCGAGTTTGGGTGTTCTTTGTGTCCGTGGTAGCGTATGCGACTGTTGTGGGTTTGATTCCCGGTTCGGACCAAGTGTTTGTATGATCTACAAATATTTGTTTGTTATATATATATTGTTTTTTATATGTATTAATAAAAGTTGTCTAGTATCCTACTCAAAGAACAAGCTCTGCTTAGTTTGGGACTAGATGGAGTTGTGTGGTGGGGGACTAATAAATAAATATAAACAAATATAAATATTTTCGGACATCTAACACACTACGCCATCTAGTCCCAAACTAAGCAGAGCTTGTATTATGGTTACTAAACAACTGATATAAATACATATATACTTTTTTTTTGTAAATACATACATATCATACATAGAAAACACCCAAACTCCGAAACAAACATTTGTAGATCATACAAACATTTGATCCGACCCGGCAATCGAACCCGAGACCTCAAGAACAGCAGTCGCATATGCTACCGCTGCGCCACCGAGGCAGTCAATTAGAAGTCCAAAAAAACTTATTAACCATCGTTACAAATATGTTTGTAAAGATCTCGCGACACAGGTTACTTACATGTAAGTACCGGAGTTGTATCTTAAAGGAGAAAAGTAAAAATCAAACTAAACATCGATAATGTTATAAGAGCATGTCCCAGGAATCTCTAGTCCAAGTAGGTAATTTAAAATAAATTAATTAGTTGCGCAAACACATTTCTTGAGGGAAACAATAAAAACTACATGATCTCGTTCACATAATTAACAGTGTTCCTGCTAATCGATAACAATACTTGTTCAGTAATTCGTTCGTTGCAGTCCAACCATTAAATCAACACCGTTAACGATTGATTTCTATCTCAAACTTTTTATAACTCACTGATCGGATACTCGCTAATTAGGTGATCGTGTCGGTTTACCGTCCCATCGGATTATGAGAGAGAGGAACAAAGAGTGCACCTGTGTTAGCGCACACACTTGTGCACTATAATATCTCCTTGTGTAGTTTGCTGGTTGCTTCGGTATAAATGGGCCAGCTCGAACAGAGTGATACCACGGCCTTACAGAAAATAGGGCTTGTGCTGTTTTCACCGAGTGAGTTAGGATAGGATCTCCTTCCCCGAAAGGCCGGCAACGCAATCGTGACGCCTCTGGTATTGCGGAGTCCATGGCCATGGGTGGCAGTAATCGCTTACCATCAGACGATATGTCTGCTCGTTTGGCCCCTATTCCAATAAAAAAAAAGAATAGAAAACGGTGATAGCTAAGAGCTTAAATACAGGCAGATTAATCTTTAGTTTTATGTATTATTATTTTTAAACCGGTTAACTATGACTACACGGTTGGCCTAGTTAACCAGACTACAGAATATTCTACGTATAAGTCTTAGTTCAATAAATAAATTGAGGTATTAGTTTATGAAGAAAATGTTTCGTGATCGTTTTTAAGCAAATAATACGTACATAAGCTTATATTTAGGATACAGTTTACGTTTTGAAAAACAAAATGAGTCGTGCAGACGACACTATAGGTTACCACTTTTTATTACGAATGCAAAATACTCAATACTGACTGCACTATTGGCCCAGTGGTTTATGTGGTCGCCACACCGCTTCCGCATTGTGCCAAGTGTTGTGGGTTCAAATCCTACATGGGACAACACTTTGTGTGATCCATAAATTGTTGTTCTAAGTCTTGGTGTACTTTGTGTCCGTTTCATGTATGTTTGTAAAGATCCCCGCGACACAGGAATGTATATTCCTAAAGCGGGAGTTGTCTTTTAAAAAAAAAAAAAACTTTGAGCTTTGAGGCATAAAAGAGAATGTATACAGAATGGTGTGCCTTTTAAACTGTTTCTGTTTTATTGTATCAATAAAATGATATTACAAGTACACTGAAGGTGTTTTGAAAATCATACCACCTCTTATGTGAGCAACAGAAGGATTTGGAAGACTTTTATAAGATGAAGTGCCGATTCAAATATCAGGTGTACATTTTTGAGTTGTCGTCTTAAAATATAAAGAGCGGTGTTGTAAGATGACTATTAACATACAAATCTATATATATACAAATAAATAAAGTGTCTGTCTTTAATATTTAAAAAACCGTTTTTATACTAAGCGCATAATGTATGTATACACGGTACATATACCAAAATAACACTTTTTAACATTTTTTGTCTGTCTGCTTGGCTGTTTGTTTCGACTAATCACTGAACCGCTTGACCGATTTTGACGGGACTTTCACTGGGAGATAGCTCATGATATAAGGACTTAGGTTACTTCTTTCAGACTAGCTTTGCCCCTCGGCGTTTTCCACGGTTGATGCTGTACCGCGGGTAACACCGCAGGACTCAGCCAGTACTTACATAAAATTCAAGTGTTTATTTGTCAAATTAACAGATTTTCTCTAAATGCACATGGAAGTATAATGCTTTGCCAGCGGCTTTGCTGGCGCAGTAGTATTTTCATCCCCTATTTTACCCCTAACAGAGGCATTTCCATAATTCCTCTGTTAGTGCTCAGTTACGTTATATACAGAACCTACATGCAAAATTTAGGAATTCTAGGTTCAGCGGTTTGGGCTGTGCGTTGGTCTCAGGGTACCTTAGTCAGTCAATCACCTTCCTCTTTTACCTATATTTATAATAATAAAGATAATACATATAGATGGTACTACACCAATAATATTTTTATTAATTTTTGTCCTTCTATCTTTCGGTCTGTTTGTTCCGTCTATTAGATAGAATTTGAGTTACAGGTATCCACGGGCGACATCCCTCGGGTTACCGGCGCCTAAGAGATGATAATTTGCGGGACAACTCCCAGAATTTGCGCGAGATGTTTCGGTCCTCGGTAACCTTACTTACTAGGTAAGCAGAAACTAGTTTTTTTTCATATTCATGTCATTTATTTGCATTTCACAATGTTGTGGTCCACAAGTTTTACGATAAAAACAGTGTAATCTAACTTGGTTAACCAAAGTCTGTCTAGACTATTGCTTAAAAGGCGAGATCACAGAAAGTACCCGCTATTAATTGTATTATAGTATGCTAAGAGTAAAAAGTGAAGTAATTGCCAATTTACACAATTTGTGGTTTGCGTTTCTCCGGTAATTTCCTAACCATAGATAACCCAAGATTGAGAAATCGATTTCTAAAAAATGAGAAAAAAACGTCAAAATACTTTATTTTCTACAAGAAAATTAGACATATAGGCATCGTTATACCCTGAATCTTGAACTTAGCTTAATATTTGGGTATCAGTGTAAATGTACATTTTAGTACAAACCTCTATAATTATTGCCAGCAGTTGAATAGATTTGAATGGTCAATTGCTGGACATAAGCTTCAAAAGTTTTAATACCATGTTAGATAAGGTTGGTTAACACTTACATAAAGGTTTTCTTATAAATATGTACTTGTAAGTATATACGTATAATCAGTATGGATATATAAATACTATTTATTAGTCATTATATATCATCATCAAGACATTCGCAGTCTCCTGCTGAACATAGGTCTCTTATTTACTAAATTGTTGATCTCTATGTATGTATTTCTGTACAAAGTTTTCTTGTAGTGGTTTCCGTAAAGTTGTAATATTTTTTTTAGGAAATATATAGGCAAGGCAATAAATTTATAGAATTAGGTAGATAATATATACATGTATTTACTGTCTCAAAATACACCTAAAACAATAACAGTACAGGTTTGTACAAGGCATAAGGAAAAATAAGACTTGGTATTTTTCCTACGTTTAATATCACATTTCGCTGGTCAGCAAAGGTCAGGTTATTTTAATCAAGTAGGTAAACCAAACCAAAATCATTGTCTTTATGTTACAACACCCTTTAATTCTTGAAATATTTATTTACTGTCAATTATACAGACCCTCTAGTCAAGTCCCATTCTACAAATGTGAATCTTAATAGAAAACTAACATATGTATTGGGGTGACATCTCTCAACGCGAAGTCGCGTGGTCAAAACGAAATATAACCCAATTTTACAAGAGATTAGAAGCGTTAGAGATTGTAGTAAGAGAAACACTTGAAAATTAGCTAAGGAACTGGACCCTAATAGAAATCTCACATTCCAAGGTACGTAAGTAGGTACGTAGGTGCGTTTTACGCTTAATAGTTTTTCACTCCCTTAAATGAAATGTGAATTTATTCATTTAGTTCACGGAGTAACGTTATCGAATATCAGAAGTTACATACATTTAGTTTCAATATATTTACGGGGCCAGGTTTGTAATGCAAAAGATTCATTTAGCGACATTTTGTTATTCATTCAAACATTCATTCTTTATCATATGAAGTTATGAAGGTTTTTATTTATTACCAAAAGAAGTGAGCATCAAAATAAATCATAAGTTAGCTGTCAAGTGTTAAAAATTGTTTACGGTATAAGTGGCAAACGAGCAGACGGCGTTCTTGATGGTAAGTCACCAACATTACCCATCAATACATACAACTTGAGAGTAATAAGTGTGTCCTTTCAGTTCCTGCCTCTAAATTAAAAGCAGGGAGTCGAGGCTCTGTTTTCTAATATACTTAATCTTATACTAGCTTATGTGCGCGACTATTGTCGCCTATGTGCTTTCTCTAGAATTTCCATTGTAAATTCCGTTATAACTAAGACGGACAGACAGTGTTACTTTCGAATTTATTAAATTAGAATGGATATGTATGGGTGTGTTTAATGTTTACACTCACTTTATCTAAAGAAAATAAGGAACAGTTACCTTGCGTAAAGGATTAAAAATAACAGAAAATAGCAATGAAAGCTTTCATAAGCGGCAACATATCCAAGCTTGATAACAAGCCATGAAGACGCTTCCCATGGTAAGTTTCACACGCGGCGTCACACCCTGTGAGCAATGGCGATGTAATAGCTACTCAAATTGCCTCAGGGTTGGCCGACCCTTGACCCCACCCAATCGCATCACTATTAATACTAGGTAAATAAATAATATTTAACTACTCATTTCTCTTTAACTTGTCTTCACTGCCGTGACAAACTTGCCTATATGATTAACTTTTAAAAGAATCAGAATGCGCCTAAATCATAAAGAATTTTATGAAATAATATTCTCCATTTCCTTTTTTTTTAAATTCGAACTGTACCAAGTGGGAAGTAGGTATGTAGGCGTATTCTCCAAAATTAATAAAATAATTAAAAAAACAGGTTCATAAATGACACAGTTTTGAAGTAACAAGCACTAAAAATCGAATTAAAAATAATCTACTTTTTAAAATTGAATGAAAACTGATATAACATGATTTTAATATTTCACAATAACAAAACTACTGACATGTGTATGGAGGCAAATGCGCGGCGCCAAATTTGACAGATGTTTTCAATAATTTCGCACTTTTTTTTTCATCGAGAATGGACTGTATGAACATCTGCTTCCCGCCAAATATATGAAGTATAACATTCGAATTTTAAATGGCAAGGCAGGTGCTAAACTTCATACGTGTGCAGTTAATTTACTTTTCATCATGACATGTCATTAAAAGGTAACAACCGTTATTTTGTATACAAATATGGTATTGACATTTATGTTCTTGAAATTTTATAGCTGGCGATGATTAGTTTTCTCTTAAATGTCCTTTTTTTAATTTCGTTTTTAAATTATTCAAGAAATTTCACTAACAAAACAGTTGCTCGTAAAAGTACAGTATAAATTAACCAACATATTTCGCTCTTAAAGCCTTATATGCAAATAATTTTGCTGGATTCAACGATATTCCTGAAGATATTTATTATTTATTAATATATTTTCCTGTTTATATTATAGCTACCGGAACTAAAAAATAGAGACCGGAGGTTCAATGATGCAGAAGCTTCCCAATAGACTGTCATCATATGGGTCGCCATGCTGCATTAATGTACTCTTGGATTATGCTCATGCTTCATCAGGTAGAGTAGAATCACTTTAAAAAAAATTAAAATGCTCAAATACGTAATATCATAGATATTATGTTTAAATCTTTTGAACTAGCACTGGTTAACTCATGTTCATTTTTATTCAAACTATCGCAGTTTCGTTGCGTCTTTCAAAGACTTATTGCGTAAGCAATCTAAGTTCAGTCATATCTTAGTAGGTATATAAGTTGACCTCAAGTTAGAAAAAAGTATGGTGGAAGAAAAAATCTTTAAAGACGTAAAGGTGATCGTAAGAATTTACGATTAACCATAAATGTAAACGCCATGCTATATCCCACAATTGTATAGTGAACCCGCCGTCCACTGCCTCTTTTTTTTGTTTTTTTTGCACTGAATGCAGTAGGATCAACCAATGGCAAGAACACATCGATTGCCCCGCACGTGCGATGCTTAGTTACCGAGACTAGAACAAATAACATTAGTGTGCAGTGTAAATAATAAATAAGATAAATGTTGTGTTTCCAAATGTAAATATTTATTTTACATTTCCTGCATTTTACATGAAAGGGGGTGAGCTAATACAAGCGGAATTTTCTATTATGCAGTAATTTTTGTGTGGTACAGAGAAGTATGTGGCGGGTGTACGGAGGAAGTCTCAGGCACTAAGCAAATTCGCCATCGGTCACAGCGATCGCTAGCCAAAGAGAGAACGCTTTTTAATATTGAACTGCTTTAGAGCATGGCAGCCACTCGCCATACATTTAGGTTCATATTATAATCTCACATTACTGATTGAGTAAACGTATAATAGAGTATTGCTCATCAAAACAAATTTAATATAAAAATGTATACAGCATAACAAATCCTTTATCTGGATTTGTACAGCGCGTTTAGTGCCGAAAAGGGTTACCAACAGGTAAAATAAATTATGTACTAAACACATGTTTGGTCATGATAATTTTTTTAGGTATTACAAGCATGTCGTATATTTTAACACTACAATTAAAAATTAAAATATATATTATTTGGTAAATTAGCTTTTATCTTGTACCCAGATGATTTGACTTGATAGTCTCTTCGCAGAGAACCATGGTGTGGAGGAACGGGTCACATATTCCCCCAACACAAAGGGAGGATCCCCCGACCAGGCGATGTGATCATGCCTGGCAGGCCACTGCCCAACAGTTGATGTTGGGAAGTTGTATATATGTTAATCGGCGCGAGAACTTCTATTGCGCGATTTATGATTGGTAGTTTCTTAGTTTTCTTCATTGCTCCGTAGTTCAATGTTTCTTCGGTAGATGGCGCTGTCAAATATTTTTATTGTTTACGCTGTATGTGGAAGTCGCCACAATGGTAAATTATATTGTAATTGCTACCGCAAAATATAAAAGCGTGTCAAGTTGGCATGTTTATAACAAAATACATAACAATAGATAAGTAACATTAATATTCTGTGTTGGCGGACAGCCGTGTTCATAATATAATAACTTCTGGCCTTGACACTGAGTCGTGGCTTTACAATTATGAACTTGCAATAAATAAGACGTCATAAGTAATTACTGCATATAGAAACAGGTAACGTTATCTAATCCACGTATAAAAAGCTTGTTCAAGGGAGTAATGATATGATGGCAGCTCTATTAAACCTCTGAGACCCCGAAATTGAGAGTGAAAGTGAGTGTTTAAGGGAAACAGTCCCAAGTGACCTAAAAGTTCCTTTAAATATGTAAATGTGTAAAGGAACTTTAAGGTCACTTGACGAATGAAAGTCATATATGCGTACCTCAGTCCTGATAAGTAATGAATTATATAAAAACTTATAGTACGTTTGATTTTAATAAACGGCTAAAGTTGGCAACACTCCCTTGACTCATAAAACCTCGTACCTAGTACTAAATAATTTCCTTAGCAATTTAAATTTAGAATATTTTAATAGTTATATCTATTGCAGACATCTCTGTACCAATTTCGTTTGGTCTGAAAATTTTTATAGTAAAGTAAATTTGTTTCTCTTGGATAGATGTATCTTCGTCATCAGCATCACTTTGTGTGACCCGAGATAAGTTGGGAGACAAACACATATACCTTTAACAGACTAGCTCTTGCTCGAGGGTCCACCCGCATGTAGGTCGGTTATCGTGGTAAAGAGTACCGCATGTCCTTCACCAAGAACCAAAGTATCTCTATGCCGAATTTCATGAAAATCAGTGCAATGATTTAGCCGTGATAGCGTAACAGACAGAGTTACTTTGGATTTTAAAATATTTGTATGAAGTAGTGACAACTATAATGATGTAACAAATAGGTATTGCCTAAGCCTAAGCATTTCCAGTGTCGCATTAACGAATGCGTAATCAGGTTATTTGAAGAAGCATCCTTCACACGCGGGCCGGTCATATCTCCTGGGGGAGTGATGGTCGCTGGAGCCAACAAGTGTTAGAGTGGAGACCACGATTTGGGAAACGATATTACACTAGTAGGGCTCCCTGCGGCACGATGGACCGACGACTTGACTGTGTGACTGTGAAGTGGGTGACTGTGAAAGGATGCGGGCTGCCCAAGACCGGGATGGTTGGCGCTCTTTGGGGAGGCCTTCGTTCAACAGTGGACGCCAATAAAAATCCTTCACACACGTATAATATAGTTTTTAATTAATATACTTATTCATTAATTATCTAGTTTTATAACAAGTTAGAAGTGTGCGAGTAGATATTCAAGGAATCGCTCATCTTTGGCTGTATCTGACTAACAACCAAAGCCGGACAAGACGTTAAAATACATTTTATCTTAACGTTTTTGTACATCACACTAATAACTTGTTAAAAAATCCCCTTATATAAATGAGATATAAAGATATTAACAACTTTACTTAATGCAGAATCATTTTGCAGTGCAGTAGCAGACTACAGAATATTCTACGTATAAGTCTTAGTTCAATAAATAAATTGAGGGATTAGTTTATGAAGAAAATGTTTCGTGGTCGTTTTTAAGCAAATAATACGCACATAAGCTTATATTTAGGATACAGTTTACGTTTTGACAAACAAAATGAGTCGTGCAGACGACACTATAGGTTACCACTTTTTATTACGAATGCAAAATACTCAATACTGACTGCACTATTGGCCCAGTGGTTTATGTGGTCGCCACACCGCTTCCTACTGCGCCCAGTGTTGTGGGTTCAAGTCCTACATGGGACAACACTTTGTGTGATCCATAAATTGTTGTTCTAAGTCTGGGTGTACTTTGTGTCCGTTTCATGTATGTTCGTAAAGTCCCCCGTGACACAGGATGTATATTCCTAATACGGGAGTTGACTTAAAAAAAAAGAAAAAAAAAGAATACGTTCTTAGTAAAAGGAGAACAACCCCGACCTTGCTCTATGAGGGTCTATAACCACACCGTGGAAAAAACTAATTGCTAGATACAGGCCATAAGTTAATAATATATATACCTAGATAGACTGTAACCTTACAGACAATATCGTAAAAAATCCTAACTAAAGTTCTAGCTCCGTAGTTTTTACCGTTACAAGTCATACAAAATATAACTGTTTGTTTCACACATACTTATTTAAATAAACAAATTACCAGCCGGTTGAAGGTCTCGAAAGTCATATAAAACCTCGTACAATTATGTCATAGCAGTACACGACTGAGTATATATAATATAGTAACTAAGATTAATGATTCAAAAGCATTATATTTTAGTCGTAGACACGTTAAAGAAAGGCTGGGGTTTGTGTACTGAACATCAGTTTTTGTGCGGGTTGACATAAACTAACGATTTCTCGGTAAGCGAAGAACTCTGCCTCGTGAAATTCTTAGAAGTACACTAACAGAATTGTATCAGGTTCGTTGTACTCACACACGTAACGTTCAACACTGTATAGATCTTATAAATGTAATTGTATTGATCGTAGTCTTTACAAGATATAATGTCTGAAAGGTTTTTCAGTAGATACTTATTAATTCGTAACAAACACATATAATCATATCCATCAGAGACACGCATAATGACGGTAATCGGACACTTCAGGGATTTGTTGGGGAACTGAGTACTATTGAAAAAACCTTATGTGCTGTTGCAGACTATCTGTTATGGTGTTGTTTGTACAAATCCGTCCTCACAAACTTTTGTCTTAGAAATAATAAAATTTTAAAATTGTATGTAACATATGGTTCAGTTATCTTTTGGTTTAAACCTGCTCTTCATGGCAGAGGTTAAACTGCTTGGCTACTTTTATTTAATTTGTTTCATTAATCTTACGTGGCCGCGAGCAGTAAACACAATCATTAACGCTGCCTATGTAAATATATTTTAGTATCTATTTTCGAATTCATCCCTTGCATGTGTCGTGGCTTCTACGGTCTAGTCGTAAAGATATACTTCATACAGCCCTCATATCGGATTTGTATTCTTGTTGTATTATATTGTATATTGTACATTTAAACAGCTGTATAACTTTGTTTTTATATAAAATCCGGACTACATAAATAGTAACTGATAACTGAAAACCATACGGCCTTGTATTTCAATGAATTAAAAAAAGACTTAGTACCTTCAAAGTATAAACCTTCATAGTACATTTATGGTACATTGTTCATGGACCAATAAACTAGAGGTCAGACGTCAACACAGTATGTAGAATAATTGCTAGTTTTATTCAAATTCATGAATAAAACCCGTACCTACTTAATACTAGATTGATTCCCATAGTTTAAGCTAGGCGGGGTCAATTTCCGAACGCACCCGCATCAACTAAACATACACGGCTTAAAATCTATTAGTTTTAGTCAACTTTAATCCTTGTGTCCTTGTTATAAAGTAGAAAGGTTAAAATGTAACAAATTATTGTCTCATAACAATTTATTATCTTCCCCTTTGGACGGTGGTCATGCAATTTTTCAATCAAACCCGAATTGGTTGTTTCGTGCGAAGCAGTCATTTCTTTGTTAGGTTACAACATTTTCCGCAATGTGATTAAATTTACCGTTTCGTTTAGGATTTGTCATATTACTTAAATACTTTAGTAACTGTTTCTTATATTACTAGAGTTAGCCTTTATCGACGTGACTGACAACTTCTTTTGTTACGAATAAAGTGTCAATATATTTATACAGAGTAAAATAGGTGTTATTTTGTTTGTATTTTGTGTCGAATAAAGTGTCAATATATTTATACAGAGTAAAATAGGTGTTATTTTGTTTGTATTTTGTGTTTTTTGTTTTGTTTGTAAGTATAATTAAGTTTATCTTATTTCCTTATAACAAAATTATCAAATTGAATTTTAATTCTTTATTTTTTTATTTTTACCAATAGACATGTGCTTTATTGTCACAATTCAGTAAGACTAAACAAACCCTAACAAATAAGGGGTTTCTTTCTAGGAAGCAGAGACTCGGAGGAAAGTTTCTTTTTTTGAAGTCGGTAAAAGAGTCATCTTTTACCTGCGGCCACGCATACATAAATACTAAAAACTGTTGTTTGAGATTCGGTTACTTTAATAAAGACCGTTTCAGTCGTTTTTCATCAATATTTTTAATTTACAAATATCGACTTCTTACAAATGTATGTACTTAAAGATAGGTCTAAAATAATTTCTATCAAATACCTTTAAACAAGCAATTCTTGTATATAATCTGAATGTCGGCAACTGCTCCAACGATATTCATGAAATGATTCAAAAAATAGTATGCAGGGGATTTCGGGAGCAATAAATCGATTTAGCCAGGATTAATTTACAGAAAATTTACCGAAAGAAAATACCGAGTAAAGCTCGGTTATCCAGGAACTTATTAGTTACGAGGGGTCTATATAAGCCTATTTATAGTTCTTACACTAGTAGTTGAACTCGCTGTGAATAATATTGGTTGTTCAAACAAAAACTTTTGGTTGCTAGCCTTATTATATAGTCCAAGAGCTGGTGGAATGGAGTAGGTTTAGGCATTCTGAAAATTTGTCGGGTATCTCTTCTATAGTAGCCTAATTCAGAAATGCAGCTGGCTGGAGGGAAGCGGTCATTTAGCAACGCGCAGGAAGAAAATCTCGCTACCTACTCCAGAATGTATTTTCTTTCTTTTCTTTTAATAAAACACGACGCCCGCATTACGAATATATATCCTGTGTCGGGGGGACTTTTCATATATAACGGCGCGTCATACTATTTGATGATCTAATCAGTTATTTTTTTGAGAATGATAATTTAATTTTATTGAGCTGGTAATTGCCGATAAATTATTACGTTATTTTTCAAACATTAATTGTTTTGTATTCGATTAATAGCATTGTAATCGAGAGCGGGTAACACCGAATGGAGTTGTGCCTGTCATGGCGGGCGAACGTCATCCCTTTTGACAGCGGTCGCACGTTATGTTCACGCGCAAACCCATTGGCTCATAAATCGAAGTTGTTATTGTAACTTTTTTGTGTTATTACTGATTTAAGTGTTTCTTACTCATAAAGTATTGTGAAATCTAAGTTACTGTGCAATTATTTCCTGAAAGTCTACGCCCATCATGGATTCCTGAGATGACGAAAATTACCAACAACCGGAAATGACAACCCGGCCCTCTGACGAACCGTTATATATATATGAAACGGACTGAAAGAACACCCTGACTCAGAACAACAATTTGCAGATTAAGCAAAGTGTTATCTCATGGGGGATTCAAACCTAAACCAACACTTGGCGTAGTAGAAAGCAGCGTAGCGACCGCTTAAACCACTAAGCCAACCGTGTAGTCCATGTCTACCAGCCCTCCTACCATTATTGCCATCATCATCACCTGTCTGTTCTTTACTATACCATTTAGGATCGAAGTTACATTTAATTAAGCCTGTTTCATTAAGCGGCGCTAATGTTGAGCCTGTAGTGAATCGAATAGTTAGTCCTATGATTAGCTCGATCACTGGATTGAGTCAGTGGTTCACATTAACATCCAACGAAACGCCAACTGGTCAACACCATCAAGATCATAGCATCACCAACAGCCTTTAATTATCCAGTGGTGCATATAGACCTCTCCATGGAAAGGAGGTCTTGGTGTATTATACCAGCCTGGCTGGACAAGTTAGTAAAGGTTTTCTTTCTAGTTTTTCTTCTATTTGTCGTACTGTTTTCTTAGTTTGATACCCTGGTCGGCTCTTAAGACACCTCTGCAATTTATAGGGGCAGTGACACTGTACAATCTGTCATTAATATTACAGCGCTAATTCGGACTCTGGTTGACCACGGGGCATTGACACGCGACTTAAATAAGAAATGTGTCTTGACACAAGTGGTCTTTGGGTCCCCCTGCTAGAATTAGAAAGGGGGAAGATCGCTCACCGTTCAAAATGCAACGAAAGAATTACCTTATTACATACTAGACACATTTCTCATAAAACTATGTGAAAATGCAAAATATTAATGACGTAAATAACAATATTTTTAGTTCAAGTTGTCATTTTGCTATATACAAAAGTAATCCATTTGTACCTATTTCTGTTGTTATTTAGATACGATTAAAGCTTGAAATTTAAAATGCCAATACGTAGGTATACTTACGTAGTGTAGATAAAACAATGGCATTGGGTAATTAGCTCTCTGTCTAGTCTATGTCGTCTCTGCTCACTAGTCGAAGTTCGCCCTAATCCCGGCTCGATCGCTGTGTACCTACTAATAAGAGTATTTAGTAAAAAATGTAGTCCCTAAGCGCTTGTGATGTTTAAGTAAGTACTAATAAGTCAGGGCCGTCCTTCTGAAGATAAACGTAGATTTTCGGCTATAAACACGAAAGGAAATTAAAAGGTTCTAATTCAAAATGCTATTTAATTTTCAATATCAATTCAAATCAAATTCGTTAGAAAGGTTATGGGACTAACTCCTTTGAGTATCGTTTCCTCTATAGAAAGATAGGAAACAGTAACTAATCTTTCGCCGGTATTTACTTATGTGCAGATATGTAGTCTGTTCAAACTAATTACTCATCAAAAATACCGATTGTCAAGCATTTCCGGAACTCACCAAAAATAAAATAAACTTTACTCACCATTGACAATGAACCTATGTCTGTCGTTGAGAAGTTCCTTGTTCAATTTCGGACATTCCTTGCTCAGAACAACACACAAATCATTCAACTTCACACCGCTTTGTTTACCAACAATCTCAATGAAATAATTGCACTTATCACTGTCAGCCGCGCCGGTTATTAACTCGAAATCGTTTAAATTAAAAATTCCTTTTTTAACTAAAACGTCTAGAATATTTGTATCGCATAATTCTCGTAACAAAATATTTTTGTGTCGCAGCAAGCCGGCGCGTACGTCACCGACCGCAGCCATCGTTCAACTAACAAATGGCTGGCGGGCTGACGGGGAATAAAAAAACGCCATTCAATCGCCCCATTCAGCCAGGGAACAGATGCGAGCGTGTAGGTATGCTCCACTTGGGTATCTTACCCTTGAAAAGACTCGTATTATTTTAATATTTCTATCCTCTACTTACATTAAGCGATGAAAAGAGATTAGAATAAATTTGAATGTGTTCCGAAAGGAATATTAGGTAATAAACGAGATGCAACAGTTAGCAGTTGTCATATTCAATATTTTGATGTATTTAAGTTTTAAAATCGCAGGTAAGAAAGTAAAAGTTTAAAGAAACGTTCAAAAAAGCAACAATTCACATATATGCTGTTACATAATACGTGCATAAAGTCTCTCATGTAACTCTTATGCCATTCTCGTACCTATTGTTGTTAAATAACATGTCTTTGTAACGGACCAATGAAACGAAAACTTACATATGTATTTAAATGCAATAAAATGTTAAGTAAAACATTATTGAGATCCGATACCTCAGGGCATGCGATAATACATTTTGTTTCAAAAATTCTAAAACTCAACATTGGAAAGCCGCGGGATATAAATAGTTGACTTGATAAAAGTGGCAGGGAGGAGCAGGCCAGGCAGCAACAAAGTACCTACAGTGGGTAGATAGGTAGGTACTGGGGTACGGTACTTATGCAGTTAAATACCTACGTGCGTGTATTATGCAAGTACCTACTACTACATCAAATGAGAATGTTAGCTGGTTTTTATTCCGCTTTCATAACATATATTTGGCTTATAAGTACGTAAAAGGAAATAGAAATTTGGCATGATGAATATAAATTCAGTATAAAAATGAACATCTAACTTCCTCTAATTTATTGATTAATAACTTCAGTAGATTATAATTTATAAAATAACATGCGAAGACTTCTGCCGTTCCATTTTTAAACGAGTAGATTTGGTGTTATTTTTGTAAACTTTAATTTTCGAACAAGCACTTGACACTTGCTTGAAGATTATTTCTCATTAACTTAGTTCGAATATGCACGCAATTAATTTGAACTTTATTATTATATATTTATTATTATATATTTGAGCATTAATTTACAAGATTTTATTACCTTAACACGTGTACTCGTTATTATAACTCGGCCCGAGGACAGTGAAGGTCGTATATTAAGTTATCAGATGAACAACTATTGGCGGGAGATCCGCGTCCCCTATTTTCTCAGTCGAACGAGTTTATTCATCTAGGTCAAGAAATAAATACATATTCACTTCAGACGCTACGATTGTTTTAAACCCGCACTGAAATAGGTACCATTTTTATCTTTTTGCTGTCTATCCATAATCCATACCTACTAATTAAAAACCCGTACGCGCTGAAATAGGTACCATTTTTCATTTTTTGCTGTATATCCATAATCTGTCCATATCCAATCATACTGTATAGACCCTGAGCCTCGTAACATTAGGTTAAAAATATTAGCTTCATCGTACGTAAACTAATGTACCGGTCGCTAGAAATATTTGTACACCTACCTACCCTGTGCCTATTAATTATTGTAGTGCCACCAATAATTTTGTATAATTCATATATTTATCTGATTTTTTTGTTCTTATTATGCTCGTAGTAATTACTACGAGCATAATAAGAACAAATTTTAATTAAAATAAAAAAGAATAAATGAGGATTGTACACTCACACCCAAAATAAACCACTACAGGTTGGATGGGTGTTTTATGTCTATTATTGTATGTTGTTGTTCTATTTTACATAATAAAAAAAAAAACAGGCATAGACTCGGATGGAGCCGCCATCATAAATATAAAATCACAAGAATAACGGTTTAGATCACAACTTATGTTTTCATTGCAGGAGAAAGATACTCAATGGCATCTTGTATGAGTGTATTTAGACTCAACTTAAGCCAACTTGACCACCATCACCAATATCATCATCATCACCACCACCAGCACCATAGGTTTCAGTTTCATCTAAATTCTAAATAAATAAATATTTTTCGACGTCATCTAATCCCAAAATAAGCAGAGCTTGTGTTATGGGTCCTAAGACAAGACAACTGATATAAATACATATGTATATACATTTTTGTGTAAATATTTATAATACAAAGAAAACACACAAACTTTGAAACAAATATTTACAGATCATAAAAACATTTAGTACTTGGCCAGCGTGGGGGCGTATGACCTTAATTCTCTCCCGAGAGAAGACCCGAGCCCAACAGTGGGACATTATGAGTAGTTGATTGATTGATACAAACATTTGGTCCGATCTCGGCATCGAACCCGGGACCTCAAGCGACTCAAGCATAGCAGTCGCTTACGCAAACACAGCGCCACCGAAGCAGTTAATCTTTGTACAGAGAAGAAATCTAGGATATTCAAATAATAAGGACGTCTTAATATTTTCTACAACTCCTGGCAATTTAGAAGGAAAGGCACCTTTCTTTCTTTTCCCACCTGAAGCATGTAGAGTCTGACTAATGACAATAAACTTAGACCCATAATGAATACATTTGACTTAAATTATAGTGGGTACAAAATATCTTTTAGGTAAATATTACACGTATGCGGAGCCGAGGGCAACAGTTAGTAATGAATCAAAATCGATATACTTGCAATTGTACCTCAAATTAACTGAATTATTCAAAATTTAAATTGTACCAGGACATCATTAGTAATTGCAGTTAAATGTAGTGTGGAGGGAACGTGTGTTATGTCCGTCCAACACAAAGGGAGGATCCTCCGACCAGGCGAGGTGATTAGAAAGGAAGTTGTACCAGGGAAGTTTAATATACGAGTATGTTAATCGGTTCGAGAACTTTTATTGCACGATGCAGGATTGGTAGCTTCTTCGTACACTATTTTACTCTGTAATTCAGTGTATCTTCGATAGATGGCGTTGTCATATGTATTTGTTGCCGCTGTGCGTGGTAATCACCACAGTAGTACCCACGGTAAATATTTATATATACTTTCAGTGTATAAGGGCAAGATCGGCCCTACACTCGGCCTTGTTAGTTAGGTCTGGGAGTTAATAATAAAACTGTCCGTTCTTGCTAAGAGCGTTTATTGCACTGAATATAATGCATCCCGAAAAAAAGCGATGACAGCAAAACGTTATATGTGTACAGCTTGTTGTACATAGTGAAAACCCGTTAGTTTGAAATTACATATAAACACTTATATTTTCTTTTTGAATAAATGTATAGATGTTTACTCATTACAAATACTTGCCATTGGCATATAGTGTACACAATGAACATAATGTGTTACAGAGAATAACACAGCACTTAAGTTATATACAACTAAGTTAGTAAGTAAGTTATATATAACTAGGTGTATTACAAGTCTTGCAACACTAATGCACATTGTAGCAAGCTAAAATAAGTCTAAGGATTAACATGCTTTGTAGGTTTTCCTTATCGCTTATATGGATAAGCAGGAAGTGTGAAATAAACAAATTCGAACAAAACTTGATTGGACGATTAATTATTTAATTACTCAGAAAAAAATGCTGTTTAGTGCGTCTCTTAGCGACGTTGACAAACATTTAAAAGGTCTTTTGATAAATTCTGCAGAAAGATACATCCTCTCTTATGATGTCCTTAGAACACCAACAGCCGACCGTAGAAAATAGCGGGAGATTGAAGAAGCTGGATAATTGGACAAAAACTGCGGCAGTTTCGTACTTTATTGGTTTTTTCGTTGATATTTATCTAAATGAAACAGCGTTAATATTATCCGAGTCATGTGACGTCAGCTGTATACGCTTCTTATAGAGATTTTACCAAAAAGAATCGTAGTGGTAGAATCCACTAATTGCTACGTAATCCTCCTTAGTTCAATGATGAGGTGCATCATCATCATTAAATCACTTTTAATAATCCACTGCTGAACATAGACCTCAGAAAGGAAGTTTTTAAATGGGTAGGTACTACTTTCTCCATAGCTTTTTTTATAGATTCTTTATAATATAAAGCCTGCCAAAGTGCGAATACAGCACTTAATGCGAATGCAGACAACCATGGTGACCCACACTACGGTGGTCTATTTGAGATGAGATATTTCTGGATCATTGGGTCTCCGGTCCGCACTCACCAATGAAAAACGACAGCACGAATGCGTCATTAAGGGTAGGGCTTCTATGAGAGGGTAGTAGCGGCCCAGCCAAGCAGGCCCGTTCGTACTGAAATCAATGTGGCCACACTACTATTTCGGAATGTACCTAAAAGTTTTTTACGTGTGTAAAACCTCACAGATCATTTTATTAGACTTAGCGGTGAGAGATACGATGGAATCGAAATGTCCGCATAGATTCAGGATAGACGACGGTTCCTGAAAAATTTGTCACATGTAAATAGTTACATACACACACTACTTACCCATTTTTTTTCAATATATGTTGTTTTTTAAAGGTAGTCGCCTAGTCAGCGATGCTTTACCCAATACTATTATTTTGATTTGTAACTGCAACAATTCTATTAATCCAGTCACGAATTATTTCCAACAGTAGATTTTGCAACTGAATCTACTTAAGATATATATACACCTTGAATTTCTTTGTTTAATAGGCTCAAAGCTTCAACGATATCACTGAGTAATTCTTTTGTTAGTACTTTAGCTTTTGGAGCATTTCAATAAAATGAACTTCAAGTGGCAACAGATTGCCAGCTGGAGGTTCATGTAATACAACACTACTGTACCTGAATATATGACTTAAAAACACTGGCCATAAGTTTCTTTGCCAACAGTACAAGGAGGTTGTATATTTTGATGTTTTCACCTAATTGACCTTGATAATCTAGTACAAACTGTGGCGTCTGTTTGTGTTGATCTATGATTTTTAACCGCAAATTCAATTTAAAGTTCCTAAATGTTAATGGAATAAATGATTTTGAATTTGAAATGTGTGTGGCAGATATTTAAATTTCATATAGAAGTTTAATGTTATTTTAAAGCAATTAAAACTCATCTCATTCATAGATTTCAAGGTGGTAAAAAGGAATTCATTGGTATTAACGTGGGAATGTGATCTATAGATTTGTCCATTCGTTATTTATATATTCCTTCATTAAAATACATTCTTTAAATTAAACTCACTTATAATTTTATTCGACAATTTATTATCAATATTTTGTGGTATAAGCAAAAGTCATTATGATGGAATGACGCCGCAGTGAGAAACGGATCAACGGATTTCCTTGCAGTGGCCCGCCAGGCATGATCACCTCGCCTGGTCGGAGGATCCTCCCTGTGTTGGAGGGACATGACACCCTTTCCTCCACATTAGATTAACTTTGTTACCCAGTCCCCAACCCGCACTTGGCCAGCGTGGGGACGTATGGCCTTAACCCTCTCTTGAGAGGAGACCCGAGCCCAGCAGTGGGACATTATGGATTGTTGATTGATTGATTGAGAAACGGATCAGGTAAATAAATTTAATCTATACTAATATTGACCACTACTGACTACTTAGGTTGAATGAAAGATAATGCCCATGGCATTAAGTCCGCCTTTTGCAATGTAATTGCAGGAAGATTAAATAAATAAATAAATAATACTAGCTGACCCGGCAAACGTTGTTTTGTCATATTATTAAAAAAAAACAAACAATAAAACAAAAATTAGGGATGGGTCACTCTTATCATTTAGGGGTATGAAAAATAGATGTTGGCAGAGAGACCTACCCGTAATGCACACAGAATTTCATAAAAATTGGTCAAGCCGTTTTGGAGGAGTTTGGTAACAAACACCGCGACTCGAGAATTTTATATACTAGAAGATAATATCATGTAGCGGAAGAGTTGGTTTGGTTGAACGAGCTAATCTCCGAAATACTTTCGATGTTATACAGCCCAGTTATCGAGGAAGGTTATAGGCTTTATCATCACGCTGAGAACAAATTAGCGAAGTATCAATTTTATTTTATTTATGTATTCAATGAAATTACACAGAATAATATAAGTAATAAAAAGTGGGCACTATTTTGGGCTACAATTTTTAAAATGAGGCTGGTACCTAAAAAGGTAAGACGTGAGATGTAGGTACCAGCTAACTCCCAGTGACACAGTATTGTTAATCATTCATAGGTACATTGATAATGATTTGCCCAATACAAAATGTTGCGGAAACGGGGAAAAAATATTCCCCTGAGAGCTTTTATTGCGTGTGCTGCATAAACGGTTAAAGTTTCACAAAAATAATGCATGAAAGAATTGTTCCCCTTTAAAAGTTCTAAAAAAAAGACCGCGTTTTTATGTCTATCACTTAAGTTTGGCTCATTTTTAACTCCCCGACGCAAAAAGAGCGATGTTATAAGTTTCACGTAGATGTCTCTCTGTGTTGTGTGTGTATCTGTCTGTGGCATCGTAGCTCTATAACGGATGGAACGATTACGATGCGGTTTTTCAATTGAAAGCCTTTCCTTACAGTGGTTCTTAGCTGCGTTTGGTAATTAACGGTCGAGCAGTGTAAGAGTAAAGCTTTTTCCAAAATGATATAAGGCATTTTTAGGGCATTATAACACGATGGCCCACTTTTTAAATTTTTTAATTTCATAATAGCTTGTGATCTTTTTTACGGTAAACAAATTATTCACATTTTATAACATTACGCTATGGGCAATAAGAGACGCAGGAGAGGCGTAACCTCTCAGCAGGTCAGCTAGTAGTAGCGTAAGAGTACTAGTGAGTTTCATTTCAAGAATTTGTTTCAACAAGTTTTACCAAGTGCCGACAGTCGAGAGTATAAATTATTCTTTATTAAACATCAATAGAGCGACTGAACAACTGAACAAGGTAAATAGTTTGAGGAATAATTTATAACATCTTTAAGAGAATGCAATAAACTTTTTCTGCTTCTGTTCGACGTAATACAGCTTACCGTATAATTTAAGTATTACTATGTGTGGTGCCGTAACCTTATACAAAAGGCAAATTTTTTCGGACATTTCGCATATCTAATACACAACGCCATCTAGTCCTAAACTAAGCAGAGATTGTATTATGGGTACTAGACAACTGATATAAATACATACTTTTTTTTGTAAATACATACATATCCATACATAGAAGATACCCAAATTCCGAAACATACATTTGATCCGACCCGGGAATCGAACCCGAGACCTCAAAAACAGCTGTCGCGTACGCTACCGCTGCGCCACCGAGGTAGTCTAAACAGGCAAATAAACAACATTACTACAAAGAGAAGCAAATCTCGAAATAAACTCTATACCAAACCGATTGGCGAGCATGATACAGTAGATCAAAACCTACCTTTACTAGAAGATACCTATGTCCACCGACTATTGACGGCTTTTAATGTGTGTGATGTTATTAAATTTATTGGAACTAGGCGAGCGATGCAGCAGGTAAATTATTTAGGTTTAAAACGTCTTGAGTATAGCATCAAAAATTTTCAGAGAACTTCGAGTATTTAGTTAACCTTTTCAAAAAGGAGTAAGGATCTGCATGACCTCTATGTCCTCTATGACCTCTAAATAGACTCGAATGCGAGATACTAACGAGGAGACATGAGAAAATCGATATTAATAACATACAGATTCAAAGGGAATTTAGACAGTTCAATCGATATTTTTTAGCTACTGTTAGAAATGTTGGCCAAGAATTCTAGTTACGGTCTTAGTTTTAGGGTAAGTTTTGCTTTTTGTCGAAACTGAAAGCAAAGCCGAAAGTTCGGTTTTGGTTTTGACTGAAAGACCTGTTTCGGTCGGACACTACATTATTTTTGGAGCTAAACTTTGTTATTGATTAATGCAAAATAAATGGGTGTTCTTTGTGTGCGTTTCATTTTGTTTCTAAAGTCCCCGCGACAGATGATGTATAGGTATTTCTAATCCGGGTGTTGTCTTTTCTAAGATAAGAATGAATAAAGAACCTACCTATATGTACTTTTTAACATTTTGTCATTGATTTTCTTATTTAAGATGCTGTAATCCTCCTTATGCTGTAAAAAATGATGGCCGAGAAATAATATTGAAGGTGAAGAAGTTTTGTAAGGCAGAAAAGTAGAATCGGAGCATTTTCATATCAATCAATAATGTTCTTATGAGAATAGTCACCCTGATAGAAACTTAAATGTATTTAGATAGGTATGTCTGTCAGTAACATGATTTTACTATTTTATTTTATAATTTTGTAACTAACATAAAAAAACTTAAAAATTAAATTCTATTTTATCTGATACACAGGAGAACGCATTGTTGAATTTTATGTTCTATTCCACTCTCTAACTAGAGATTTTAGGGAATCTGCTGCATGACTGCAATGCTGCGTCCGTTGGACTTGTTTTGTGAGACGGGAAATAGTTTCGTTTCTTGCAAAACTTAATTACATTATCTGTGGTTTCTTTCTGAGACGTTTCTTCTTATGCAAAGTTTGATTCCCATAAAAGATGAAAATAAAATATTTTCCACTTGCCAATCCTTATTTTATATTCCAAGTTTTACCTAGCCAACAACTTACCAACAAACCAGCTTAAAATGACAATTTATGAGTGTAAAATCGTCTACGATTCTTAACGGCTATGTTTTGTTATTGGTTGTTGCACATTTAATCTATGGTCATTTGTTTGTGTCTGTTTGACGTATACGACGTTGATCTAACCTATTTCTGATTTGTTTTAGTAAAAAAGTAAATAATTGTGAGTCTAATGATTGAATAGAGAATAATTAAAGTAATATTCTTTTGACATTATTAGTGTTGCAATGGCACCGAAGAAATATTCGGTGAATGGTAAGAAATTGTTATTCTAAAATCGACGGAGCATTATGTACTCATAAATTATTACTGTATAGGGACTTTCATTATCAGAATTTACGTTGTTTGTAATAAACTATTTATTTATTTCTTGTTTCTATAAGTCACATATGCTATTTAATATGATAGTAAACTTTCTTTTAAACATATGTATTTTCTTTTTAGACACAGACTCAGGCTCTGAATCCAACAGTGGATCAAGTGGAAGCCGCAGTCGAAGTCCCAGCCCAGCACCCTCAGGGAAAGAAGGCAGTCAGTCCAGGTAATTTAATAAATGGTTGTTAAAATATTAGGTCACTAAATTAACTTCCATAACTACATGATATGGAAACTGTCACAGCTCAAAATGAAATTTATATTGTTTATTAATAAAATTCATTAAAAGAAATCGATTAGTTAGCCTGTTTTACAACTGTGATCCTATGGAAAGACTAGATATAAATCAAATATAATGAATATTTTTGGACATTTATCAGATAACGCTATCTAGTCCCAAGCAGACCTTGTATTATGGATACTAGACAAGTGACATTAAAACAAGTATAACTTTTTTGTAAATACATACCTATTATGCATAGAAGACTCCTAAACTCAGAAACAAATATTTCCAGATCATTCAAACATTTGGTCCAACCTGGGAATCAAACCCGAGACCTCAAGCACAGTCGTCACATACTCCCACTTCGGCAGTAACATAACTACCTACTTAAACACTTAATCAATTACCCAATAACTTAGTCTACAAGACCAAATGCCAAAGCTAATTTCAAGTAGGGTTGAGAAATCTATCAATGTGGTCCTTTATTAAAATGAAATGTTATGTAGGCATATGTGTATTTGATTTCAGATCTGTATCTCGCAGTCCGCGCAAATCAGTGAGCGAATCTCCAAAGTCAAACCACTCAGCTCAGTCCAGGAGATCTTCAAACGCCTCAAATGTTTCTAGAAGCAAATCGAACTCACCACAACGATCCAACAGATCCCGGTCAGGGTCTGTGCAAAGCAACAAGTCTGGTTTCTCCAGTCCAAAGTCTAATACTTCTGGGAGCCCTAAACACAGAGCTTCAAGATCTAGAAGTGGATCTGGCAGTGCAAAAAGCCGATCAGCTAGCCCAAAATCAGGGCCTGGAAGTCCAAAGTCTAGGTCACAGAGTCCCAAATCAGGATCTCAAACTCCAAAATCCCGTTCACAAAGTCCCAAGTCGAGATCTCAGAGTCCAAAGTCCCATTCCCAAAGTCCTAAGGCAGGTTCAAAAGCCAGATCTCGGTCAAAGTCTGGGAGCGGCAGTCCGAAGGCCAGCAAATCAAGGTCGAGGTCAGGAAGTGCATCTTCGAGGTCTAAGAGCCCAGTAGCTAGGCAAGATGTTCAGGACAGCAGGTCAAATTCACCAAATCTTATGATTGATGATGAACAGGCTAACGAAAAGTCAAAAAGCAGATCAAGGTTTGTATCTAAATATTTGTTAAAGATATATGAATTTATCCTTATTTTTAACTTATTTATAGAATATCAAGACTAAAACGCTTAAAGTCCTACATACATCAGCAGCCTGATGTATGTAGGACTTTAAGCGGAGGTTTTTCCTATACTAGTATACAGGCTGTTTGTAAGTTTCAAGTTTTCCTGCTCTTTGCCATTGAATGTTGTCCTGCGTATTTTGCACGCATAAAAGATGAGCTCTTATGTCACCCACAATGTATAGTGTAGGTGACATTCTGTATTCTTAATCAATAACCACATGGCTCTCGATCGTTATAATATGGATTGTGTAGTCTTGATTATAAATCTATTCTGAAATTTTACTTAATATAAATAGTATTCTTAACCTGCCACCATTTGAATGCACCATTCTATGTTTGTTTATGGTATACAATGTAAAGATGATGGCCCCTTATGTAAAAATTTATTTATTCTTCATTACTTACAGATCTGGTTCAAGACATTCAAGATCAAAGTCACGAAGCAAATCCAAATCTAAAAGTCGCTCCAGGTCACGCTCTAAGAGCTCCGAGGGCCAAATTGGTGAGTACAAAATGTTTATCCTATAAATTAACAAAACATATCGCCAAGTGGTTTAAGTGGTTGCTATGCCTCTTAATTTGCCATACTTTCTGTGATCAATAAATTGTTGTTCTGAGTCTGGGTGTTCTTTGTGTCCATTTCATGCATACCTGAAGATCTGACTTTTAGAAAGAGTGGCCATGAGTTTCTTTGCCAGTAGTAGTTCTTCTCATAAGGCTAAACGCATTTTGGAAACTGGCAGTTATATATCAACACAGGCAGGCAGTGGATTTGGATGTTTTCACCTAATTCACCTTGACAATAGAGTACATCTGGCGTATGTTTGTGTCGATCTATGATTTTTATCCGTAGCGTCAATTTAACGTTCATACATTTCACTTAGTGTCTTAATTGAATAAATGATTTTGAATTTGAATGCATATGAAGTCCTCCGTGACACAGGATACACTGCTAGTGCGGGAGTTGTTTTTTAAAACAACAACGATAAAACAATTGAGTGTCTGTCAATCTTGCCTAGTTGGTCTTGCGGCTAGCGTAAGCGACATTTGGTATAAAATGTTTAATTAGGTTTTTCTTACAAGAAATCTATATGTACCAATAAATAAATCTGAAGAGTTTGTTTGTTTCCTTCAACGCGCTAAAATCAAAAACCTCTGGTCTGATTAGAAATAAATATTTTAGTGTTAGATAGCCCATTTATCGAGGAAGGCTATAAGCTATATATCATCGCATTAAGACCAATAGGAGCAGAGCACCAGTGAAGAATGTTTCAAAATCGGGGGAAAATTATCACGCTATGGGTATAATAATACCCAGACGAGGTTACGTGACTCCAGGCTAACCTACAGACCAACTTGGAACCTAAAGACCGTACTAACGTACCTATTTCTATTTTAAGTTCTCGGTTCCGGTTGGGATGTAGGAGGTTGATTTTGTTGTATAAATGGTATTTTGAGGACTTAAAACAATACAGAAGAAAAGTTTGTTTTAGTCTACTTGTTGACTCGTAAGCACACCTTTAAGCGAAATGACAATAAAGATAAAATTATTTTTTGGTATTTTCCATTAGGTGATCAAAAAAAACGCGCTGTTCTTTCGGATTCTGAAAGTGATGATGGTTCTAAGAATATTTCGAAGCGGAAGAAGGGCTCTGACAGTGGTTCTGACACCAGTAGCAAGCCCAAGAAGAAATCTAAGAAGATTGTTGATACAGATGATGAAGAAGAAGGAGAGAAGAAGGATGGGGAAGGTGGTAAGTAATATAAGATACTTTATGCACTTGCTGTAATGGTTTTATTTCCTATTTACATAGATATATAAATTTGAAGTGTTCATTTGTATTTTCAAATAAACAGTTTTTCAATTTTTGTGTTTGTCGGTCTGGCGATTCCGGGTAACCTCTGAAACGGCTGGACCGCTATTGACGGATATATATATGATTATTATTGGATATAATAAACGATTTGCTTCTATTATATAGGCCTGAAACCACGATCCCACAGTAAACTTGTTTAGCAATTATTTCGCTACTTTTTGCTGACTAAATGGGCGCTCATAGCCCAGTTGCAGGGCGCTCATAGCCTAGTTGCACTCGGTGATTAGAAACAATCATCGAGGGCAAGCAACGATGCCGCGGTTGGTACCTGGATGGGTGACCGCTGGTGGCATGTTACCATGAGCGTCTCCGTGATTCGGAGGTCACGTTAAGCAGTCGGACCCGGTTGTTATCATACGATAACAGTCGTGAAGCTTAGTTGGAGGCCTTCGGGCGGCTTAAAAAAACATCCAACGGCAAGATTTACGTAGCCACAACGTTGTCTTGCCAGTCCCCAACCCGCACTTGGCCAGCGTGGGGATGTATGGCCTTAACCCTCTCCTGAGAGGCGACCCGAGCCCAGCAGTGGGACATTATGGGTTGTTGTTTGTTTGTTTGTTAAATAAGCGCAAAACATACTTATCATTTTGGAGACCATTATACCATCGTAATATAAAAATTGACATAAAATAATTTCTTTTGAGAGCGTCCGTTAATTACGTAAGATGTTAAGGAGGAACGAGGGGTCGAGCCGAATCTTATGTAATCTTAATTTGGTGAGAGGAGCTTCCCCCTCCTCCTCCTGAAATATCACGTGTCTGCAATATCAAGTATTCCACAGGAAACAAAGTAAAAATGTATTCATCCTGAGGAACTACTATTATAACCATAATATCTCATTTTGAATTCTTCATTGACGCAGTGATAGCGTACGCGACAGCTGGTCATGAAGTCGCGGGTTCGATTCCCTGGTGGGATCAAAATTAAATGTTTGTATGATTTGTAAATATTTGTTTTAGAGTTTGGGTGTTTTCTATGTGTAATAAATATGTATGTATTTACAAAAAAAGTATAAACACCAAGTACCCATTTGTTTTTTTTACGTGTCGATACCCTCGGAGCTTCATCCCACCGGGGTTTGCGGCGGGGCGGTGTGTCGGAATCGAACCGACTAAAACCACACGGTGTGCCACTCTGCGCCTGAGGCGGGAGAGATCCGGGAACCGCTCTCTTAAGCCATCCGGACCAAACACCAAGTACCCATAACACAAGCTCTGCTTAGTTTGGGACTAGATGGTGTTGTTTGTTAGTTGTCCGAAAGTATTTATTATTATCATTATTTAAATGTGTTGCCACAGTGACGGCAGATGCATTGTTCGGTGATGCGTCCGATATCAGTACTGATGAGGAAGGTGGTGATGACAAGGCTTCAGCGCGTTCTCGTTCGCGCACTCGTTCCCGCAGTCGCAGCCGCAGCCGAAGTGCCAAGGGCTCTGATGACGAACGCCGTTCAGGAGATGAGGCTAAACGAAGCGGAGATGAGGTAAAAATAAACATTTAGTATTGCCAACTGGCGCTCATAGCTCACTTGCATCATTACCTGGTGGTGTCATGATACCCATGAGCGTCTCCGTGATTCGGAGGAAATGTTTTGCATTCGCTCCCGGTTGTTATTAAAAATAAAAGTCGTGAAGATTAGTTGGAGGTCTTTAGGTGGATTAATAACATGCAACGGCAAGATTACGTAGCCACATCATTGTCTCCGGTGTCCAAACCGCACTCGGCCAGCGTGGGGACCTATAGTCTTAACTCTTCTGAGAGGACACCCGAGCCAAGCAGTGGGACATTATGGGTTGTTCTTGTATATTATTAACAGCGTCCGTGATGCAGTACCGTATGCGACTGCGGTACTGAGGACTGGGGTTCGATTCCCACATCAGAAGTTTATATGACCTGCAAATATTTGTTTGCGATTTTAGGTATTTTTTGTTTGAGGCGGGCCTTTTCTTAGAAATGTTTACCTATAGGCCCACTATACACACTGTTAGTTGATGTCTGTGATGTCGGATTGTCGGCATGTTATTATTATAATATACATACTAGCTGACCTGGTGACCTTCGTACCGCCATATTTTTCTTTCGTAAAGGTTTCCAAAATATCTGAAAAACTTGTTTTCGTGATTATGGCCTCCCCAGCTTCTAACCGTCTCCCTTCCTTTTTTCTTCCATTTAAATAAAAAATATAATTTTGTTATATACAAACCTAGTTATAACAATAAAGAACGCATAAAATACAAGAATGATACATATTGGTGCAGTCGATCGGCAGTTATACGCGCACATTAAATAATAACTTCTACCAAAAATGAACAGGAAAACCGTGAGAAACCAGAGGAAGAGGAAGAAGTGGAAATCCCAGAGACCCGCATCGATGTAGACATGCCCAAAATATTGACTGAGTTGGGCAAAGAACTGCACTTTGTCAAGTTGCCCAATTTCTTGTCAGTGGAGACGAGGCCTTACGACCCTAATACTTATGAAGATGAGATTGATGAAGAGGAAACTTTGGATGAGGAGGGTAGAGCCAGGTAAGCTGATTCTTTTTCTAGAATACGGAACAAACCAGTAGACGTTCGCCTGATGTTAAGCGATTACCTCCGGCCATGGACACCCGCAGCACCTGAGGCGTCATAAGTGCGTTGCCGAACTCTGTCCTTGACTATCGTAATTTTTTTTTAATTTTCCGATTATGAATATTTGAAATGTAGTATAGTACCAAATGTAAAGTCAAATAAATCAACTATTATCATTTATGCGAAAATAACACTATCTAATTGATTGTATGTTATGCTGTCGCTGCTAAACCGCTGAACCGATTTTCATAAAATTTGGCATGGACATGCATGCCAAATATTGTGATATTTATATAGAGATATTTTAATCGACTATGGTGAAGCCAAATGGAAAGGTTATAGTTTGGCAGTCTAAGTATGTTTGTATTTTCTAACATAGTGCCTAAATACTGAACCGAATTTAATGATTGTGGTCTAAATAGACTTGTAATAATGGCCCAGGTGACATAGACTATTATATTTGATGTGATTGTGTTGATTACAGGCAAAGAGATGCCTAAAGTTGTATGCTATACCTGATGTTGAACTTGTTATTTCCAGACTTAAACTGAAAGTGGAGAATACAATTCGATGGCGCACAGTGTTCGACAAGGATGGTAACGCTGTTAAGGAGTCCAACGCTCGGATGGTGAAATGGTCGGACGGAAGTATGTCCCTACATCTTGGCTCCGAAATATTTGACGTATATAAACAACCTCTACATGTAAGTGTGGGATGCCCGCCGCGTTTGCCTTTGAGTGTATTATACATTAATTTTTTTTGTCTTTTGTCATTAGTAAAAGAATAATGTTTCAATTAAATTCATTGGAACTATAAACACATTACTTTAGTATGGCTAAGAGAGAGAAGATATTTGGAGTTTTGAATACAACTTTAGGAGTTAATGGATTATTGCAAGAGTTGTTGCAACTTGCATATACAAACGCCAAAGTCTATCTATATAGTTCCAGATAATTTGTTAGTATTAGCAGTAATATTACTAGTATTTGTTATTATTATCAATTATATACATTGTTATTATTATCAATTTTCGTAGTCGAATTTAGCTTTGATTGTAACATTTTCTACCTCCACAGGGTGATCACAACCATTTGTTTGTACGCCAAGGTACTGGTCTGCAAGGTCAGGCGGTGTTCCGCACGAAGCTGTCCTTCCGACCTCACAGCACTGAGTCGTTCACTCACAGGAAGATGACGCTCTCTCTAGCTGACAGGTCTACCAAGACTTCGGCTATCAAGATACTCTCACAAGTAGGCGCTGATCCAGACGCCGATAGGAAATATCAACTCAAGGTAAGACTCATAAAAAACTTCCCGCGAGTCGTCCACTGTTGCAAACAAAAGAAGAGTGACAGGTAATCATTTAAAAATTTACAAAAAAAATCTATACGTAAGTGGCCATTGATTTTCACAAAGAAGGTTTGTGTTGAAATTAGCCAACAACTTAGAATAGTTTCATGATAGAAGAGATCGTATTTTCTTCTGTAGCTATAAATTTGCGGAACACCCTAAGTATTTGGTACATAAAGGCCTAGTACCTAGCCGTTGTTATATAGTTTTTTTTTGTTCCTTGCATCTTCCTTTCTATGGTGGGATGAGGGCACCACACTTGTGAGTTTTATCAGTTAACAAGTCCATTCGTCTGCACTATTATACAAAAACCAAATATCAGTGAAATCAGTCGATACTGTATTATAAAAAATATGAAATATAAATAAATATGTTCAGACATTTTAACACACAACGCCATCTAGTCCCAAACTAAGCAGAGCTTGTACTATGGGTACTAGACAACTGATATTAATACTTATATACTTTTTTTTTTGTAAATACATACATGTTATACATAGAAAACACCCAAACTCTGAAACAAACATTTAAAGATCATACAAACATTTGGTCCGACTCAGGAATCGAACCCGAGACCTCTTGCACAGCAGTTGCATTCGCTACCACTACGCCACAGAGGCGGTCCTATATGACAACACCGAGTGTACACAAGACAGTAATATAAGCTTTTAAGACGTAATATATATATATATNATCCAAGAGTGGTGGTCACCATCCTCAATGCGAAAAAGAACAATGCAGCATGGTGACCCACACTATGGCGGTCTGGGGGGAAGGGGGATGGTGAGGAGGATAGGGGGCGTTGGATCGGGGTATGGGCCTCCGGTATCCTCACTCACTCGATGAAACACAGCGTAAGCGCTGTTTCACACCGGTTTTCTGTGAGGCCGTGGTATCACTACGGTCGAGCCGGCCCATTCATGCCGAAGCGTGGCTCTCCCACGGTATAATTGATAATGCAACGTGTGATGCAGAAAGAAGAGATGGAGCTGCGCGCGGCCATGCGCTCGCGCACCTCGGGCCGGCCCAAGCGACGCGGAACGGCGCGCGGTACGGCGGCACAACGCGACGACTCCGAGGACGAGGGCGGAGTCTCGCTCGCCGCCATCAAGAACAAGTACAAGAGCGGACAGAAAGGTACACTATTACAATCGTATACATTATTGACCCCTTTTTTTTTACTTTCACTTTGTGGGAGAGCCACGCTTCGGCACGAATGGGCCGGCTCGACCGGAGTGATACCACGGCCTCACAGAAAACCGGTGTGAAACAGCGCTTACGCTGTGTTTCATCGAGTGAGTGAGGAAACCGGAGGCCCATACCCCAATCCAATGCCCCCTATCCCCCTTCTCCTCAGGCCGCCATAGTGTGGGTCACCATGCTGCATTGTTCTTTTTCGCATTGAGCATGGTGACCACCACTCTTGGATTCTGCTCATGCTTTCCATCAGGTAGGGCAGAGTCATTTTGGCAGCATAAATATATATATAAAAAAAAAACATGTGGAAATCCTCAAGGGTTGTCACCCCACCGAGGTTTGCGGCTTTGCGGTGTGTCGGAATCGAACCGACTAAAACCACACGCTGTGCCTGAAAAGGGAGAGGTCCGGGAACTACTGTTATTATTATTAACATGTCCGGACCTCCCTAAAAAGATCCCTATGCCAAACATCTCTTTATCGCTCTCTTCTTTCTTTAGGGATGTGACCTATTCTACTTGGCATGACGTGTTTGTTTCAAGTTCCTTCTTTTTGCAGTGATGTTGCCCTACGTTATTGCTCACGTCTTCGTCTATTACGATACCCAGCCATGGGATGAATAGTAGTGGTGACATTTATCCCTCACCACATGAGCTGATTGATATATTTATGTAATTGTTCGGATCCTAAAATTACCTGTACTCAGCGCTTAGATAACAGGTTTTAAGCTTTGTTACGGAACATAAATGTCTTGTATCGCTATTTTCTTAACGTGAGTGTGGCTATATTATGTGTTATTTTTTAATAATTGTCAATTTTTGTGCGAAAAAGGATTTCTATTTTTTTTTTTTGGTTTTTATTTTGACTTGATTTCTCTTTTGCGTTCGTTATCTTAAAACTTATTTATGGAGAAATTTGGATACTTTATTTTGATTAATTGATAGTTTTCAAAAAAATCCTTTTTTACACAGATGTACACTTTTAACTAAACAAAGATACAGATAGTTTATTATAATTTAGAAAGTATCAGAAGTTAAATTAACAATAGGGTTTTAAATAGTCAACAAACAAAATGGTGATTGGTGTTTTTCTTTGGTTTATCTATTTATTCAAAATTACATTAACTATAGTTCTTTAACATTACTAACATTTCTAAAGATATAATAACGGTTTTTTTTGTAGCATTTTTAATGCCATAGATATCTCTATGGCATTCGAATTAAAAACTTAACCCTTTTTAATCGCTACTCCAATAAATATACCCCGCCACTCCGAGTTTAGCAAATAAGCGCTGTGCATTTTGCCTTTAGAATTGTAAAATTGTTTATAAAACGGATTATTATCGAAAACAAAACAATTGATTAAAAATATTAAAATTTTCTAGCATCAGCAGGCGCGGCGATATACTCTTCGGAGTCAGACGGCTCGGACGTGGAGACCCGCCGAGCGAGACGCCTGGACCGCGCCAAGGCGCTCAAAGATTCAGACGACGAGGGAAGCGAAGCTCCTGCAGACCACAACACTCCTCGCCGGAACAGCAGCGCCAGCGGATCTGGCAGCCACAGCGCGAGCGAGTAGACCATCCACTCACTTCTACATTTTCGGACTCCGGGATAGGTATACCGACATGAGACGGATTAACTCATCTTCGTTTCCAAAATCACGGCTGGAAATAATAAGCCTCTCCTTACCAAGGTGTTTTTGGTCTTTTTTTTTTTTTTTTTTATATTTAAGCTGCCGAAATGACTCTGCCCTGCCTTATGGAAAGCATGAGCAGAATCCAAGAGTGGTGGTCACCATCCTCAATGCGAAAAAGAACAATGCAGTATGGTGACCCACACTATGGCGGCCTGGGGGGAAGGGGGATGGTGAGGGAGATAGGGAGCGTTGGATCGGGGTATGGGCCTCCGGTATCCTCACTCACTCGATGAAACACAGCGTAAGCGCTGTTTCACACCGGTTTTCTGTGAGGCCGTGGTATCACTCCGGTCGAGCCGGCCCATTCATGCCGAAGCGTGGCTCTCCCACGGTAAAAACCTCTACGGTCTACTATAACCGCACTGACCTGGCTCTCCACTATATTCCTACACACATATTGGAACGGAGGATGCTTGTACCAACATGAGAGAGATATAATCCAATTAATTTTCAAAATTATCCTCAGCAACAGCCCTTTAATATTCCACTGCTGGAGATGGGCTTCATAGACGGGTTGGTATAGAGTTTGAAACTAGTTTTCTTATATTTTCCATGGTGTTACCTGCGTTTTTAGTGTGAGTTTACTTACCATCAATTTACGAGCGCGTTCAGCCTTTTCATTGGTGAAAATTTCAGTGCGGGCCAATCGCAATAATGAATATGGTCACCGATTGAGGTGATACGAAATAAACTCATACCACTGTACTCATGGCTCTCAGGCCATTGAGATGTTATGTAAAATAGGTAAGTTTGAATTACTTTAACATAACATGATTGAAGCTTAACTTGTAAATATATAAATGTTTAAGTCGTAGATATTTGTTTTATTTCCTTCTGTTATATTAGGCATGATGACAGTAACAACCAATAGTCAACTATGCGCCAGTCTATATCTATGTATGTTCGACCTTAAATATATTCCAGTAAAGTTTAATTTTGAACGGCATCAGTGGCGTAGTAGCTCGAGGTCTCGTCTTCAAATCATGGGTAGGACCAAATGTTTGTATGATGTACAAATGTTTGTTTTTGGAGTTTTCTATGTATAATATGAATGTACGAGTATTTACAAACAAAGTATGTAAGTGTTCTACGAATCAATCTAGCTTTCATAGTACAAGCTCTGCTTAGTTTGAAACTAGTTGGCGTTATAACATTGTTTTGTGCAACAATATATTAATAATAATAAATACTTATTTATCCAAAAAGACACAACAATCATTGTACTTTTACAAGATATATGAAACAATTGCTTTTGGAACACTCAACATCAACTCAACTAGAGAATAGCCACATTTAAGTTCTTACTTTTTCAGTTTCCTCATATATTTTTGACATAAGCCAATCACTTACTTTCCTTTTGCGCTTAGGTCTTAGTAGTGTGTATAGTATCTACAAATGACTCCTAATCACACCGTAATGCGTTATTATTATTATTAGGTGTTGTAGGAGTATATACCTAAGCACCTATTTTTTTTTTCTTTATTTTTTACCCATAAGGCCTTAATTTAATCAAATAACATTTAAATATTATATGCTAAACTGTACAATTTTATAGCTTTTTTTGATGTTGGTATAGCCAAAACACTTTGAATTATACCGACATCCAAATAATTCAAGTTCAACTGCTCCATTACTTTCTTTTAGATTGATTCTTGACACATTCCATCAACAAATGTTGAACATCGTCCACAATGTTACACATCTCACAATTTGGTGAGTTAGCTCTACGTATTAGATATTCAAACTTTTTTGACGGAATCTGTCCAGAACGTAATCTATGAGCTATTGTAACCCACGATCTACTTATTTCTAAGTTACCGAACCATGGTGCATGAGGAGGCTCGGACTGAATAGTCTTGTACCAAATTCCTTTTATTTTCGACTGTTCATTAAAATACTCTTTCCATTTATTGTAACAATTAATTTTGAATTTATGTAATAGCTCGGAGTACCTATTTGCAATGCCTGGAAAAGGCTACTAAGTTCAGACAACCTACAACACAAGATCACAAAATGTACCTACACTTAGTGAGCAATAAAGATTTGAATTTGAATAAGCTTCACATTGCGTATGACCCCCCGTACATTAGTCGTCCTCAAGTAACGGTTAAGATAGTTCGTTGTACATCTAAGTTGTAACATGTCGGTAGATAAACATTGATATGTTGTGACCTGACCTTCGCATTCTCATTTCTCTCCGCACAAGGTAACCCGAATACATACCTTATATTAGTTAGAGGACATCCAAACCACTGACCGTATGCTCTACAACTTCAGTCGAGTTTAAATTGTGACACAATATAGAAACCGTTTCAAAGATTTTATTTATCACAGTTGCGTCCCACATTTCTTAACGAAATAACTACAATGTTGCACATCGAAACGTGGCAGGGTATAGCCAGTTAAAAATAAAACTACAAACAATTGTCATTGCTTTTTTAAACTTTTATGCTTAACCATGGTCGAATTCAGGCTTAACCCTTCATTAACTTCCAACATAACCTCTCCTTCATAGATAATTCTGCCGACGCCAGTGATCTTCCAAATACCTTCGTCTTCTTTAGTTATATTCGGGATCGTGAACCCACATTTATTGAAGTTGGTTAAGTTTCTATTGTAAAAACGGTCGTATGTACTCCTCGGTGCTACAACCTCGCAAGATTTTATATCTGGGAACGGGTATGGGAAGCTGAGGTTAAGGGTATCCCCTATGTTCAGTTTTGGTTTCGCTGGCTCTAAGGTGACAAATGCTGAAAATTTATAAAACATTTTGTAAGTATACATTTTCACATAGTCGGACTTTTGTTGTTTTTAACCAACTTTAAAAACAGGAGGTTCTATGTTCTGTTGTTGTTCACCGATTATTCCGTCAATTATGGACCGATTTTTCAATAAGTGTGTGTTTACGACAAAGATATATGCATCGTTCAAACATCATTCTGCAAAAAACTACATTTATACAGTAATGATCGACCAATATATATCAATACTTACTTGTTATATCCATTGTAATAACCTGGAATATTTCAATCCATTCGTCATCTAAATCTTTGGTGTAAGTACTTAAAACCCAGTTTCCAAAATCTTCCTCCAAAAGCGGTCCTATCAAAAACTCATTCGTGTCCAAACTTCGTAGCTTTTGGTCATATTCATCAGCACTGTATGCACCATAATTATTTTTTTGCTTTACAGTTGCAATCGAATTTTCTAGAAAAGTGAATGTTATCGAGTCAGTTTTTGGGCTGTTTATCTCTTTTGGTGCTTGCAATTCTATTTTGATCACGTCTCCGTTTGGTTTTGAAATGTAGTATTGGTCAAACTTGTTAATAACTGGCGCGGATAATCTGATTATATCATTGAGCAGACACGGAACAATAAGCGGTGTGATAGGAATCTTCGTCTTGGCTGGAAATAAAGAAAGGAGTACATAAATAATTATTCTTGATAAATCCATAATATTAATAAATATCAACTAGTAAATGAAATAAATTATTATCATTATCTTGGCCGAAAGACGGTCCTGTGCTACCCACACGTCAAACGTGGAGATTTTAGTAATACGGGTGCTACGGAAAAGTTCTTCTAAAATATTTATTTTTAAATGAATTTTGACATTATTCCGTAAGAGAAAGTACGAATTGCAAAGTTCTATTAGAACAATTAGTTATAAGACAAAAACTATACGAATACAGTAAACCCAATCCCCAGTCTGAGTTCTGAGCTCGATTCGAGCGATTCAAACAATTTTTTAAATCCACTGCCTGAACTATGCAGTGCTATAGCACACACTGAACGCTCTCCCCCTAAGCGCAACGGTGAGGGCAGTTAGGCGCTGTTCCTCACTCTGTCCATTTGCAGCCGGGACTTTCTGGAACTGCTGATTGTAGGGAGTCCATGAAGTACGAACATAATTTAGGTAGGCACCTTCACGCTGGCTGCATGTACTCGATGTTTCATGGCGCACAACCCTCTTCTGCAACTCCACCAGAGCAGTCTCCATAATGTCCAATCAGTGCTTAGGCAGGTGACGTTCATGTCCTTCCGTAGTTTATCTACAGCAACACTTACTTTTCTGACAGCGCATAAAAGTAGTTGTTTTTTTTATAGAATATGGGGCAAACGAGCAGCCCTATCGCCTGATGGTAAGCGATTACCGCCGCCCATGAACACCCGTAACACCACAGGCGTCACAAGTGCGTTGCCAGTCTTGGGGGATGAGGGGAAGGGTTGGATTATGGGCCTCCGGTATCCTCACTCACTCGGTGAAACACAGCGCAGGCGCTGTTTCACACCGGTTTAATTGTTGGCCATCCTTCATGCTCTTGCCCATGTTGTACAGCTCCTTGAATAGCTGCCATCATCTTCAGAGAACGCGTTTAGTCGGGCGTAGGTATTGCAGTAGTGATGTGGCCAACTGAAACTTGTTTCGAAAGTAGCGTTGCCTGGTGGGCTGAAACCAGTAGGCGAGGCGCTTTCCTCCATGCTCGTTGCTGTAAGGTCGATATAAAGTTCAATGTTGTGTCTCAAGAAACCAGCTAGAATTTTCTCGATGTTTAGCCGTTTTCAAGTCTTTTTGTCTGGTAGGATCTTTCTTCGTAACAATACTAACGACTTTGAAAAGACTTGCTTACTTTTTGTAATCTAGTCGTCGGCGATACGAGTTTTTTTTTTATTTCTAGAGCTGATCATAGCTAAACTTTGTGATAAATGAATGTTTTTCTTTAAAGTTGGGTCATATAGCAGTAACGAACGCGCGAAGCAAAACTATCATGCCGCATAAACTCAGGTATATTCCTTCATTCACAAAGCATTTTTAGCTTATAGACTGAATCTAAAGTAATATATACATAATAAATACTAAAAGATTGACATTTGATTCACCACTAACTAAAAGCGCTTGTTGTGCTTGAGGTCTCGGGTTCGATTCCCGGGTCGGACCAAATGTCTGTATGATCTGCAAATATTTGTTTCGGAGTTTGGGTGTTTTCTATATATAATATGTATGTATTTACAAAAAAGTATATATGTCCTTATATCAGTTGCTTAGCTTGGGGCTAGATGGCGTCGTTTGTAAGATGTCCAATATGTTTGTTATTTATCTATTATTATTAAAAAACACAATCATCAGTACTGACTTTAACAGTCGAGTATACACAGGTGTTATGTGTATTATGTTATAAACTACATACATAAATTGTAACGTCGGCCCTTGCATATGTGTATACAAGGGCATTTATTACACACAATACATTCACCCAACTTATGTGTTTCACTTTATTATTGCTCGATTTTGTTATTTTAAATTATCTGCGCCGCGTGTAGTAACCTGCGGTTATCGTTGTACCTGACTCAGGATTCTTTTTCAGGATTTTTATCCTGAATAAATGTAGTAATAAGAAAATATCCTATGTGGTATTCCCCACTGTAATATATTTAGATAGCCTCGGTGGCGCAGTGGTAGCGTATGCGACTACTTTGCTTTAGGTCTCGGGTTCGATTTCCGGGTTTCGAAGTTTGGGTGTTTTCAATTCATAGTAAGAATTTATTTACAAAAAAAAGTATAGTATGTATTTACATCACTCGTCTAGTTATCATAGTACGAGTTTTACTAAGTTTGGTTTGAGATTAGATGTTGATGTTTGTTAAATATTATTATTATTATCACAGATTCGTTCAGCCGCTATAGCGTGAAAGAGTAACAAACATACAAAGACCCTTGCTTACACCTTTACAGGGTTCCGTTCATATCTCGGAACCCTTATAGTATCTTCATGTCTCTCTGTCCTTCCTCGGCTTACCTCCCAAACAAAGTACGGTTAGTGCTAAAAAGATGAAACTTTGCATGGATATGTGTATTTACCCGCCGACAAAGTACTAAAATGAATACATTCTAGAATTAAATTCACTGTGTGTTAGAGGAGCATGTCATGTCCGTTTCTCCACAGGGTTTTTTTAAAAGTAATAATGTGCATTTGAAAGCAAATAGAATACGTTTAGTTTGCGGTGAGCACAACAATGATTTTAGTTACAAGTCGTGGATGACAAAAGGCACTGTTAAAGTACTAAAAAATGCATAGGAGTTAACGATAATGATAATATTAAAAACTCACTATAGGTATTCTGATAGTAGATATTAGATAAGGTATCATAGATGGAAATGTGCCTCTGTGTCGTTGAGAGATGTTCAAAATACGTAGACTGAGAGAAACTGTTCTAGCTATGATCGCGTCGTAAGTTTTGATGCCGTGTCAAGCGTGCGTTTACTATGCGCGTTATCCAAGCCCACTTTCAACGTCCCTCACCTAAACATTATTTCTTATAGAATTGGGGGTAAACGAGCAGACGTATCGCCTGATGGTAAGCAGTTACCACCGCCCTTGGACACCCGAACAAGAGGCGTCACACTTGTGTTGCCGGCCTTTGAGGGATAGGGAAGGGGTTGGGGTATAGGCCTCCAGTACCCTCACTCCCACGCTGCAGTACGAATGACCCGGCTGACGTGGCCTTACAACGCTAAAACAATCGTAAATCTTCGCCAAACAAGTTTATTTTCTTATCTTACTGTTAAAATAAGTGCAGAAGCATATCTTGTCAGTAAACACAAAGATAAAAAATACATTTTGTGCTATTTACTTACGTTCTTGAAAGATTAATTTTATCTTTCAAGGTGCTCAATGTTGAAATACCGTAAGTCCATGATGAGACCTCGAAGAGGGTGGGACAATGCCACGTTCTGGCCCATTTAGCTATAAACAGGTTATTTCGCTTCAACTGGATCGTCAAGGTGACGGCTTTCAGCATTGCCATTGGTCCGCATTAAAGTATTTTAATAGTAGTTCACCTGGTAACATGACGGGTCCACTTCCACTTCACTTCTACTTGCATACTTCTTGTAGTATTTTATATTTTTCTTTTAAAAAACCATTTTAAGAGATGAATTGTACTCCACAGGGAACTAATTACTAAGTAACCCTTTTTGAAGCATGCACTCATCTCACTCGCAATTACTAGCAAAATAATTCTATGAAAAATATATTGTGTTATGATTCTGCAAATATAAGGTACTCAAAGTGAAGTATGTACCTCGATAACCGCAAAAACCAATATCTGTGCAATGGTAACATATTCAGTAAAAATAAAATACCGAGTAGAAGGGCGAAAGTTACAATGGGCAAACAACCCTTTGCATTGGATTCAACTTTAACAAAGCAACGTTACTTATTTATATACGACAAACAAAAGTGTTTGATATGTTTCTGCTGAACTCGATGTCTACACATTTACAGCTATTAACAAGACCGTGGATTGATTTTCAATTCGATTCGTGTGATAAAGTGGTTCATAATTACGACTCGAGTTTGTAGGATGTGGTCAATGATGTTTTACTTAAGTAACGAAGCGAAATCGGATGGTACCTCTTTTTCTTACACAGAACACGGTTTCTACCACCAATATCCTTAAATAACTTCTTTACATAGACCTCTCTTTAGAAAGAAGGTTCTGGCCTATATCGCGATGCTAGACGGACTTGTATTGAGTTTGTTTCAAGGTTTCCTTCTCTCTGTATTGCTGTTGTCCTACCATGTTTGCTTCTTTATCGGCCTTTTCGTCACACGGGATGAGCAGGTAGGTATATTAATACGTGAAGCAAAAACTTTGGACCCCTTATACAAAAATTGCGCGGACGGATGAATATGAAATTTGGCACACTTATTGTTTATATGCAGGAGAAGTGCCGAACACTTTTCAATAATAATGCTTGTAAAGTACAATAAATCAACAAATAAAACATTACCCACACTACCACGCATTTGACACACATATATACAAATTTATTTATGTCAAAGGCAAACTAAAAAGTTGATTCTTCTTTTGATGAGATGGTAACCAGCCGGATCAGCTATTTCTGCCAATGTCAAGTATTTAAAGTCTTCAATTCTTAGTCTCCGAGTCTTCAAGTCTTCATCGTGATGGAATTAATGATAAAAAACATAAAAAATGTGGATGACATGAAATGGGGATCGACTTTCCCAAAAACAAAAACGGATCTCTTCTTCTTATTTTGATGATATGGCAATCAGACGGATCAGCTATTTCTGCCAATATCAAGTATTTAAAGTCTTCAATTCTTAGTCTCCGAGTCTTCAAGTCTTCGTCGTGATGGAATTAATGATAAAAAATATAAAAAATGTGGATGACATGAAATGGGGATCGACTTTCCCAAAAACAAAAAACGATCTCCAAAAAACGGATCTCCTGAAAAGATGATTATTTTTGTCGATACTGTCATACTGAATGTCAAAAGTAGCCATTATGAAATCTTGGATTAAAGAGGTGTAATAGCCTTTGACAAAATAAATTCTAAATAGTTCAAATGTAACAATTTAAAAGAATTATGGTCAAATTTCGACCTCTAGGCGACCACTACTATTCATGATTCATCACCACGTGGATTTTGTGGTCTTGATTATGATACCAGTTTACAAAAACGAAAAATACCTGCCAAATGAACTAAATAAATATACCTTAAAGTCTCGTTCTTCAAGTTACAGTAACTACTGGGAGACGCCATTTCTTTTCGATGTTAAAATGATGCCGTAAATAAAATTAAAAATATGTCCATCTAAACGTGAATTTTAACCATTTTAAGTCTGGCTTAATCTAACTCAAAAAAAGGGAGCTGCTGTCTTATATATTGCAGGTACGGCAGGTTAAAATCTGTTTCTAAACTATCTACAGACGGACACAAACACATTAATTGAATCAGAAATTAATCAATATTCCTGGAAATCATTTGCTTCCCCACCTATCGGATCAGACACACAAAATAAATTATTAATATACATAGATCTAGGATTTTAAGAATAGTTCGCTTCGATTTCAAAACTTTTATCACAATCACTCGGAGAAATCAACACACTCACCGTGGATATCGTTTACGTTGCGTTCAAACGTGACACTGATTGAAATAGATGGCAGCACTTGTAACACTAATAAGAGCAACAATCTCCTTTTGGCGAAATCGGCAAACGCGTACATGTCCTGAATGGCGAACGTCGACTGATAATGAATGGGTCGGCACAGCTGATAGTGTAAATAATAACCTATTGCAATTTCATTTGTTGTTGTAAGTGTTTTGTGGCTTAGTGATGATATGCTTTACTTATGTATTATTGATTGGAAGGTGATTATAGAACACAGCGTGACCATAAAATGGCACTAAATTTGTTACATGTTTTTTAATTGTCATAACGGCAAACGTCACGTAATAAAAGCAAAGATTTATTGTATGATTAAGGATAATGTTTGCGGTGTTTTATTTCAACTGCCCTTGATTTAAACAGAGATGGTTGGAGTTTTGAATGACTTTGAGCTGACACTATTTGGCTTGCGTTCCTATATTATTTAATTACTTTATAAAAATATCATAAAATATTTAAATATGTTTTGGTAATCTATACAAATATTATTAACAGGTTTTCACTAAATGCAAATTAAAGTATATTACGATACAAACATCAAAAATCTGTTTTTAATTTTTTTGTCTGTCTGCCAAACAGACAGACAGACAAAATATCGACAGTCAAACCCAAATACATTAAGATTTTGATTTAAATTTTAGTGATAGGTAGTGATCATATAAGTAACTGAGGCAACCTTTTTCGACGTTAAAGGTTCAAAATAATCAGCGGGTAGTAGAAAAAAGGTAAAGTAGGGTAAAAGCTAAAAAAATAACCTAAGCTATTCTTTATATTATCAACTATCTGCCAGTGAATGTCCCGTCAAAATCGGTCCAGCCGTTCCAGAGATTAGACGGAACAAACAGACAGACAGGCAGACAAAATTTGTAAAAAATGTTATTTTGGTATATATGCCGTTTATACATCTACATATGCATTTATTAAAGAGCGGTTATTTTAATATTACAAACAGACACTCCAATTTTATATATTTGTTTAGATGTGACGTAATTCCCGTATGTACTCTTATATGCATTTAGTAAAACGCTGTTAATATGAAATTACAAACAGGCACTTCAGTTTGGTTTGTCTATACCTATATTGATACATGAAGCAAAACCGCTGTGCCCCTTTTACGAAAATGGCGCGGCGACGGGGGTAGTAGTAGTTTTTTTTTATGATATAGGTGGCAAACGAGCAGACGTATCGCCTGATGGTAAGCGATTACCGCCGCCCATGGACACCCGCAACACCAGGGCGTCACAAGTACGTTGCCGCCCTTTTAAGAAGGATTACGCTCTTCGCTTAAAGGTTTGAAGGTCGTATTGGTCCGGGAATACCGCAGGCGACAGTACATTTTAGAGTTTTGTTGTGCGAGGCAGAAAGTTCCTTGAAAAGCGCACAGTTGTAGACTGCCAACCATTTAAAGGATGGGGATGATATTTCTGTCGCGAAGGACGATGGCGGAACGAGGCGGCAGGAATCAGACCGAACAATTCCTCGGAGCACTCCTCATGGTAAACGTTTGTATAGAAAAGGATTTGAGAATGCTAATTTTTTTTTTAATTAGACCTAAAAATACATTAAAATAATATTCACACATGGTACTTTCGGCGTAATAAATTTTTATTGTAACAGAATCCTGTATTATCAAAAAATAATTGTATGATACTAATCAAAAAATAATTATGATAAACAATGTTTAATATTATCTGCTAAGTTTGGGAATTTAGTATTGAATGTGATCGAGCGTGTCAGATGTTATAAAATGTCGTCCGTTTGAGTAATGAATGTCCCCGACATTCATATTCTAGCCGTTCTACTTGATGTGCATTGGAGAATATTATAAGTTTGTGCTAATATAATGTGTTGCTGTGCCGCCATCTTGACTACGCGCGTTACAGTACGTACCTAGGTAATAACATAAGATTAATAAATACAGATCAAAATCTATTTATTTTACACGATGCCTGTGGGTCAGTCGGTATTTCATATAATTTAATCTTTAGGGATTATTTTAAATACCTCGGCAAAGTACGTAACAGACAATTGTTCGTAATATTTCATACATTGCCTGCACGCCCCAGGTATTGTTTACATTGCCTAGCTATTGTATAATATACCTGAATTGTACAGATTGCCGGTAACATGTACATAAACACTTGCAAATTGGTTCACATAGGTTAATTTAGACAATGTCAATCTGGGTTCGGATGGCGTAAGAAAGCGTTTCCCGGATCTCTCCCGTCTCAGGCGCAGCGTGGCACACCGTGGTGGTTTAGTGGGTAGTCTGGCGAATCAGTCAGGAGTCCCACACAAAGCGAACCCCTTGTCCCCGCGGGGGGGGGAGGGAGCGAAGTGCGTTAAGGCATTCCACCAAGTAAAAAAAAAAAGAAAAAAAAAGGTTAATTTAGATATTGTCAATCAATCGGCCAGCAGTTAATCTGTCAATCAGTAACAGTTGGAGGTTGTAGAAAATAGAGCAAGTTTAAATAAGGGTCATAATTATTCGCATATACACTTACTTTGTCTTTATCGTGATTGGCTACTAAAACTGAGTCTCGATTTTAATCACATTTGCAGGCAACACAATCATGTTTTAATTAAAATACTCCTTTCTTAATAAATTGTGTTGTACGATGATTTTTCTGCTAAAAGTGCACGTTTTATTGTTTTAGTTGATGTTTCTGATGAAAAAAGTCAAGGTATTTTGTATATTAGCTTTTGCCCGCAGCTTCGCTCGCACAGAAGTAGATATTTTCATCCCCTATTTTACCCCTCATGAGTGGCATTTCTAAAATTCCCTTCTCAGTGCTCACTTACGTTATATAAAGAACCTACATGCAAAATATCAGGATTCTAGGTTCAGGGGTTTATGCTGTGGGTTGATCTCTGAGTATCTTAGTCAGTCAGTTACCTTCGTTTAATGTGTACATATAGCTTGCCGTAGTAAAAATGCTTTCTTACTTTTTATATTTAAATGAGCCTCTCTAAATGACTGTACTCTTCCTGATGGAAAGCATGAGCATCCGAGAGTAGTGGTCATCATACTCATTGCGAATACAGACCATGCTACAATGCAGCACGACACACTATCTGCGGCCTATTGAGATGTTTTTACATTGGGCTCTCATTGGCACTCACCAACGAAACACCCCAGCATGAATACTGTCATTTTAGGTTCGTAGTAATGCTTCGTTTTGGCCTGCCCTATCGTGCTCAAATCTGCGTGGCTGTATTATTTTATTGTCGTAGTTAGATTTTCACACAAAAACACTTGGTAGGTACTTTTCGGTTTTTATATTTTTAAGAGATACTGTTAGTGTTACCAACTTTAAAATGACAAACTTAAAATAAATCCGTTCACCCTTCATTCAACTATTTAGGGGTAAGATTTTCTAAAATTATTTCTTATTGATCAAAATTTCAAGACTTAGGCTCTGCGTTGATGTATCAGCAAGGGCGATTAGTTTTATAATCATTAACAGAGCAATACTCAATATTGTCTGTCTATCTTTGACGCTTTCACTTCCTACCGCTGCACCGATTTCCATGAAATTTGGAATGAAAATGCTTTGATTATATATGACATATACGCGAAATACTATATAAAAATATGTTAAATGTAATGTAGGTAGTTAGATACTGTCTATTGCCCGCATTATGTCGAAATATTACAATGTAACGGTGTCAATACAGATATGAGAGCTCATTAGCGTTCATGGTTATCCCTCGTTATCTGATAATGTGAATGTACGGCCGAAATGACTTCTACTAAGGACAAAAGAACTAATGACAATTGTATTACTTAACTGTGATAATTTGTAATAGTTAAGTCAAAAATAAAAATACATTTGTTTGTCTCGGTGGCGCAGTGGTAGCGTATACGACTGCTATGCTTATGATCTCGAGTTCGATTCTCAGGTCGTATCAAAAGTTTTTATGATCTGCAAATATTTGTTTCGGAGTTTTTGTGTTTCTATGTTTAATATGTATTTATTAACAAAAAAAGTAAATAAGTATTATATCAGTCAATCTAGCTATCACTATACCAGCTGACCTTGTTAACCTCAGCTAAGCAAGCTCGGCTTAGCTTGAAGCGTTGTGTGTGTAATGTCCGAAATATATTTCTTTATTTATTTAGTTAATATATTTATTTATTTATTTAGTTCGAGAGAGTTAGACACCAAACAACGAATTGGGCGTCCGGCCTAGTCCGGGCTAGTATATAATTACTAGCTGAACCCCGCGGTGTTAACCGAGGTACGACAATAACCGCGGGTAAAGGCGCGGGGAGAAGTTAGGCTTAATCATTTCTATGTATAGATTAAATTACAATGTTTTATAAATCAATTTGATGACATTATTGTTCTATTGTTTTCGTTCCATTTAAAAAAACGATAGAATACTTTGTACCCTCTTAATGTATTAAGATTATTTTAATTTTTTTTTTAATTGTGTTATATTGTATCTAATTATTTCATGGTATGTCCTTTTATATTGTATCTGTGTAGGTATTCATGTTCTGTAATCTAATTAGCATATGTATGCTTCGGGACAAGATGACACTAAATGTTACTTAAAGACATTGTATCTCATGTAAGTGAACTGAAATAGTTTATATGAGAAATAAAGATTCTATAAACCTAAAACCTAATAAGAGCGCCTAGAATATGCTGATAGCAATGTTATTAATCGTATATCATTGTAATTCACTTTTTAAAGGCGTTTGTAGCAACACATATACGGGTCCGGTTCTTTTAAACCCCCGACGCAAAAAGAGGGATGTTATAAGTAGACATCGATGTCTGTGTGTATGTCTGTCTGTGGCATCGTAGCTCTCAAACAGATGGATCGATTTCGTTGCGTTTTATTCATTTCTAAGCTAATTTCCTTGCGGTGGTTCTTAGCTATGTTTGGTAAATATTGGTCCAGTAGTGTAAGAGTATCAGCTTTTTTCCAAAATGATGTAGGGCATTTTTGGCATGTGAGTCCTCGATTAAGTGCCTGTGTAGTGAGTTTATAACATTTTTTATTTAAGCTTGGTTATTACTTAAAAGAAAGCGTGATATTTTTAGCAGTCGATGAATCGATTTTAACGATCGAAGTCGAATCGAAATCGAAAAAAAAAAAAAAAAAAATTAAAAAAATAGCTATAAAAATCTTACCAAAAGTTTTCAGGTATTTTTTTATGTGTTAGCTGCGAAAATGAATCTGCCCAGCCTGAAGGAAAGCATGAGCAGAATCCAAGAGTGGTGGTCACCATCCTCAATACGAATAATGAAAATGCAGCATGGTGACCCACACTATGGCGGCCTGCTGAGATGCTTTTTCACGCTCCGCTTAAAGAGCCCGGGATCATAGCGAGAAGGAAACACGTGCGCTGGTGGCGAGTTCCAGGTTTTGACCGTTCGGCACAGGAAGGTATTCTGGGCTTTTAGGATTTTTAACTTTTTCTTGTTTAGATCATGCAAACGAGCAATGATGATGACCTGATGGAGCAATGTGAGTAATATATGGTATTTCGAGCATTTTGGTGAATTGTGTTCAGTATTTGCTGGGGATCCGGGCTGACACGCAAATTCAACTCCCACAAAAAATGTTTTGAATTTTTCGGATTAAAATATAGGCTAAACTACTCACTAATAATGTGACTTTCTATTGGTAAAATAATTATCAAAATCTGTTCAGTAGATCCCGAGATTTTACCCTACAAACTGACAATCTTTACCTCTTTATAATATTAGTTTATACAATGAAGTGAGGTTTACCTCTTCTTTAAAAATAAAACAAGATTCGAATAACGTATCTCATATTTATATAAGTTGAATTGTCTTATTCAAACTAAAAGTACAAGGATGATCGAGTCTTGTTCGTGTTTTTTAATTTTTAAAATATATCTTAGCTAGAACTATTTATCGCCCTCGAAACCCGAAAATATTTTAACGGCTTAATTACTATAGGTAGTGCCGATACTATTAAACAATCGAGACTGATGTCCTCTGCAGATTCTGAAATGAAAGATTTTATGTCTGGACGAGTAATTGTCGTCACTGTCATTAGCAGCCTATAATAGTCAATCCATCAGGTTAGTGTCACATAACATGAGTAATTATAAAATTGGATGAGCGTAACATTTAAATTGTTATTTACATTAAGTGTTACGAAGGGAATTAAAGAAAATGTCGCAAATCCAAATCTTTACTAGTTCACTCTTGTGCCTACGTTTATTTCCGATGTCTACAATATTGCCTTCAATGTCTGTTGTTTGTGTGTTACGATTTCACGTAATATGCTTTCAATGAAATATTTAATTTTAATTTTACCAATAAACGGAGAGAGTCTTACGCAAATACACTAATGGGTTAGTACAGAAAACCGGTGTAACCAAACGCTACCGAGAGAGTGAAGTAAATCAAAGAGCGATAACGCAGGTGGACAGCGGTAGACACTTACCATCAGGTGAGCAGTCTGCTTGTTTGCCACCCACTCTATAAAAATAATCCTTGATACCTCCTACCTATTACCAAGGTCTTGAACCTTGAGACTTTAAATATACGAACAACAATGAAGTTCTCCAAGCCGATTTAGACCACAGCCGCGAGTTTACCACGCCACGTAGGAGATATAATAGTGCACTAGTCTGTTTATTAACACAGGTGCACTCTCTGTACCCACACTTTCAAAATCCGATAGGACGGTTATCAGACGCGACCGATGAGATCAGGCGCAGGACCGATAGCTTTACGAGCTCTCCAAGCAAAAATATTTAACTCCCAGTTTTATTATTATCGTAGTTACAGAATCACAACCAGAAAGAGTTTATAAAACTGAAACACTGAACTTGCGGATGTTTAAGCATGTGTGCGTGTAGTATCGATCTCGAATAATCTTTCTTCGTAACAATACGAACATACATAGGCTGCCAAAACTTTTGTCTTCCTTTTGGTTTCGCTGTTATCGGGTAAGAAAAGAGTCAAGGCGGTATTGAATAATCGTTTATTAAACGTATAATAAATATAATCTACTTAAACTATATTTAAAGAAGTATTTCTCTTTCGTACCAAAAAAATCCAACGTTTTTATATACATATTATATACTATTTAGTTTACCAGCCATATTAAGAACAGGTATCGATATTTATCGAATATACTGACAACTAGCTCAACTTTCGAATTCAGTTCACCCTCAGTGTTGCGGAGGTACGATGAACGTTGCTGCGAGTAAAAACTGATATTCAGGTAACACCGATTGAACTAGTAGCCGACCTTAATTTATATTGGAAATAATAAAGAATAGGAAAATGATAGTTATCAATATAGTTAGGCGTGCTGATTTGCTGTCATCGGAGGCTTCTTATCCATGCTTCTATCGAAGTAACTCCTAATACTTTGGTTTAATTGACTGCTTCGTTTAAATGTCCAATCCCTATTTTTTTTAGGGAAACAAGCACCGACAGCGGCCAAGATTAATATGCAAACGAGTACGATTGACAACCAGAATATAACACTGGAGAAGCCTGGAAGTGACAAAAAAAATATTATAAAAATATATTAAAAATATATATTTAGCAAAATAAAAATAATTTACACCACTTACAAAAAAAAACACTCTTAGAAACATATATTAGCATCCACCAGGAGGTGGTATCCGAGGGGATTGCTGCACGAGAAGAAAAAAAAAGGGGGACCTTACAAACATACATGAAACAGACACAAAGAATATACAGATTCAAAACCATAATTTCTATATCACACAGTGTTGTCCCGGGATTTGAACCCACAACACCCAGTACAGTAGAATGTGAGCGATACCACTGCCTCACAAAAAATTGTGTGAAACAGCGCTTGCACTGTGTTTCACCGACCGAGTGAGGATACCGGAGGCCCACATCCTCCGTCCCCCTCCCCATCCCCCAAAGGCCGGCAACGTACTTGTGACGCCTCTGGCATTGCGGTGTGCCCATGGGCGGCGGTAATCGCTTACCATCAGGCGATACGTCTGCTCGATTGCCCCCGATTTCATAATAAAAGTGGCGAATCATAACGCCATTTGTATAGTATAAACTCACAAACATTACCTCTTGATAATATAAGTACAGATAGGTGGGCCTGGAATAGCAATTTTTTTGTAGAAATATAGATGCCCGGTTGATGGTATAGGTTTGTTATTTGGGGAAGACGTTATTTTTATGGTATAACGAGCAGACGTGTCGCCTGATGGTAAACGATTACCGTCGCCCATGGACATCCGTAACACCAGAGGTGTCACAAGTGCGTTGCCGGCCTTTGGGGGATGGGGACGGGGATAGGGGGAGGGATTGGGGTGCGGGCCTCCGGTTTCCTCACTCACTCGATGAAACACAGCGCAAGCGCTATTTCACACCGGTTTTCTGTAAGGCCGTGGTATCACTCCGGTCGACTGGCCCATTCATGCCGAAGCGTGGCTCTCCCACGGTTTATATTGGATAGATTCGTGTCCAGGGCGTGTCGTTTACGTTGCCCGGACGAGTCACGGATTTGAAACATTGCAAACATTTTGTAAGAAGCAGTGTATATTGCGCAGTGCAAGATTTATGTTCCATCCGGGCCCGTCTACTAATAAACGACGTGGACTTTGGCCGGTCCGGACACGGTTCGGTCCAATATAAATCCCACCTGATTTTTTCTTCTTGCGTTTGTATAACGTGGGCTTTCAACATTATTCTGTATATCTTTTCAGAGAAAAACATATACCTAAATACAAACAAATTTCAGACTAAATTACCGTTTTTAACAATGATAAGCAGAAATAACTATACTTACGACTACGTGAAATCGTAATTTCCTGGTACTGGTTAACAACAGTCGTCATGGAAATCTCCCCACCACCTTCCAAGAGTTTGACTGCTATGGTCCACGGTTGCATTTCTACAGCATTAGGGGTATCTATGTTAAGGATGCAGGCACCTTCATATAGCATGTCTCGAGGTAGAAAGTACATTGAAGGAACGTTGTATGAACTGAAACCTGGTAACAAAAAATATAACGAAATTATTAACCCTTAAAATTTTAATATAGAGACCAGCACGTAACTTGGCCCGATACGTTAGATGCGCAGCAGTCATTTTTAGGTCCTTATGGTTGGTTGGTAAAAAAAAAGGAACTCCTTGGAGCGGTTTGTCTAACTTGTCTTATGTCAATCGGTGCAGAACTTGTTTTTACTTTTGAAGAGTATTCAAAACAACTTAACGTTTTTTTTTTTCAATAAAATTCTATCGCATTTTTCGTTCCTAAATTTCTTCCAATTCTCGAAATCTTTTCTGTTTAATTTTACTGGAACACGCTTTCACATCACTGTTTTGCTTACCATAAACCTACCTAGTATTATAGGTACTACCTACGTATATTGGTTGACTAGAACTAAAGACATTTTGGATTTAGTATGTTGTTTCCTGTTCGAAAAATATATGATATTCTTACACTCCCTAAATTATACCTATAAGTATCCCTTGCATTCTTTAATTTTAACTCACCTTTTCCATCACTCCTTACAAATCTGCAGTAATCGATGGTTTGCCCACTGTGGATAGTTGCCTGAACTACAGCTTTTTGCGGCGATTCCAAGTATTGTTTTACCGTCATTTTAGCTGTATAAGAAAATATAAATTATTATATTTTAACCCTCGACGCAAATAGACGGGTATTATAAGTTTGAAGTCGTTGTGTCTGTGGCATCGTAGCTCTCAAACGGATGGACCGATTTAGATGAGGGTTTTTTAGCTTAGGCGCTCATAGCCCAGTTGCACTCGGTGATTAGAAACAATCAGCGAGGGTAAGCAACGATGGCGCGGTCAGTACCTGGATGGGTGACCGCTGGTGGCATGTTACCATGAGCGTCTCCGTGATTCGGAGGTCACGTTAAGCAGTCGGTCCCGGTTATTATCATACGATAACAGTCGTGAAGCTTAGTTGGAGGCCTTCGGGCGGCTTAAAAACATCCAACAGCAAGATTTACGTAGCCACAACGTATTCTTGCCAGTCCCCAACCCGCACTTGGCCAGCGTGGGGACGTATGGCCTTAACCCTTTTCTGAGAGGAGACCCGAGCCCAGCAGTGGGACATTATGGGTTGTTGTTTTTAGCTTACTTTATTTTATTGCAGATCAGTACTTATCATCGGTTATTAAAAGTTTTCACACAAATAAATATCCGGCATAAATACACCAGTTGCTTTTAAACTTTAAACTACAAATACTACAGTTTAAACTATATTTGTAATTTAAATGAGGCTATGAGCGTGTGGTCCGATCACTTCGTCCGACTTTCGTCTGACGACCCGAACTTTTTATCCTGTTGGTTCGATGTAAAAATATGACTATACTAATCGGACGACCTGGGCTGTTATTTTCTTTGAGACCGTGTAGACGGATGGAGGGACGAAATAATTTTTTTTTCCTTTAAAAAATAAGTTGACCCAAACCCTTTTTAACGTGTGGAAATTCTCCCTCGGGCCTTCACCCCATCGGGGTTTGCGGCGGGGCGGTGAGTCCGGGGTCTGAGACGGGAGGGATCCGTGATCCGCTTTCTTACGACACCCAGACCCCAAGTTGACACCAACTCTATACTAACCCGACTGACTAGCGTGGTATTGTATGCCAAAACCTCCTTTTCAAGGAGAGGCGTATGTAAAGCAGTGGACTGATAAAGTCTTAAGGATTCTGATGAAGATGTTTCACTAGATGTTTAAACACAGGTTTTATTCTGAGGATTTTTGCTTTAAATGTGTTTAGTTAAACAATGTTACGAAACCACGTTATACTTTTGATTTGAAAGATATTATGTTGGTAATAAGAAATGTGTAACATATTTCGATATTTCTCATAAAGAATGTAAATGCACAATTTACTTATATGAGAAAATACAAATACCTAAATAACAATTTAATTACTGTGCTGCGATACAATAAGAGAAAACTTGTTAATAAAAGTTGAAACCATTTCTTTTTTAAATAAAGTGGGGGTACATTACTGCATTACAAATATTTGTTTAACCATGTTAATATTAAAATAAAGATTTAGTGCACCTCGAAGAGACTAAAATATAACGTTCAATAGCTAGATGAAAACCAAGCTGACCGTAGACCGTTTCTAATATATATATTTAATATTGAACTAATAAGGTTTGCCATACCTCGAATTGTAGCAAGGATATTTTCCCTCAGTTCAGGAACTCCACTTGTGAGCCCAACGTGGCAGCTCCACGGGCCCCCTTCTCGGGTTGATAAACTTTTGAATCTAATACCACATTCTCCTGCATCTAAGCCAGCTCCTACGTACTCGAAATTCTCCGAGCGTGTCATTCCTGAAATAAATATTAGCTTAGTTATAACATAGCATTACCTTAATGATTTAATTGAGGCGCTCATAGCCCAGTTGCACTCGGTGTTTAGAAACAATCACCGAGGGTAAGCAACGACGGCGCGGTCAGTACCTGGATGGGTGACCGCTAGTGGCATGTTATCATGAGCGTCTCCGTGATTCGGAGGTCACGTTAAGCAGTCGGTCCCGGTTGTTATCATAGGATAACAGTCGTGAAGCTTAGTTGGAGGCCTTTGGGCGGCTTGAAAACATCCGACGGTAAGATTACGTAGCCACAACGTTGTCTTGCCAGTCCCCAACCCGCACTTGGCCAGCGTGGGGACGTATGGCCTTAACCCTCTCCTGAGAGGAGACCCGAGCCCAGCAGTGGGACGTTATAGGTTGTTGTTGATGATGATGAATTATCTTAATAATAACAAAGACTATTTTTATTATAATAACAGTACACAAGTCGGAAACGTGTGCTGAAACATACATCTCGTTTAACCATCTCTATTTATTAAGTTGAGTTACGTCAATATTAATGATGTGATTTCAGTTGTAACCTGTTTGGTTAGTACAAAGATACTGAATTGGTTTGATTGCCTATTGAGATGTTTCTACATCATTGGGCGGAGACCGGAGGGTCTCACACTCACAGCACAAATGCTGTGAGTGTGAGACAAACCGGCCCAACTGTGCTCAAATCAGGGTGGCCCTACTACTTTGAACTTATTTATTTTATTACTTGCTTATATTTAATTCATGATATACTTGCTTATATACTTGCTTATATTTAAATCATGACTACATGGTTGGCCTGGTGGTTTCAGTGGTCGCCACACCGCTTCCTACTGGGCCAATTGTTGTGGGTTCAAATCCTACATGGGACAACACTTTGTGTGATCCATAAATTGTTGTTCTAAGTCTGGGTGTACTTTGTGTCCGTTTCATGAATGTTTGTAAAGATCCCCGCGACATAGGAACTCATATTCAGAATAAGGGGGTTGTCGTTTAACAAAAAAAATTCAATAACTTATCTATTTTATCTAAAATGTTAAATACAATACTTACTTGGGAAAACATTGTAGATAGTTCCGTTAAGTGATCTGAAGTAGCAATAACGTAAACTAGTGGGAATAGAACAGCTGAGGGTAACGGGATCTCCTTCAAAGTATTCCACATCAGCGCTCCGTAATGTGGGCTCTAAAGTTAAATAAAATACGGTCAGTACACAAAGAGTGAATCATGCAAAAGTATTTAAAAAGAATGATATACGATTGGAATTGGAAAGCTTGAGGTACACTTGTGTAAATGATAAGTAGCCTCAACTATACTCCTCTATGATGTGTACTCACTAGTGATGACATCCGAGGGTATTTCCTGGTCATGAAGGCGATCGACTGTCAGGAATCCGTGGTGGGTTCCAGTTGAGGTATCCAAGCCGCAGCGCCAAATGCCCAAGTCTTCGAATGTTGGGTTGATAAGGCGGAGTATACAATCATGAGTGTAAGGATTCGCCTGGTAGCTAAAACAAACATGATATATATACTTTTATTTCAGACATTTTACACACTAAGCCATCAAGCTTTAAACCAAGTAGAGCTTGTTTTTTGATAGCTAGATTGACTGATAGCCTTATAATTTTAAATATATACAAATTATATATAGAAAACATCAAAACTCCGAAACAAATATTTGTAGATAATACACAGATTTGATCCAACCCGGGAATCGGACCCAAGACCTCCGCCACCTGCGCCTGCGCCACCCTACCCCAATTTGTTATTGTAGCCACGTCAATTTGTTTTGGTACAGTCCGAGTTTGAGATTAAAGTGTTTGCGCTTGTCCTTTTCTTTATAAGCCATATTATTAGTAAATACTTGGTATATTACAATTATGCGTTTGTCTGTAGTTTTAGTTTGTCTCGTTAGTTTTCTTTAATGTTTTATTTACAGTAATAAAAAGTTACACAAGAATAATGTCGGTAATTTCATACAATAAAAATATATTATTTACCTCCCTATTTTTTAGGTGTCCCAAGTGGAACGCCCTTATTTAGAAACTTTACATAACTTTAAGGCTCGTTTAAAGTTACACAACGTTTATAAATAAAGGGGTAAGTGATTAGATGGTCCTATTGTCATTGTAATGTTTGATAATTTCAATCAACATCTTTTGTATCCCAACAACCCGATGATAGTACTACTACTGTCTCATAGCCAGTATATCGTGCATTATATAAAAAATGCGTACTTATTAATCAAGGAAAAAGTGGCGGATCTCGTCTTAAGATGATCTTTAGTAAGAATGAGGCACCTTCTCTATGAGACCCAGAGACAGCGGCGTAGGCAGATTTTGACGAGAAAACGAACAAAACAAAAACGATCACTCAGCGATTTCAGGTTTCAAAAGCGCAAATAAAAAGAGCCTCTTTTATATTTTCATACTCACTTAACGGTAACCTTTTTAAACATGTAGTTGTCTTCTCCGACTCCATGAGCAGCTACCAGGATGTTGCCTCTAGGGTCTCGGAACTTGCAAGCGTGGATGTCGTGACGGGCAGGCACAGAACATATAAGTCTTAGTGAAGTATTTTTTTCCAGTACGTTTGTTGTAACAATCGGGAAACCAGCTGCAATTTGTCAAATAATATATAATTAACTTTATCAAATTCTTTATTCATACCTAAAATATATAAAAAGTTAAACACAAAACAGCGTATTGTTCATTAGCAATACGCTTTTTTGGCGTCGGAGAAGACAGCAACATATTTATAAAGGCTCGGCACGATCTCAACTGTTCCATTGAACAGGTCCAGGTGTACTAACAGGTTTAGTAATATTTTATAAGTGTTCTTTAGTGTTTTTTTTATACCTTTCTATTCACTGGTTAAAAATACATTTAATTCTTTGCGTTTTACATGGTAATTATACCAGACAATGTATAAGTTAATAGTGCTTATTCTGTTGTCGACTCACTAAACTAAAGTTTCTCTAAACTGATTATTAATTCCCTTATTTTAGGACCTGGATGCGAGAAGCCACATATCGAACTAAGTGGCGTGAAATTGGAGAGGCCTATGTCCAGCAGTGGACTGCGGTAGGCTGATGATGATAATGATTATTTTAGTAAAGCGATTTCTATAATGCTGAATTCGGAGGTTTGTTTTTATATATGACGTATAACGATATATAGAAATAAATTCTAGTGTTATAAATCTATTTAAGTGACTTACAGTCTTAGTGATTTCAGCTTTTACATGTAAAATGTTAAAACTTAATGTAAAAACTTAATGTTAGTGATTTATAGTTTAACTTAGAGAGTTTTCGAACAACAGACTTAGAACCATTTTCATGTTTAATTCTTTAATTCTGTTTTCTTTTATTCTTTTTTTGTTTAATCCAGATATTTATATCTGTTTCAAAATATGCCATGATGTGTAATATGAATCAAACTATCAAAAAATAAAAAACGACATGGAAATATTATAAAAAGGTTTCCCCTTAGGAAATATAAGTATTTTTGGAAAATTTTCAGAGCCCGTACGCATATGTCGTCAATTTTGTAGGGGCGTATAGTCTCAATGTTGATTTTCTAAAATATATTTTACTTACATGACATCAAAAAATTAATACATATCTTCAAAGTTTCAATGGCCTTTTGACTAAAATTTCTAATGAAGTAATTTTCTCGCATGTCATTTTAGTGTTTTGATATCTTGTTAGATAAATGAAGATTGATTGAATGAAAAAAAATAAAATGTTTTTTAAAATTCATATAGATCTACATTTTATCGAAAATTCTAGCAAAGTTCTGCGTATCTCGTTCTAGCATGTATCGATTTTATTTTGTACCACATATATTTTCATTCTTTACGTGCCAGTTACAAATAAAGTATAAACCATTATTAATACAAAAATTCACATCTAAAATGTTCATCGCAAGTGTTAATATTGATACCAGTGACAACTGACCCAGAGATCAAGTTACTTTTTTTATAGATATTATAGTACGAAGATGTAGACGTGACTGTATATTCTATCGATAAACTTGAATCATAACCCACTTGGCCGATAAATCGTTTGAGACCGTCAGAAAAATTTCCGCCCTTTAAAGTGCAAATCGCACTTAGGTCATTTTAAATAATAAGATAGCTACGTCAATACCGGTGAGAGATCTATGCTTTTTTCACCTTTATCATCACCGCAATAGATAATGTATTACATAAAACAGTAAAAATTTGAGTTTGAATAAATGCTCTTTGAAATTAAATATAATTCAGAGCTTTTTTTGATACTGCAACAGATAATTCTCTGTGTAATTAAATGATAGGGAACAAGGTTTTTATCATGGAAATGTATATTTACGCGAATGTCGACCTAATTGTATTTGATTGTCTATAAGAAAGTAAGCTTATGGTGGGTCGCTTTTCAAATTTGTCGATAGAATATGTATAATAAGTTAAGTTTCAGATTCTAGAATAGTCTCTGCATTACACTGTTATCAGATAATTGCGGTCTAAATTTTTATTTAGACCGCAATTATCTTACCTACTAAATATACTATAGCACAGTCTTACCTACTAAATAAACTTTGACATTGAAATTGTAGTTTTGGAGTTGTAGTGTTCCTGGTTTACCGATTTGCATCGTCCAATTTCCTCTGTGGTTTATAGTTACTCTGTTGACAACGATCTTACACTGTCCGAAATTATCGAACACAACGTTTTCATTAGAGTCTTTGATTACGCAGTACACAGCGTTTTTAGGGCCGACTGATATGTCTATTGAATCGCCTACGTTCCATTGTAGATCGTCGATGGAGAGAGTTGTAGAATCTGTGCAAAAAAAGAATAAATTAGGAGAACCGGCAAAAAACTCTAAATTTTCGGGTGTAGTGTATGCTGTTGTCCTGTCACATTACTAGGTTACTTATTCATACACTCACTCTTTCATTCACTTATATAAAGACGTACACAAGAAAGTGCTAATTATTACGAGAGCCACCGGTGAGGGTAGACATGTGTGCAAGTCTACGTAACGTATATCTCGGATGCTACATCGGGGATTAAATCTTTAGTAACTTTACTCACCGGGAGAAAAACAACAAAAGATCTTCTTCCGAGAGCCATAAGAGGCGAAGCATGATTCAGAAGGCTTTCAATAAAGCAGGTCCCGTTTTAAGAATTATTCGTGGGTTTGTCAGGAGGATTCGTCAAGCATAGAAATACTTAAGATGGCTTTAAAGCAAAACAGAATCGAGCAAAGTATAATAACAAATCAATATTCACTTAAAGAGCAACTATAAGTAAAACTTCTTTGTATATAACAGGCTATGAAAGAAAGGGGGAAATAAAATGAGTACTCGCGTCCCTCGCTCTTGTCTCTGCAGTATCTCTTTCTATCTTCACTAACTTATCTCTCTCACAACTTCCGTCCACCTCGCCCGATCACACTTTTCGTAATGCTCTCGTCACGCATTCCTACTGCGCCAAGTGTTGTGGGTTCAAATCCTACATGGGGCAACACTTTGTGTGATCCATAAATTGTTGTGCTAAGTCTGGGTGTACTTTGTGTCCGTTTCATGTATGTTAGTAAAGATCCCCGCGACACAGGAATGTATATTCCTAATGCGGGAGTTGTCACTTTAAAGAAAAAAAAAAAAAAATTTTAAATAAAGGATTCTCGTGTGGTCAAAATGGAAATCCCCGAAAAACTCAGTAAGATTTAGTAGCTTTTAAAACTATGGGCTACTACACGAGGGCTCTTTAGTTAAAAAAGGCATTTACATCTTTGTTTTTTAGGAAGCCTCATCTGCTACCTCTCAATTGGTGTGATTCTATACTAAATTCAATATTAAATCCTTTAGAAATAGTAACCTAAGACTTCAACGTCGACGCTGCCCCTTCTTTTAATTCTGGCGCCATACTCAATAATCCATGTTCCATTGTGAACCTGACTAACATCCCTAATGATATATCCACACGAAGACGGGAAGATTGGATCAGATTCAACGTTCAGAACTTCATTTCCATCAGGCCCAATAAGCGTGCAAGTTTCAGGGACAGTAATAGCATCATTCAAGTGTAGATATAAATCTGATCCTTCTCTGATATGCATATCATTTTGTAGTACAAAGTTTTCTGTAACAATAGATTTGGTAATTAAGCTTATTGTATGTTATCAAACGGCAACATAGTTTTAATCATTTTAATCTTATACGTGACTTGATAAGCATAATTTTTCTACATGATTATATCTGATTACCTTCAACACGTATGGTAACTGGCAGTCTTCGTTCTATAGGATCGGCAAAACTTCTTGCTCTGGCTAATAAAGTCCAAGTGCCGACCATATTTTCCTCCGCTACATGTAAAATGACGCCGCATTCTACAAAGTTTTCATTTATGATTTCCACATTGGGGACGTTGAATCCATCAATAAAAGCATATTGTCGGCCATCCGGGGCAATGATATGACAACTTTCGTGTTGTAAAAGCGATACACTGCTGACTACAATTCTATGGGTCGTGTTGATTATAGTATTTATATGCTGAGCAGGTAAATATTGACCAGTCCTTACAATATCTTCTTGAAGTGGGTTTTCAGGATCTATAAGTAAAAAAAAATATCTTAATAATCTATAATAAAATAGATAAATTAAACAGGTGTACAAATGACCGTAAAAGCAGCAATCACCAGTTTTAGGGATATGATTCTGATCTGTAACTAAACATTTAGCTAGAAATAGCAACAAACTGGTAAGATTATTCTTTGTGATGAATGTTAACACAGATATTCCGTACTTACCCTCTTCAACAATTCTGAAGTTCTGACGTATTTCATCGAACAGGACTCCATTTCGGAATCTAAGAGAGATCTGCCATTCCCCAACTGCTTCTTCGGTGATCGGATCAAAGACTATTTCACAAACTGGTGTTGTTTCTAAGGTATTGAAGTGAACTCCTCGAGGTTTACCAGAGTTGTTTTCGTTTATGCTGAATATAGCTCCTGACGGTGCTGTGTAAATACAGTCTTGCCTATCGCCTGTTCGTTGCCGCACTTCAAGTGACAAGTTAGTTCCAACATGTACCAAATGATTTTGTCTTGGGAGGACAGTGACGTTGTAAGCTTGTGAGTGTGGATTGTTCTCATCTGTAATTTACAAATCGATTACTTTTCTATCAACTAATATTACCAGAAATATTTGTGAATCAAAAATGTATGTTAGTTAGTTTTCAAGGTTTTGATACTAGTTAATTGGTTTACCTGGGTTTTGAAATGTGTGTTATATATATTACAACTTCTAAAATTTGTTCATAAAGTAAATATGATACTTATGTGAAGTGTAAGCGAATATTCGTTTACTGGTACGTAAAATCACTTGACTCTTATTTGAACTTACTTATTGCATTGTAAATTGCAAATTAATTATAATATAGTGAATAGTCCTGGATGCTATCTTCATTGAAGATTTGTTTATAATACATTAATATTAATTATATTTGTATATACCTCGTGTTAAATTATTACGTTGCAGTTAGTGAAAAACTTTAATTGGCTTGACGATGTATATCATCAAATCCACCATTAACTTTTAGATAGCTGTTGATTTTCCTATCTGAACTAAATAAAAAAAGACTACAGTTAAAATTAAATCAAACTTACCGAATAGGTTAAAAACCAATGGGAGACGAACTACAGTTCGTCTCAGTATCGAATTAAATGTGCCATAAATAAGCCATGGACCTAACATATCCTGAGTTATGTTTTCGATGACTACACTGCACAAGTTACCAGTACTTCTGATAATGTTAGGATAGTTGACTGCTGTTGTTAAGGCCAAATCTTCGCCAGCTGGAGTAACGACATGACAACTTTCAACAGTCCCACCTTCAGAGACGCCAGGATTGACAGAACCACCGAAGTGGACTGGATGTGTAAACTGTGGTCGGTCACGAATTTCCCAGTTTCCAGTTCCTATAAAATATATACGTATAATGAACAAAATTACGAGAAAAACAGTTATAACAATATTTAAAAGAGTGACTGCGTACAAAGGGTTTTTTTATGGAATAGGGGACAAACGAGCACACGTATTACCTGATGGTAAGCGATTACTTCCGCCCATGGACACCCGCAAACACCAGAGGTATCACAAGTGCATTTCCGGCCTTTGGGGGATGGGGTGTTCGATGGGGGAAGGGTTAGGGTATGGGCCTCCGGTATCCTGGGTCCGGATGGCGTAAGGAAGCGGTTCCGGGATCCCTCCCGTCTCAGGCGCAGAGTGGCACACCGTGCGGTTTAGTCGGTTCGATTCCGACACACCGCCCCGCCGCAAACCCCGGTGGGGTGAAGGGCCCAGGGGGTTTCCACAAGTAAAAAAAAATTAAAAAATGGGCCTCCGGTATCCTAACTCACTCGGTGAAACATAGCGTAAGCGCTGTATCATCCGGTTTTCTGTGAGGACGTGGTATCACGCCGGTCGAGCTAGCCCATGCATGCCGAAGCGTGGCTCGCCCACGGCTGGGGGTTTTACCCGCTTGAATCCCAAGGAAAGGTAATAGGTTTTGGCAGTCTCTTTATATTCCACCGTAGCGTAAATAATGAACCGATTTTAATAATTGAGATGTCAATAGATTTTTAATGATGGCTCAAGTGACATCTGTACATATAAAAATGAATCCCTATATCCCTTGGTCACGCCATCACGCATGAACGGCCGGACCGATTTCACTAGTTTTTTTGTTGTGTTTTTAATTGTCAGAAGAAGGTTCTTATGAAAGAAAAAAAATAAAAATTGCGCGGAAAATTAGAAAATTTAACAATACTTATTTAAGAATGAACTATAAATCAATAAACAATAACCGCGGGTAACACTACTCGAGACAGCTAGTGATTATATAAATTTTTAAGTCGGCTTATACTTTTTTAAACTTCATCTTGTTAAGTCATACATATAATTTATTCCAAGAATCGAATAGCGAAATTGAGATAGAGTGATAGCATATTTTTGAAGTCTTTTCGAAAGTAGTTAATTTTCAAATTGAGAGTAAATACTCGTATTAAAATTTTGTATATTGTAGTAATATCGACAAAGTTAAAATGTGACCCATTTGCCCATAATTCGTTCGAAACCGTCAAAGCAACAAAGATTTCTCTCTTTTACAGTGCATGATGGACTCAGGAAGTTTTAAATGTTAACTAATCCACGTCATTACTGATCGGAGATCTAAGTAATTTTACTTTTATCATCACTGCAGTGATAATATATTAGATAAAACAGTAAAAATTATGTTTTGAATTCATTGTACTTGGAATTAATTATAACTGAGAACAAATAACGAGAAATATCTCAAATAACATACATAATCTCACATAACTCTAAGGTTGCCTAGAAGAGATTGCTTTCGGCAATAAGGCCGTTCGGCAGTAAGGTTGTACATTATACTTTTGTCATTTTCTGTACTTTTTATATATCTGTATTACGGTGTACAAATAAAGAGTTTTCTATCTATCTAAAACACTGCAACAGAAAATTCTCTATGTAATTAAATGACAGGGAACAAGGTTCTTACCATGGAAATGTATATTTACACGAATGACAATCTAATTGTATTTGATTGTCTGTTAGAAAATAAGCTTATAGTGTGTCATGTCTCAAATTTGCCGATAATACATTTGCTATTACTTTCACTACAGTATATATATACAGTATATCTTTCTGACTAACTAAAATTCTTTTACTAACTATTCTTGAATGAATTCTACAAACGTAACCGTAATTAGAAAACTAACAAATTTATGGAAATTACGTCATCTCAAAGATAAGTCACGTAGTCAAAACAAAATCTTTTTATTACCCAATAATGTAAGAGACAATAGGCGTTAGCAATTATAAAAATAGAATAAAAAGGGAGAGGGGATAAGGAGCTGCACTTAAATGGCTTTTAGTTTTGAAATACACAGGTTAAGGAATGCACTTTGTTTTATTGTTAACCACCACGCTACCGATTAGGTATAGATACTTCATGTTTTATTTTGATATTCATGTTGAGTAGTACATTTTTTGTGTTATGTAAGTGTGTCGAGTAAAGACTGTGTCAAATTCTGTATCAATCAAATGTAGGAACTTTTTTATTCAATTATGAATACAGAAAACCTCCTTCTCTCTCTCTCTTATTACTGTCACTTAAAAACAATTTATTAACGATCAACTCTCAACCTGAGATCTTAGGGACCGTTGGTGCTAATACTCGACGATACACGCACTTTGATTCAATTAAAATAAGCTTAGCTGACAATTAACCAAAAATATTTTTTCCTTGAAAGCCGAGGAGAGAAAACACTCTAAAGTTCCAGCAACAGCCAGTTCCCAATTCGTATAATAAGCATCTAATTACTAAAATGCCTGTGACAGCGATTGGCCTCTCTCTTAATATCTAAGTGTAACTAAAAACATAGTTGGCGTATTGAGCACTTAATACGCCTATCCATATGGGGATAAAGGCGAGAGGACGTTTATGTATCTTCTAAAAAAACTTCCAATGTGCACGATTACCACTTAGCCTCTCAATATCAATCAATCAAAGATTTCTACACACTAAATATTCCAAATGAACTTACTCAACGCAATGCTGGCAGGCTGACAGCGGATTTCCTTGCTTTCAACTGATTTTCCACACAGGGTCCACAATCCGAACATACCACTAGTGTAAAGATCGATGGTGACTCTGCAGGAAACGAAATTGCTGCTCCTTTGAGGCCTTACTCCTTCCACCGGAAGAAGATTAGCTCTAGTGAAATCTCCGTTTGGAGGACGTATGTAGCACTCTTCTTCAAATGGTTCCTTATTCAAAGATATGTCTACCGATGCATCTAGCTGTGCGAAGTGATTGATTTGATTTAACATCCTTATATCATCTTCATCGAAGACTGAAAACAGAAAATTTACTGTTAATATACAAGTAAAGGTGTAATTTGGGATTCTAGCCAAAATGGCACATGGATCCATTTTAAATTAGGCAAATATCAAAGAGTTTTGATTCTTTATTTTGTAGAGAAGTTTTTAGCCGACGTTTCTGTTTCCATAAGGAACTGTCAAAAGGTTGTTTACAACAAATGAATTAAATGCTTATAAAGAACAAAAAAAAACTTTATTGCATGCGCTGCAGAAATTATTGACGATAGAGCTAAATTATGTACTACGATTTTATAGAGGACATAAATATCCACAAAAAAATTGCTACTCCTGCTAGTCTATAATATTCAGGTGTTTAGAAAACATTGATAAACATCAACACTTCGATTATCATATCACGTACAATGCTGGCCAGATCAAATATTCTCATTATGATTATGTTTGGTATCATCATCATCATCATTTACCTTTTTGGCGCAGCGGTAGCGTATGCGGCTGCTGTTCTCGGGTCGGATCAAATGTTTGTATGATCTACAAATGTTTGTTTCGGAGTTTGGGTGATTTCTATGTATGATATGTATGTATTTACAAAAAAAAAGTATATATAGGTATTTTTATCAGATTTCTAGTACCCATTACACAAGCTCTGCTTGGCTTGGGACCTGATGGCGTTGTGTGTTAGATATCCGAAACATTTATTTATCATTTATTTATAAGTCTAACCGGTGTCCACGTAAAGTCAAGTCAATAAAAATGTATATCTACCGAAAATTCATCAGATGCCTGATACGGTCAACATTAAAGAGTATTTTAAAATGTAAAATGATATTCAGATACATAATTTATCAGTTTTTACCATAAGCATTGATTCAATGAAATTAGAAGAACGAACTCGTCTATTCCCATTAATACCGAGAGAGCATCTCATGGTTAGAGGGATCGAATCCAATAGGTATAAATATCGATGGGGCGGATAAGTATGAACTTGAGCTGGTTATTACTGATTAAGTTCCGATTCATTTTATTGTTGATTTTGATGATAATAAACTTCAAGAATTTAATTACGTATTATCATACCTATCTACATTATTTTAAAATATCTATTATCTACAGATAAGTACAATTTTTTAAGGATACAATTGCTATCTTAGAGGAAAGGATCTAAAAAAAGACAGAAAGATTTACTTACCTTTTTCAATAATATCGAACGTCAGACGTTTTTTATCAATTACTTCTCCATTCCTAAACCTTCCAATAATCTCCCATTGGCCGAATATATCTTCAGTAACAGGATTGAAGTTGATTCCACAAACGCCACGTTCGTTGACCCCTCTAAACTGAACTCCTTTAGGTATAGTAGACGTGTCACTACTCCTGGTGAATATCCGTCCAGAAGGAGATGCGTAAATACAAGTTTCAACTGTACCCTCGGCGTGAGTTACGTCGACAGTAAGATCAGAACCTAATTTAACTCTATGTTTTTGACTTGGAAGGGAAATTTCATTGTATTTATTAACATCATCTGCAATTATTGACATAAAATAATAGGTTATTTATACTCTCGATTATCGCCACTTGATGGAACTTGTTGCAATACATTCTAGAATCAAACTTACTTATTCCACTGTGTCGTGTGGAATAAGTACAAGTGAGTATAATTCTAGAATATAAAAATGATACATTTACTCAAAGTATCATTTCGTTTAATATATTATATACCTTTTTAGACTTACCATAAAGTTCCAGAGTAAACGGCTGTCGAATATTTCTTTGGCCAAACATTCCATGATCAAATCTACCATAAACGGACCAATCACCCAATGTATCCCTTGTGACATCGTTGACGACGATACTGCATGGAGTGTCTGTAGTTCTTTCGATATGGGGATAATTCACGTCTGGTGTGATAACTAGATCTTCACCATTTGGAGTAACGACGTGGCAGGTGGACATTTCACGTGTTTCGTTAACATTAGCATTCACAAGATCACCGAAATTTACTCGATGTGTTTGCCTCAGTAGGGGGCTGGGAGGAGGAACAACGTTCCCGTTGCCGATACCTATACATAAATTGAATTAAAATGTAAAATACAATTAAATTATTACAATAAATAAACCGAGTTCATTGAAGAAACTTTTTTCTGAGTAACAATATCGGTTTTTGAGAAGGCTGTGTCTAACTTAGTAATACTTAGTTCTATGTTTTGCAGTGCGTATAGAATTAATGTAACTTTAGTACTAGTAGCACAATGAAACAAGTCCGGTTAGGTTTGTAAGTGTAGTTTACCCAGTAAGTTGCAAATCAAATGTATATTCTAGATATTCACATCGTACAATGCAACGGCCCAAATCTAAACATTATATCAATTTTGTGTGCAAAGATTACTACGATACCGCTTTTGATTTTAATGCTATAAAATATTCCCTACTCGTTGTTAAAAAAGAAACGTATTCTTTCTTTTGATCATTGGCTTATAAATTTTGAAACAACTTTATCGATTTCACTGATTCTCCTAATACTAAAATGATATCTACCGAGGTTCCACTTAGGGCCAAAAATCACATTTGTAAGTTGGCCCGTGACATGCAACAAATTATTTTTGGGATTTAAGATAAATTAAGTATTATAAGATAAAGTATTCATAGGTCGGCCACGAGTGTAATTAATTTCCTTTGTATTTCTTTTGCTCAGTGTTTGCCAAATTGCATACTCATCCGTTCTCATAGATTTCATAATAGGGGTCCAAAGTTGTTCTTCACACTTTAATAAATAGATTGACCCAAAAACAATAAAACTCACCCCAAATAATAGAAATGGGTTGGCAGCGCACTTGTCCAGTTGTTGTTGATTTACCACATAACCTCCAGTATCCTAGTAATTCTTCAGTCATAGGTCCAATCGTAATCCGACACGAGACGAAATAACTATTGTTTTGAACTTTTACTCCTTCCTTTGCAAATATATCACTTTCGGTTAACTGTCCATAAGGAGGTTGAACATAACACTTTTCTTCAAAGGATTCCCTGTTCAGAGAAACATCTACAAAGCTGTTCCTGCTCACGATATGTGATATTTGACTAAAATCAGCTTTTTCATCTTCGGTAATTGTTCTTTCAGCATTTTCGTCGTTCGATGCATGCACGGTACCTAAAATATTAACGATATTTATTGGTTATTCGAATGGAAAGCTAGATCATTGTACTTTTAGTTATGTAATTATAAGTTAAGTAAGTTAAAATTATTTTTTTATTTAGATGAGGTTGTGGAAATATTTTAACAGGAATCTAACCAGCACCTACAAAAACTGTTTTAGTTGGTATCAAAACAGTCACTCGGTTGAACACATGTGCCACAATAATTATAAGTTAAGTAAGTTAAAATTATTTTTTTATTTAGATGAGGTTGTAGAAATATTTTAACAGGAATCTAACCAGCACCTACAAAAACTGTTTTAGTTGGTATCAAAACAGTCACTCGGTTGAACACATGTGCCACAATTTATATGTTTTATATATTTATATTTTATGCATATAAAACCTGACAAAAGGGGACTTAATAACGTAGGCATTTTTACCAGTCAAACTTAGGGCTATGACGTGCTAAAACAATATAAATGTACAGAATGTGACTATAAGATTTTATAAAAATATATTATGTTATGTGAAATGGACATTTCTCGGCAGTGACATTAACAGCCCGTTCTTACCTTGATTGTAAAACATTTCATAAACATTAAAAAACTTGGATGAATTTTGTGAGGTTTCTTCTCGAAAAAGTGCCAGTTGGAAGTCTCATTACAAGCACCAAAAAGTGACCACTCAAAGTAGTTATTGAAAGTTAACGACAACAATTTTTATTTTAAGTAAAAATGTGGTTTGTTGGTCCAAAAATTGACGCCGGAACAGAAATATTTTGTTGAATCTATTAAAGGGTTCAAACACTATTAAAGATGTAAATACGTTTAATCTCGTTCCATAAGTCAATGCTCGAATTTTACTATAAAAATAATATTCATCGGTGAATTTATTGAATTATGTAATTAATAGTTGCAGTAAATCCTACCTGTGATTAGGATGGCCAGCGCCAACCCGAAACACAACCTCATTTCGATAACAGTTAATCCAAACTGTGTCATAATCATCAAATGTACACTATTTATTTGGACAATTACACTAATTTACTGCGTAACCGATAAGAATTTTGATCGTTACTTCTTGATTATTCCATTATGAAGATCTTCAATTTCCAATGACTGCTCAAATGCCTCTCAGTTTAAAGTTGCTCGTTTCGTACAAGGAAATTATTTCCTCTTTCTTTCATGATTAAATACTTTGTAGTTTGAAATGCAATGAAAGCCTATAATTTTAAATTAAGTGCTCACGAAAATTGTTAAACACATCGAAGACATATCCTACTAATATTACAACTCCGAAAGTCTATGGAAAATGGATTTAGTGATGTTTTTTACTATTTTACGCAAAAGCTACAAAACGAATTCAGATGAAACTTTACAGTAATATAGATACAGATATAGATGACTTAGACAAGAGAGGAAAGGCTACAGAAATAATTTGTAGAAACTAGGGTCGTGTCCGTATATTCGTCCTGTAATTAGAGATGCTATTTGGACGGGATATGGACCGTATCGATAGAAATAAGAAATGATAAAAGCATTATCCTCCTTCTGATGCAGTCGGGTAACAAAAATGTACGTAATCTGATTACAATACAGGTCCTAAAACACTATCGGGAGATAATATGTTAGACTTAATTTATAGACATATTGGATAACACTGTATTAATATAAATAACATTTAAATATTTATCTGTTATACTAGCTAAACCTACGTGGGTCGGCTAGTATTGTACTTCGTCTATGTGTTATGGTCTGCGTCTCTTTTCATTCATGCTCGTCTGCTATTGGTCTAAGCATAATGTTAAATAACTATCCTATCTTAAACACATTAAAAAAATGAAAATCAGTAAGATATTATCGAAGTTCACCTTGATAAACAACGTGACTCGAGTCTTATACACCTATAATAGAAAACCGACTCACGCAATTTCAACTGTGTCCTTTTTCAATTGTGTTCGGCTTCTATTGGTCTAAGCGTGATATTAGAAAATAAATAAATAAATAAAAATAGCCTTTAATTACTCTGACCTTTGCACAATTTGTGATATAATATAAGACTATGCTAACTATATTTAATTATACTATATAAACTTTACTATTCCTATTTTCTGTATGTATATAACTTAACATTTACTGTCAATTACTAGGTCAGGCTGTCTTGTGACATAGGCCTCCTCAAGATCCCTCCACGATTGTCTGTCCATTGCTGTCCTTCTCCGTGATATTAACTATCCTATATTAGACACGCTAGGACAACACACAATAAAAAAATCGTGGAAATCGGCTAAATAGTTTAGGAATTCATCATGGGCAACAACGTGATACGAGGACGTTTAATAATAGATAGCTCGTTATATGTTTGTTTGATACTTCCTTCTCATTAATATTTGACCTAAAAGCGAAAGTTTGCGAGGATGTATAGGTGTTTAATACTCTGTAACGCAAAAATAACTGAATAGATTTAAATGAAACTTTACAGTAATTTAGCTTATATATCAGAATAACACATAGGTTAGTATTCACCGCGATAACCGACATACCATGCGAGAAGCCATAGATCGAACTGAGTGGCATGAAATTGGAGAGGCCTATGTCCAGCAGTGGACTGCGATAGGCTGATGATGATGATGATGATGATGATGACCGACATATCGCCGCGAGCAAAAGCTTGTGATGTTCTAAAAGTTTCTTAGTGACACAAAAAACGATAACGGACTTGCTATTTTAATTTTCCGAGTTACAGGTTTTCATGAACTCAAGAAGTCACTAACCTGCAACCAGTCTGCTGATTGACCCTTCATACCACTATTATTAAAAAAGGAATTTAAAACATTATGAACAAATAATATTAACATTATCGTGAAAAAGCGTGAAGTGCTTTATAAATCAACCCACGAAAATAATTGATCGGTACGGTACGTCCAAAAAGCAGGCCATACTCGGAACAGGGTTCCGTTTTCACCCATAAAGCACGTGGATTTAGAAGGGGAATTTTATTTTATTGCTATGAATAATGTTTACTGATTAATTAGCAATTAATCAGTTAGTTTACCATTTTTGTAAATAGTTATTTTAAAATAATTTAAGATTTCATGGTTTTCCTCTTATTTGATTTTTCAAGTTTATAAGAGAGATTTTATGCCTATAATTTAACAATCGATGTAATAAAAGTACAGTGTGTAATTTTTACAGCTTTTAGTCGGTTCGATTCCCGGTTGTGGCGAGTGGATTTTTAGAAATCGTTGAATGCAGTTATCTTTATTTTCAAAAATAAAGGAATATTTTCTTTGTGTAATATTTTCTATCTACAGTATTAAGACACACACTTGCCCTTCAGGTGGCATTACAAAATTCCACCCTGCATATACCTACCTAATACTTCGATAGAAAATTTGTCCTCGTCAGTTTGAATGCTAATCGTTCATTGATAATGACATCAGGGTCTATGCATCGACTTAATGTTTATCTATGGTCGTTAGGGAGATAAGTATATATGTATATTTTTTATCCATATACAAATCTATCAAACAAAGAACAAATACTACGCAGCTGAGCTAAGTTTGCACCCCGCTGGAATTAATTAGCCTATAACGGATTTCTTTTTAAATATATTTTAGCTGCCAAAATCCAGGGGGGTGGTCACCATCCTCAATGCGAATAAAGACAATGCAGCATGGTGACACGCATTGTGGCGGCTTAGTGAGATGCTTCTTCACGCTCCACTTAAAGGACCCGGAATTATAGTGGGAGAGAAACACGTGCGCTGGTAGTCAGTTCCAGTTTTTTCTGCGTATTTCTACCATTTTGAAGCGGTGACTTTCAAAGTCAGCTCGTGTTGTTGTTGAAGGGAAAAGGAGGAACCAGTTGGAAGAGCTTTTCAGAACACTCTCCGTGATAAAGGTGATAGAGGACTGCCATAGAGGCGATATCTCTAAGCAATTGCAAAGGCTCAAGGGACTTGGTATCTTCGGGACTGTCAATGCGCATTGCTCGCCGTTGCAACCTATCGTTTTTCGTTAATGTATCAGCCACTTGGAAATGAGCTTTTGAACCAGTGACCGAAAAACTTAGCGACGATTATACCTAGCAAAGCAGCTCTTCGCTGGTTGCACTAAATGTTCCTATTTAAGCGTAGTCATCTCAAGAGTCAGAAGTGTGTTGCCAACCAATTAGTACCTCCCCCACAATCTAGGGGTGTATGCTCCGATAATCTCACTCTATATACAATATATTATTAACTAATATAAAACTAATATATAACTAATTTTCAAAGTGAAATTTAAAACGAGCTATTCAAACCACGCCACTTTGCGCGCGCTTTTAACACAGTCAATGACGTCATTGTCATTTCGTGTTTGTTAACTATTCAGTGTTTTAGTTATTTTATACTTATTTATAATTTTATTTGCTATTAAATCATGGAAGAAGCCAATTTTTCTCACAAACACTAATGACGTAAATATTGCGAATGATTACCAAAATTGACTGGACAAACTTGCCCCCAAATCACATGCAATAAAACACCTATTCCGTTCAGTGACAAGGGACAAGAACTTGGGGACTTACATCTACAGTATGTTATCTTGGGGTCCACAGCTACATGAGCTGTGCCGTAAAATGTTTGCCGCTGCAGGATCTTTGCGCAGACTATGCAATTTTATTCCTACAACAAAATTGCTCTTTCACAATCTCTTTTTTTCCCATCCTTGATTATGCTGATGCCAGTTATCTAAATCTCACTGAAGACCAATATAAATAAGCTTGAAAGACTCTGAAATCTTTGCACAAAATTCATATTTGGATTACGCAAATATCACCATAAGTGTTTACCCATTGGCCATTCGCCTTCGCCGGAATTTTGTTTTCTGTCTCTTCTGTATAATATTATAATCAATGCTTTTACTCCACGTTATCTTTAATTGCGGTTTTCTTTTCTACATGATTCACATTTCAAATTGTTGAGATATTCAGAAAACCTAAAATTATAAATGCCTGGGCATTCTACCCAATTTCTATAGTCTTTTTATTCTGTAGAAGCGTTGCGACTGTGGAACGCAGTGCCAGTCGCAATCAGACGTGTGCAATCACTGACCGTCTTTAAACGACTCAATCTTCAATCAATGTTCCATAATTACCTGTTATTGTTGTCAATTAGGTAGGTGAAAGTATTTAATTCAGTGTTTATAACATCTACGAATTCGCTTAATATATTTATTTTATATTTATTGGTTATTTATGTATATTTACGCTGCTTCATTTTCAACTCCCCAACTCCTCTCGATTACACCATACACTACCCTTTACATCCTGTATTTATTAACATCTAACGGTTGCCCGGAAGAGATTGCATGTTGAGCGATAAGGCCGCCAATAGTACTGACCTAGCATTAAGTCATTTACTTAAAATAGTTCTCAGTATAATAAAGAGAGATTATATTTATTATAAAGACAATACAGAATCTAGAAAAAAAAATTTGAAAAAAATAAAACTTTTACGCATATTCCCTACTTATAAAAGATAAAAGCTTGTCGCGAGATTCACATCCAGATAAACATGTAGTTAAATTACATTTGTACGTGTCGATAGTAAAGCTTGTTATTTAGTTTATAAGTAGTTCCTTATAGTACATATGGTATTTTTTTTAAAGTGGAAGAGCAATGACACGTGGCCGGAGTAACCGGTTCTCTACTAAAATATGATGTTAAACACTATTTCGAAGCTTTAATATCCCATGCTCCAATTGATGAAAGGAAAGTCAAGAAACAAAGAATTGCTTAATACGTGTCCCTACTAATATTGAAAGCTGACTTCGGCCCACGGTGATAGGGTGCGGTATAATACATCATCCCACTGACGTACATTATTTTCCTAAAAGAAAAGTTACTCATTTAATTGAATTCGAATATAGATATAAAAATTCAGTCAGGCGTTTCTTCAATGAACTAGTTATTTCGTTTTGAAGTTCACGAGGTACCCATAGGCATTTGGTACGATGTAATAAATATTTGACAATGAAGCTACACATCCTTTGTGGCTGCCAAAGGCTGAAGGCGAAATAGATTTGATTACTTGACTTCTATACTGGTATCGGTACTCATCCATCTGCTTACGCTAATAGCATCAGGAAAACCTAATTCTCCCGGCGTACCCTTGTATTATGATATGATAGTAGTACCAATTTATCAATTGTCCTAGAAGCAAGAAAGCTATTTCTTTCTAATTTTTTTTATTGTAGTGAAAACTGCTTTAGGTGCGTTATACACTTTTTAGTTGACCAAAAATATTGGATCCCGCGTCATCGTCAACGAACGCTTTTCATGAGCCATATAGTAATGTGTATACAATGTAAATATGTGTACTTTTTGGGTGGACAAAAAGCGTGAAACTCGCTCCATCGTCACCGCACGCTTCCCAAGAGCTATACATCTAATAGCTCGAAGATACAATTACAAGTTGCTTAGTTTTCACTTCTATTGGCAGTCTCCAAAGACGGCCCTCATGAACAGGAATTGGAGACAGAGAAAAATACCAATAGAGGTATTTTTGTCTCCCTCCAATTCGTATCACCTTTGAAATTTTATAACTTATAGGCCACTCTTGAAACTGGTTTTTGTCTGCTATACCTCGCTATTAACAGGTTGTAAATAAAATAAATAAATATTTTTAAATAAATATTTTGGACATCTTACACACAACGTCATCCAGTCCAGAGCTAAGTAGAGCTTGTGTTATGGGTCTAGTACCCAACTGATATAAATACATATATACTTTTTCTTGTTGTAAATACATACTTATTATACATAGAAAATACCCAAACTCCGAAATAAATATTTGCAGATCATACAAACATTTGGTCCGACCCGGGAATCGAACCCGAGACCTCAAGCACAGCAGTCGCATACGCCACCACTGCGCCACAGGGGTAGTTAAGGGTGTGTCAAGTATTTCTTCTCCTTGCAGTATTGGTGTTCTATGTAGCACACTTCTTTAGTCAGCTCTAACAAAACTATGAAATGAATTACTGTAGAGGCTCTGTATTCTTGATGCGCAGACATATGTGATAGCCTAATACCTAAAAATATCTACTTCTTGGCTGTGATTATGTATGTGTTTGTGTGTCTGTCTGTGTATGTGTGTGTGTGTGTGTGTGTGTGTGTGTGTGTGTGTGTGTGTGTGTGTGTGTGTGTGTGTGTGTGTGTGTGTGTGTGTGTGTGTGTGTGTGTGTGTGTGTGTGTGTGTGTGTGTGTGTGTGTGTGTGTGTGTGTGTGTGTGTGTGTGTGTGTGTGTGTGTGTGTGTGTGTGTGTGTGTGTGTGTGTGTGTGTGTGTGTGTGTGTGTGTGTGTGTGTGTGTGTGTGTGTGTGTGTGTGTGTGTGTGTGTGTGTGTGTGTGTGTGTGTGTGTGTGTGTGTGTGTGTGTGTGTGTGTGTGTGTGTGTGTGTGTGTGTGTGTGTGTGTGTGTGTGTGTGTGTGTGTGTGTGTGTGTGTGTGTGTGTGTGTGTGTGTGTGTGTGTGTGTGTGTGTGTGTGTGTGTGTGTGTGTGTGTGTGTGTGTGTGTGTGTGTGTGTGTGTGTGTGTGTGTGTGTGTGTGTGTGTGTGTGTGTGTGTGTGTGTGTGTGTGTGTGTGTGTGTGTGTGTGTGTGTGTGTGTGTGTGTGTGTGTGTGTAAAGTTGAGATGTAAGTACATCTGCATTTTCCCATTTATAAATGTGGTTATCATATTTTTTTTACTTTAATTATCAGCTGTATTTTAATTCTTTTGTTCTGATTCTTGTGCGTTCCGCTGGTGATGCGTGTCGTACGTAATATTTCATTCTCAATCTACAAGTTCCTTGGATGGGTCCAATTTTGCATCGTAACAACTCATTCCTTATTTCTGACTCTTATCGTAAGAAAAAAATGTTTCCTCTATGTTATCCTATTTTCAGCCATTGTAAATCAGAATCAGCATCACCAACAGCCGTCTTTGACCTTTAACCGTCCACTGCTGGACATAGGGCATTTTTGTTTATGGAATAGGGAATATTACCAACACCGGAGGTGTCACAAGTGCGTTGCCGGCCTTTGAGGAATGGGGAGGAGATGTAGGGGTTGGGATATGGACCTCCGGTATCCTCACTCGACGAGCTGGCCCATTCGTGCCGAAGCGTGGTTTGCCCACGAAGACTGAAATTCTGTTTCCACTGACTTCAATGTTTGTAATTCATTCGCCACAATACCTTCAATATATGGGGCCACTTTCACTATACTTTATATGGTTTCAGTTAGCTATCGGCTATATAACACTACTTAACTGATAAAAGTTGCTGATAAATGTATGAAAATCTGATATATATGTCTCTATCCAATAATAGAACGATGTATTTAGTTATTCGACAGATAAGTTGACGTTAGTCTATCAGTGCCTTTATCAGCAAGTCCTTATTATCTGTGGATTCATTCTATATTCCATCCTACTAATGTTATAAATGCGAAAGTTTATAGTATGGATGTTTGTTGCTCTTTCACGTAAAAACTACTCAAAGGATTTGGATGACACTTTACAGTAATATAGCTTTTACATCAGAATAACACATAGGCTACTATTTGCCGCGATGACCGACATATACGCGGGCGGAGCCGCGGGCGACACCTAGTTAATAATATTTTGCCATAAGTTACTAAAATATATCTTCACGTACTTTGATGAGTCTACCAAAACTTTTCAGTTCATTGGTCAATTAAAGCCCACTGGTCGTGTTACCTCTCTGACAAAATTTTTCATTACCTCCTCAGACCTCCCAAGCAACACCTGAGTATTATAGATAGAGTGACCACATTTTACATTAATTTTATTATTTCATTTCGAAACTGCATTACTTGGTAGTAAAACTGTTACTTCATTCTTTCTGAAGAGATTTCTGAAGAGATTTCAATACATTTGTGCGTTTCAAGGAAGATTTATTGGATGAAATCGAACTTTTACATAGTCACACTGGAAACAGACTGCAAATGCAGTAAGCCGTGTGTATATCTAAACGAATGAATTCAGTAATACGACAGGGACATCCAATTACCCGCGTATAATACATATTACATAATAATGATCGTTTATAAAAAAAACAAATCAACTATATTAATGTATATACTCTGACACCTAAACTTACTGTTTGTCAGGGATCCATAGAAAGTATCAAACTAGCTTAATCATTGTTAAAAGAAGGGCATTCAAACAGCAAGTAATTATATTTTAGAAAATCAATCCCGTTTCCAATATGAAAGAATGTCACTATACGCTCACACACGAACGAGCCAGTCGCATATGAGTGGCCACAGTTGCGTTCACGTAGAAAACTATTCAGTGCAGTGGTCCACATGTTCATCGGATCCACCCCTTGCTTTTACATTAAATATTACTTCGTTATACATAACATTCTGCGTGAAACACTGGGAACTGCAAAGCTGCTATGAGTCACATTATTTCCAATTCAGCCTCCTCCTCCTCCTGCTAAGGAGAGGAATATTTTCAGCAGGGGATCACCAGAGGATGTTGACTGCCTATCTAAACAGTTTATTTTAATTGTGTTATTGGATATTGTCTTATTGTAGTAGTATTTTAATAGTAATTTTTACTGCCTTAAAACTTTTTCTTTTGCTTATGGTCCTTTTTAATATTACACCAGCAACTGGATTAATAATATTATCATTTGAAATCTGTAAATCATTTCAAACTGACAGTTTGCAATATAAAAATCCATTATCAACAATGATACTCAATGAATACTCTAAATATTAAGGTGTACAAACAGCATCCGTATCTCACCCCTTTTAATATTTTTCATCCCGTATTTCTGCCATTGTTGCGTATGCTTGCTAAATTTGATTGATATTTCACGTTTGTTTATCTCCGTTTGTTAAATTCTTATAAGAACCGGTTGACTTGCCTTAAACAAAAGCAGAACCTGTTTCTTTTTGTGTATTATTTTCAATGAAATGTTTGGTGACTGGGAGATGAAATTGAGGGTGCTGTATTGTTCCTTTCAGTGTTTTTAATTGAGAGTGACTGTTACAGTGAAACAGATATTATTTTGTCATGTTTACAGTAAAATAACGCAGAGTAGAAGGGTGTGTATTTATTTGATAAGCGCAACTATACACTTCTATTCAAAGTATATATGTATGTATATTTATTAGGCCCGCTTTGTATTCTAAAGACCGAGATCCATATAATGTTGTTAGTTACAAAATCTTAAGCCCACTGTTAGTAAAAGCGGTATATATATAAAAGCAAATTAAAATGAGATTTAGATTAGATTATTTACACAACATTAGGACCCTGTATACACCTGTAAACGTATCCAAAGGACACAATACGTTCTGGACGCGTGGAGTACTGCTGTGCACTCTATGAAGTAAGGAGGCGCTTCGTTTGGGAATGGTATGAGAAAAATTTACTTGAAAAATCTTGTTAGATTCGACTTAGTTCTGAAAGTAACGAGTTTGTAAATTTTAAAGTATAATATTATTCATGCTGTCGGTTTTTGTTTCTTTTTCCAATTATTAACTGCAATCAAATCAAACTATCGCTGTTCACTGTTGAACGAAGGGCACCCCCATCGCCAAGATCACTCGCCAATATCCCGGGCTTGGACAGTCCGCATCCATCAGTTGCCAGCACCTTTTTTCAAATCGCCGGTTCATCGTGCCCCTGGACGCCTTACACTACATTTACTGTCTCTATTATAGAACATTTAGACTCCTGCAACCATAAATGGCTTGCTAGTATTATACTACAGTTTTTTTTATGGGATTGCGGGCAAACGAGCAGACGTATCGCCTGATGGTAGGCGATTACCGCCGCCCATGAATACCCGTAACGTCATAAATGCGTTGCCGGCCTTGGGGGATGGGGAGGGGGTTGAGGGGAAGGGTAGGATTATGGGTTCCGGTATCCTCACTCACTCTGGTTTTCTGTGAGGCCGTATTATCACTCCGGTCAACCCGGCCCATGCATGCCGAAGTGTGGCTCTCTCACGGTAGAATCCGTGTAGAGGTTAATATTACATAGATCCATATATGTCAGGATGGACGTCTGTGTGTAGGTGAACAGTTACCATATATATATGGTACCTATTTACTTACACACAGACCCCCATCCTGATATAAGGCTAGGATCTAATGTAATGCAATCCACTCGCTCTGCACTCATTTGCTCTAAAATACAATCGGATTGTGAACCTCCTACTTTTGTGAAGTCGGTTAAAAAGATTATAGGAAGTCACTGTACTTAGGAAGAGTCCCAAAAATGAAAACTTTATAAGTTATACTTAGAGCATTTTTGAGAGAGAGGTTAAAAAGAAAAAACATACTATATGAGAAAAGGAATTTCCTGGTAAGTTATATACAGAAAACAGTAAAAAAAATTAATGTTAAAAGAGTGTACTAAAAAACTAAAATGATTTGCCCAATAATGTGAGTAAGTGTATGTAATAGTGACTATGTGAAATTCCATAAACTTGTTCCCAGTACAGGCTTATCAATTAAATTCTTTAAAACTTCTATATAAAACAAATCTGGTTATTCTAACTTCTTTTTTTATAGTAAAACGCAATTCCGCTAAGGAATCGCTGTGTAGATTGACATAAAATATTCAAATAAAATGCGTTAGAAACCATTACTGAATAAGATTAGCATCAGATATTTAATAATAAATATTTTCGAACATTTTAACATACAACGCCATCTAGTCCCAAATATTATTAATACTTATATACTGATATTAATACTTATATACTTTTTTTTGTAAATACTTACATATTATACATAGAAAACACTCAAAATCCGAAACAAATATTTATAGATCATACATAAACATTTGGTCCGACCCAGGATTCGAACCTGAGACCTCATGGACAGCAGACGCGTACGCTACCACTGCGCCACCGAGGTAGTCAAATTTAATGCTGCTATATTAAAATTTACATCTTGTCATACCAAATGTTTACTCTTTAAGAAACCAATNTTTCCAATCCAAACCAGGTGTAATATAGGAAATTACGTAAATAAATATGTTTCATTTATAAAACTAAGAAGTGTTATACAAAATTCAATCACGTATCGACAAAATCTAGATTTTTATAACCTCGGTCTCAAAAAATACCCTATCTGTGACGAGTCCTGTACTGGGATTCACGGATGCGCGGAATTGTCATTTTATTATGTCACGTCTGAAAGGATATTTAAGTAACATCGATGCAAAAGTGAAGCTGAAAATCGAACTAAGTGGCATGAAATTGGGTTAACCTTAACCAGCAGTGGATTGCCATAGGCTGATGATGATGGTGACGATAATACAAAAGTAACAATATCAATAAATAACAATACTTCCAATATCGAATTTAATTAATTCTCTCGCAAAAACATGGTGTTCTTGCCACAATGTCCTTTCGCCTTTTCTCCCAAGTCAAAGAAATGTGTACGACCGTGGCATACGCAATGAGCATGTGGAGCGAAACTTAATAGTGGAACTTGATTTGACAATATGGTAAAACAGCTTTTAAAAACTGGCAACTAAAGTATACATTTAGTTATAGTAGTATATGGTTGTTACGTCTTTTTGTTGTTCACGGTAAGTCAACCGGCGCGCCGTGTCTAACGTCATCAGTCAGTCACTGAGTCGCGTGGTGTGAGCGCGTGTCGTCCGCTTTTCAAAGTTAGTATCTAAATAACAAACAATAATAGTTTAACCTATTAATTGTATATCGACTGTGTAAACTATACAAGCATTTGTATTATTTAGTCGTGATACTTAATTAACTTTAGTGTTTGTGTCTATATTGCATAGCAAGGATTACAGTTATATATGTGAGTATATTGATTTTTGTCCTGCTACGTGACAGAATATTTATTTCATCGATTTAATATTCTATATCCTGTTTGGTTTCATATATATATATTATCGTATGAATTAATTTCGTTTTTACTTTAAATTTTAGCTTGATAGTTTGATGAGAAAGCATGCTATGGCCGCAATTCCGTTACTTATATGTTCTTTTGAACTTGCCTGACTACTATACAGTCAGCCATTTCTTTGCCGTTTGCTTTACGAGTGAGAGTATCTCATTTCTAAATTTAATAAATATTCATATTATCGGCCTCATTTTCTATTTAACAAAAAGTTTTGTATTCAATATTGGCATGATTAATGTTGTTTATGTTAACGAGATCATCCGCGCCGTCTGTGACTCACGTGCGGTTAAACTGTGGTCTATTTACTTATAAGTAGTCGGCTATATAGGTGTATCAATTACGGGACTTCTGCACTCAATAAACAATCAGATAATGTTTCTTGTAAGGCGATTATAACTGAGACTCAGGTAACAACAGCGTGAGATAAACTGATCAATAAATCTCTAAGCTTGAATACAAATACTTAAAAGTCAAACAGTATTTAATGAACATGTACGTATTCAACACGTGAATTGAAAAAGACACTTTGGACATGAACAACGGTACAGGAACGACTATATGAACACTTACGCCGATTTATAACAAAATTGTAGACGGAAACGGTACATTATGCTAAGTCGTTGACTGCAAAATATACAATACTTTTTAAGAGCAACATATTACAAACATTTGTCAACAGAAGATGAATCACGCGCTTTTATTTTGTTTGACAAGTCCTGGTGAATAATTTCGTTCTGGAGAAGGTTAACCTACATTGGAGGTTAAAACAAGTATAAGTACAGTTTGTGTGTGCTATGTGAACTTGTATCTAGATCAAAACCTTAATTTAGGATCAATGACAGATTGAATAAAATTACAACAAGGTAAAGTTCATAAGTCTAGGAGTATGTAAGATTCGATAGGCGAAAGGAATCTTACAAACTATAGAAAACAACAATAAACAAATAGAACAAGACGCGTAAACCGTTTTACGCGTCTTGTTCTTGTTTCTGTGGCAAAAATGCCTAAATAAATGGAAATTTTACCTCTGTCAACAAACGATCTACATTACTTATTATTTTATAGCTTTAGATTAGTTTCATTATCATCAATAATATATAACCAAAGACTACATTTTATAATGATGACAGTATAATTGTTCATAATAAAATTAGATATTTGTTATTCATATAGGGTTGACTAACCATGTTACAAAAAGACTGTTTACTTTACCCGTGATAAATTAAGCCTCATAAAGGGCCACACTAAGACTTGCCTTGGGGTGGAGTATTGTGATAAAGATAGTCCTGGAATATTGTTGATATAATTACTTACAATTGGAATACAAAAAATTTAAAACAATATAAAGCATATACGTAAAAAAATTCTAATATACCTAGTCAATGGAGTGATTGTCGGCTCAATCAGATATGAATTATATTACCTCACTTTAGATATTTTCATGTAAAGATAATTACAAATGTATTTAATAAAACTCAACACACTGTCAATGTGGCCAATTTAAACAAATAGACAAGAAATTACTTCCTCGCAGTTTGGTGTTTTGATGGATGGAATTAAATTTTTACGTTACATACCTACGTAAGTAAAAAAAAAAAAATGTATTGCAATATTTGTTCTAACAAACATCGTCAGCTAATACTATTTTTGTTAAAGGATATCTTCAATAAGATGAAATATATTTTAAAAGAAATACGCAAGTGTAGGTTCGACTAGGAAAACGCATCTCGGGTCCGGATGGCGTAAGAAAGCGGTTCCCGGATCTCTCCCGTCTCAGGCGCAGAGTAGCACACCGTGTGGTTTTAGTCGGTTCGATTCCGACACACCCCGGTGGGATGAAGCCCCGAGGAGTATTCCACACGTAAAAAAAAAAATTAAAAAAAAAAGGAAAACGCATCTTAGAATTGACTCTGTTATGAGATGTCCATGTATTAGAGGCTTCTAAAGATTTACAACAAGTCGTTTTTTCTATATTGTGCAACAAAATCATTTCTTTATACAGTTTTTCTGAGAGGTTATGCTATCACTCCGGCCGATATCTCCAGTCAATTTCTTCAAGGAAAAAAATACATCTACTAATTATTACTATCTAGGCAAGGTGCTTACATAATATCCATTTTAAGACATCAAAACATGAATGAACTACTTCTCAAAAGAATCAACATACCATTAATCATGAAAAATTAACATTGCATAACATATACGAAGTACTTCTGTAGTAGTTAAGATAGCAAACACTTAATAATACATTAAATAATGTTAATAAAACAACATAAATAAGTGGAAAGTATCATTAATTTGTGGAATCGCAAAGATAGAGAGCAACACGGATCAATTATATTTTGTATCGCGGAAATGCTTTTAGGTTAATGACTGGCAGGAAACTGAAGCAATGGCAGTTATCTTAAGTTGACTCTGTCTGCAGCATTCGAAATAGTAGCGACCTTAAATGCCGGATATTTTACAAGTTATAATAATAACCTTATGTCTTTAACAACGCGTGCAAAATTCGATCATCGAAACATGGCCTATTGTTTATTTGATATGTTGTTCAAGTTCATCCATATAAAATTGTTTTTAATAGTACGGGAAGAATCAATTTAATTCTTTAAATTTATACACAAATCTACAATATTTTGGATATACCACACTGTGATATATAGGCTCAATGCTATGAATATTAAACATATTTCCACCATACCTTCAAACAAAATTACTAAAACTTCACTTCTGGTCTGATAATTCAAGGGCGTTTTTAATTATAGTTCAAGTTAAACTTTTTTTATTTTGTCGACAAATTAGAGGTTCTCGCTTCTGTGTTCCTGATATTCTCATCATCAGATGTGCTACAAACACACTCCGTTCGAGATGGGCAGAGAAGATAGTACACCATTTACCGCGATCGTGGCATACAGCTCATGCCTTCTCCGTCGCAATTAGACCTTTTATACAATAGCATATCTTCTTTGTTTTATTGTCGATCTGGTCAGTGTGTTGTGTGTTATTTATTCTTTGAAATAAGAAGTATCCTAAGAGAATAAGAAGTAAAGGTCTATACATAAAAATATGACACAAGTCCTCTGTAGTTTTGTTGAACTTCCTTACTGATTTTATTATATCCGACCACTATCACATGGTTTTGATCCGTTTTATTCAAGCACACAATTTTACCATTAGCTCTGCTAAGATGAGGACATAGTTACACATGATAGTCTCCGTCAAGTCTTCTCTGTTACTCGCTTTACATAACTGTGGTGTTTAGATCGATTTCGTTACAAGTTGCAAAAGCGAGGGAAGACGAAAGTTGCAACGAAAACGCGCTTTTAACAAGCTACAAAAGTCGTCATGTGTCAGTCAGAATTCACCGAGTGTTGCTAATGAAGTTGCATTCAACCTGAATATGGTATAATTTTGAGTCGTAACCTCTCAGAAATCTCCTTCCTATCTCCTATAGCCTTGTTACACCAGGACCAACAAGTGCTAAAGATTTATAGTAACCATAAACCATTATGATGGGTAGCAATGCTAACAACATTGTCAGTATAAAAAAATCCAAGTGAGTTGTATTCTTATTTGTAATCTTTTGAAAAAAGAACCTTATGACAATGCCTGGATGATTGTCTATGATTTTGTATGATTAAACTTTTTTGTATGGCAGTCACGCAATGAGTCACATCTATTATTTAGTAAACTTAAAGTTTGTTAATTAGACATTTTAACTATATCTAAATGGTATAACAAACTGCTTGCAAATAACAGTTGATCCATTTGATTATATGAGTCAATTTCCTACCTTTTTTTAGACTCAGGTTTATACTTTATTGCTGAGTTGATCGTTATCAATAACTTTAAACAATTGTGATTAAACAAGCCAAAATATTTTTTTTCTGCTAAACTTTATTACCTCTACACTAAGAACTAATTTCTTTGAAATGTACGTCAATGACAGTGGGTCTGTTCTCAACAATAGTCTTACAACGTCACACATACTGTTCCATTGTTACCGAGGAGTAGTGCGTGCACAAATTTTATAATAATCATTTTATTGTTCAATGGTACGGATAGTAACACTCGTATAACGTAAAACTATGTATTATATTGTTCATGGGAATTTGTACTGTATGACGTCATTGAAATATAAACAGTTAAATTAGCTGCTTATATTTCAATTCCTCAGAATACATACTTAATATTATACATTCAAAAGTAACTCTGTCTGTTATGCTTTCACCGCTGTACGTATGTACTTAAATAAAATTTTTCATGGAGTCACTTTGATTCCTGGGGAACTCTTTACCGTAATACTCGATATATACGCGGGTAGCTTAGTGGGCAAAAACTAGTTAATAATAAAAATAATTAACCTTATCTAGTGAATTCTAAGCCAGAGATCGTCGACTCGGTTCCCAAAACAAATTGTATGACAAGAACACTTGATTTATTATGTCTCTTTCGTTTTCAAATAATTGAATTTTAATATTTGTTTTATAAACAATAAGAATTATGTTAAAAACTGTAACAAATATATAATATTAGATTATCACAATCTTATGTCATACCTGACTCGAGGACCGTAAAATAATTTATTTTAACCATACCAATAACTTTCCTATTGTCAATCTAACACATTGCTTTGTTAGTAAATTGTTACGCACTTGTTTATTTTAGCAATGTGTTGTAATAATTGATGTAATGGCCCCGTCATCTAATCATCGAATGTTCCGCGCCAAATTATGTTTTTTTTTTTTATAAAACTTGATGCGTATCTCTGGTTGACAGAGACAAAAACTAGAATGATTTTGATATTTATATATTTAAAATATTATATTGTGCCAGGACGAATTTTTTCTTTCCAAATCGTGAATGAAAGATCTATGGTTATCATTTGAAAAGCGATAGCGATATTTTTCTTGATAATTGCGTTATAAAAAAGAAATAATTTGTTCAGACTTTCACATGACGTAAATTTTATATAGCCGTAATTGATATAAACCATAGATAATCGATATCGTTCTACAGTTTTTATAATACTAATAACATTGTAGTTAACTACAATGTAGAAAGAAACAATGGCTTAAGTAAACGCCTATTGTTAATTTTATATACAGTTGTTCAAATATAGCAATAAAATATAATAGTTATAATTAATTTCTTATTATATTTTATTATTGTAAAAATTTCTTATAGTCCCTTCACTTACGTTTCACTAAATTTTCTTTTAAGCGAATGGGTATTAACATATTTGATTATTTCCCAACTAATAGTATTAATGTTCTGGAATATGCTGCTCAGCGTTGTCTAGACTCAAACTAAACAAATCTTGAACTACAGAGACAGTTTTTATATAGACATAATTCTTCCCGGCAACAGGCAATTCGAATTTCAGGTCCATACCGTTCTTTAGCAATCTCCGATCGACTGTATGAAAGTTTTAAGGATAACCTTCTAACCAACTTTTCTCCTTTAATAAGTATACCTATTTTCTTTAATAGATTTCATACTATTACGTGAGCAAACGAGCAGACGTATCGCCTGATGGTAAGCGATTACCGCCGCCCATTGACACCCGTAACACCAGAGACTTCTCAAGTGCGTTGCTGGCCTTTGAATTGACTGGCATGGGCGGGGAGTGTTAGGGTATGAGCCTTTTTTTTACGTTTGGAAATTCCCTCGGGCCTTCACTCCACCGGGGTTTGCGGCGGGGCGGTGTGTCGGAATCGAACCGACTAAAACCACACGGTGTGCCACTATACGCCTGAGACGGGAGGGATCCGGGAACCGCTTTCTTACGCCATCCGAACCCCTCCCAGTTAGGGTATGAGCCTCCCTTATCCTCACTCAAAAGGTGAAACGCAGGTGCAGTTTCACACCGGTTTTCTGTGAGGCCGTGGTACCACTCAGGTCGAGCCGGTCCATTCATGCCGAAGTTGAAGTTTGCCAAAAACGGGTTGGTACACAGTTCTTTCTGGTTTTCCTAACTTGTGTAGGTATACCTAGTCTTTATATACCGACGGATCATTAATCCGGCCGGTACTAATGTCTTTTATGATTTTACAATAGTTTCTGAATGAATAGCTACTTTTGTTCTCTACTGCAATACCTGGCATGATTCCAAATCCATACTGCGTCCATTATTGATCGACCGAGATAGCTATGAAAGCGGAGTGTTTAATAAACGTAGTTACAAAACTACTGTTTAATTTTAAACTTGGCCGTCTTTTTACAATTTTTGTTTGTTTCAAGCTTTATGTATTGATTGCATCCTTTTGATGTTTAAATGTATTTTTTTATTACTAACACAAAAATGACAGTATATCGTCCATATTTGTAACAATTATTCTTTATATGGCATCAGAAACGGTCTTATTTTCCTTTTCACTAAACGTTACAGCATTTCTATATGACCGTCTTTTGCTATGTCTGTCAATAACCCAGCTATAAATGTATATTCTGTATTATATTATTGGTCTAAGATGTTTAATAGAGAGATAATTCGAATAACTAAAAAGCTACCCTGAGTTCCACCATCACTATCTTCCTCCAACCTTAACATTCCAGCCCACGGAAAGGTTTTTAAGTGTTTTTACTAATAAAAATGAGTCCCAAACCGGGAAACGTCTGGTTTCCCCGTTTGGACAAAACCAAACCATAATAGAAAAAAAACAAAAAACTTATAAAATGTGGGTTTTGTTGAATAGAGGTCGGTCACGGTCAAGTTGAACAGCGAATAGAAAACCAGTGGTCGAGATTTAAAAAGTATTTACATTTTAATAGAAGGAACATTTTATACAACTTATCAACTACATTAAGATTTCAAGGACCATAAACGTGAGAGAAAAGGCGGGAAATGACCAGTACTTGATACTAACCGTCGCCTATTGTCAGTTATTGAACGAGAAGAGTCTTCAATACCAGACTTAATAAGGATATGACAATAACGCCATAGTATCAACGTTATTCACACGCACAAAGTGCTAATCTATATTAAAACCAGCTCTTGGACGCGACGCAGACTGCGCGGGCGTTAATCTAGAAATAGAAATTCTTTGGTAATATTTTGGACATCTTATGTTATTAGAAGTATTGCTTATATTCGTATCGATTATCGATTTAATCGATTCGACACACGGTTTCCCATGTGGTGACGGTTTAAAAATATGGAGACTATAGTCTTTATAGTATTCTTCGCATGAATGTCGTAAGTAAGAACTGACTAATACCGAACTGCTTAGGTCAAAATAGCACTACAATAAGAAAAAAACTTGAAAAAACCAACCAGTTTAAGTCAAAAGCTCTTTTCTAAGAAGAGAAATTTGGAATTCGATATTAGATGCGTTTTAAAGAGTGTCATTTAAGTTGGCGGATATAAGAGTTGAGGACGACCAAAGAAGAAATGGATGGACTGCGTAAAGGAGCATATGGCCAGGAACGGAGTAAAAAGTAAACTGACGCGTGATAGAGGAGAATGGAGGAAGAAAACTCATTGCACCGACCCCAAATAGAGTTGGGAAAGGGTAGGGAGATGATGATGATGATGATGATTTAAGATTCTAGATCTTAGTAAAATAGGTAGGCATATAAAATGTTTCGCTTTACACACTACGAATGTTATTTATAATGGGAATATACGGTAACGAAATAATAGCTTAATTTGCGTAAAATTATAATTTTAAACTAGTCCATGTCAGTTTGATTGGACTACTTTCCACTTATATTTAAAAAGCAACTCTTTCATTCATAAAGTTTTAGTATCACTACTTACAAACACGACTGTACGAAAGCTATCATTTTAAATTGGTCTTCTGTGAGAGGGGAGGAATCGGTCGAACCGGCCATGCTTCGTGGACCTTGGCTTCATGGTATAAATTTAGAGATTTTTTGTATCTGATAATTTTGTACTAGGTATGTCTTATTTCGATGTCTGCTAATAGAAGATAGTCATGTTATCCATTCTTTCATCTGGGAATTTAAAAGCTGAAACAGGGGCGATGCTTATCGTGTTTTACAGACACATAAAAATGCAAACGCGATTCTCGCTCCTCCTGTACGCAATCAGTGGAACTCCCTCCTATTTTTCTTTGTAGCAGGTTAGAGTCTGATAAACAAACCCTTTCGGCGACTTATCACTGGCATAATACTAAGTATGAGTTATATTAGAACCAGTGAAGAAGAAATGAAACATTAAAAAACTAAACCTAGTCGATACTGGTTTTAATAAACCTTGGTTAATAACTACATGACATCATCATCATAAATTACTTATAGTTAATAATTATAAAAATCTACAAATATCTGTATGTTTGTTAACTAAAATGTTAAAAAACATACCATTAAAGATTCTGCAAAAATCCGAATTTAAACAGCAAATACTAACGTGTACATTACATACAGTCCCATAAAGTTTATTTTAAATGAATTTACAAAGAAGATGCAGCAAAATAATATTTTTAAAGAGTAACCCTCAAAGGTGTATTGATTTATTATAATTCACGCCCTTAGCCTTTACTTTACAGGACTGTTATGTATTTAGTGACAGCGTAACTAAAACAGAAAACATTTTAGTTTCATACACACTTTGTTATGCATAATTTAGTTCGACTCTTAATGACAGATCAAACTAAATTTTGAAGGTATAAAATATTATCTAAAATCCCATTAATATCTTAAAAGTTACTGATGACTAAAAACAGTCATAAAAAATAAACGCTAAATTCATTATTCCTGTAACATAAATCATGCTAAATAAAACCTTAAGTACTTTAGAATTATTTCACATTATTTTAGTTTTGTTTTACGTAAAGTTCATCATCGTCAGTTTACACTTTATATTAAACTAGCTGAGCCCCGCGGTATCACTCGCGGTACAACAATAGCGCAAAAAAACCTATGTAAAAAGTATCCAATATCCGTCTCCTGGTTGTAAGCTACCTCCTCACCAATTTTAGCCAAATTGGTTCAGCCGTTCTTGAGTTATAAACAGTGTAACTAACACGACTTTCTTTTAAATATATAGATATAATATTATCACGGACATTTACAAACATCAGAAAACATATATAGAAACACCTGTTATGCTAATCCCAGATAAAAGATTTAAATTTTAAGACAAGAAATGAATAAAATAAATAATAAATACCTCCTCAGGAGAGGCCTATGTCCAACAATTGACTGTTATAATGATGATGATCAAATAATAAATACGAACTGCAGATATAATCAAATTTACTCAAACAACAAATTCACCAAAACCATGCGTGCACGCACACACACACTAGCAAAGCCAATGTGTTGTCATGTGTATGTGTGCTTGATTATTAAGCTTGGTTTACTTAATGTGATACTTATTTGTGTGCATGTTTTTTAGAACCGTAATCTTTTAAATTAGAAAGTGTACCAGCGTTACGTTGATGTCATTAATTTTCAAACCTGTATAGACTTTTAAATTAATCGTTTACAATAGCTTTTTACATATTCAACGATAGCAAAAAGATGTTTGTTGATAATTGACTACACGGTTGGCCTAGTGGTTTCAGTGGTCGCCACACCACTTCCTACTGCGCCAAGTGTTGTGGGTTCAAATCCTACATGGGACAACACTTTGTGTGATCCATAAAATGTTGTTCTAAGTCTGGGTGTACTTGTGTCCGTTTCATGTATGTTTGTAAAGATCCCCGTGACACAGGAATGTATATTTCTAAAGCTGTAAAAACAAAAATAAAAAAAAAGTTGCACATTGATGTGTCTAAAGATTAACTGCAGTGAGAGTAACAAGAGTATAGAGTCTGACTATCCCCAACTGTTGGAAAAACGGATTTTTTTTCTGACAACTTATATTTAACAGATTAGAAATTAGAAGAAAACAGTGAAATCGTAAATCAAAAAAACCCGAGGGTAATAACGTGTCCCATCTAGTCCTAACTAATGTTATAAATGAGAATAACAGTTTGATTGTTACACTTTCAAGTCTTAACCAACACACCGTTTGGAAAAATTATTAGGTACACTAACGGTAATCGACTTTTCGTTACTTTTTAAGAAACGTAAAAATACTACCGAATTATGGACCTTTAAAAAAACAGACCCATAGAGTAGAACACCTCCCTATTGATACTTATTTATAATTTCTTCTCTACGTCTGAATTTTCTGCCGCATCATGTGCTTCAAAACCTCACAAAATTACAACAGTGGCAAACAAAAAGTAGCGTGCTCTGGAACAATTCACGTTGAAATGCGAGTGCGGGAGGTGGTTTCTATGGCAACGAGGGGTACGCTATTTTCATCCCAAGAACTTTGGCCTCGCCAACATCTTTGGTATAGGGCTGTTAAAAGTACGAAAGCGTTATATTTTTCAAAAAAAAATACAAATACTACAAAGATTTTTGAATGAAAACATGTATTTTTAAAAATTCAGTCATTACGCCATTTCTAAATTCAATAATATCAAAAAATTAAAATTGTGGTAATGTTGCGCACCCACCCTTGTGTGCACACGTACATGCACAGACACGAACAAACACAAGCACACGCACTTATAATAAAAATAATTTATTAATTTTTAAATATTTCACAACAGCTGTGATCAGTTTCACCTGTAATTCTTGATTATTGCGTCACTATTACATTTTTTAATGAGGACAGGTAGCTCTCGAATTTATTTTTTTTCGAACTAATAGCCAATTTATGAAACAAATAAATTTGAAAAATATCAGTTAAATACCGATCTAACTATCACTGTTAAGTGGGCTTTATCTTTTGAAGTTATAGTCAACCAACTAATTCGACGTTATAGGCCGCCGAAACCGTTGATGTAAAATGTTTGTAATACGAATTAAAGAAACGTTCTTGTCTAATTTATATTTTAGTTACGAATTAGTTGACATTAGTATATATAGGTAACTAAGGAACCCTACATTGGGCGTACCATCATCATCAGCCTATCGCAGTCCACTGCTGGACATAAGCCTCTCCAATTTCACGCCACTTGGTTCGATTCTCGGCATCTCGCACCCAGCTACTGCCTGCCATCTTGCGCAGATCATCACTCCACCTGGCCTATGGACGTCCCGCACTATATTTGCCGAGACGCAGTCTCCACTCAAAAACCCTTTAACACTAACGCTAATCAGTTCTGCAGCTAATATGGTCAGTCCACTGCCACTTCAGCTTACTAAACCTTAGAGCTATGTCAATGACCTTGATTCTCTGCCAGATCACCTCATTCCAGATGCGATCCCTCAGAGAAACGTGTCGGAGAGGGCGTATCTATTAAATAGATAATTATTTCAGTATAATAAAAAACACGTTGATAATTAAACTGACAACCCTGTTTGGTGTTCGCAACTGTTTCGACACACACTGTGCAGTGCGTACTATCAGGTCACGAAGCTGAGCCAAATTCTCTGTACATTTTATACCTGTGCCTGTTCCACAAGGACAATATATTTATAAGCTATTGGAATGTGAATTAGAGTATGTTCATTCCAAATAAACGAGTTAATGATATTGAAAATTTAATACGTATAAAACTGCGAATTTAAACGGCCCTGACTTGTGCAGTGGTTCTCTCGTCGTTTAATCTTGTTTTACGATTTGAAGCAACAAGCTTAACATCTTCTCTAAATGTTCAGACGTTCAGACGGTCATAAGGCTATCGCTGAAAAGGAGATTTTGGCCTTCTATATCACGCTAGATGGTTTGGTAGGTATAGGGTTCATTTCAAAATGATCCTTCTCTTACCAGTGATGTTATTCTACATCGTTTGTTTCCTTAGTAGTCATCATGACCTTTCTCAATACCCATTGGTAGAATAAGTGTGATGACACTTCTTCATCCGTCACCACTCGGGGAACTACAAGATTTTACTCTTAAACCTCACCAATTGGAATAACAATTGGATTAGCAAAGATAGTGGTAAGCCGACGAAGCTTAACCTAAATTACAAAAGGATTAATCACAAAACAACAAGTCCACTCGCTATTTTCCTGTTCCATTTCTATTTGAACTTAAACAATATTAATACACATGTCCTTGTTCTTATTTCAAAACTAGAAAGCCGTGTGATCTTGGTTTTGAGAAGCGAGCTTAAATATCACTACATGTTCAAAGATTAAGCACTTATGTTTATGCGAAAAACCCACGATTGGTTAACCTTAATACTGGGGCTTTGATTAACTCTTCTCCCATATTGTGTTTCATTTTATATGACTAGTCACTGAGGTAGGAAAGTGGAAAAGGCAAAGCAATTGCGGGGGCAATATGTGATTTTTTTTTAAATACAGTAAAAAACAAGCGTTTGTTCCTAAATGGAAACAACAAAACAAAAAAAAGTTTAAAAAACTAAACCCAACTACGTGATACCATTTTCCTTGGCCGTTATTACGAATCTATTGACACCTCATTTATTAAAATCGGCTCACTAGTTTAGGATACGATGAAACATACAAACTTGGTTTCTGGATACGCTGCAGTTAGTTAAGAACAAAGAAATAATACACACATTTAATAGCATTTAATAGCAGAGATTTTATTTAATAGCATAGATTTTATTTCTAATGATTGACTAAACAAAGTAATTCGTAACCTACATAATAATATGCTGTAGAATGTTCATTTGTAACAAAAATCAATAAAATTTACCAAAAAACAGCAAAGTAATGCCGAAGTAGATTTTGTGTATGCTAATGTGTATCTAATACCTATATATTTGTAAATACAAGCATACCTCATTATTATATGATGATTCTCAGTAAAACAATTCAGTTACATCATTTATTGCTACATTAGTCTGGTTCATTGTATTCAACTATTACATTTGTAGCAATAATATTATGCATAGATAATGTTGAGGGAAGCATTCGAATAATGAAGAAGTACTACTATATTGGACGCGCTCATGGCCTAGTTGCACTCGGTGATTAGAAACAATCACCGAGGGTAAACAATGGCGGCGCGGTCAGTACCTGGATGGGTGACCGCTAGTAGCATGATACGTTAAGCAGTCGGTTCCGGTTGTTATCATAGGATAACAGTCGTGAAGCTTAGTTGGAGGCCTTTGGGCGGCTTGAAAACATCCAACGGCAAGATTACGTAGCCAAAACTTTGTCTTGCCAGTCCCCAAACCACACTCGGCCAGCGTGAGGACGTATGACCTTATCCCTCTCCTGAGTGGGGACCCCAGCCCAGCAGTGGGACATTATGGGTTGTTGATCACTAATACATCGATGCTAATCTACATAATGTTATCTAAATCTAATCTATATAATTTAATTTTGTCTCTGCCTACGCTCGCTCAAATCGCTAAAGTCGCTCGCTTTATTAGAATTTCTGCTTTCTTTTTAATTTAATTCCATTTGAATTATAAATCTTAATATTTAAATACACTTTAACTCCAAAATAAAAGTATCTTTCGGTTATACGTTATATGGGTTAATTAATAGTCAAGAAAGATACAGAGAAATAATATATAAGGTTATTTTGTTAAGAAATCTATTATATCATGAAATAGAAAAGGACTAATGCGATAGGAACATAAAGACAAATGTAAGTAAGCAAGTAAATTTCACTACATTAAGAGGAAATAAATGGTTTCTATTATCTTCACACTTTATTGACAAAGACAACTAAGAAAATAATTATTATTTGTGTACGTATCATTCATACATGATTAATACTTGGTATTGTCGATGGATTATGGTTTTAGTATTATCAATCATCAAGTCAACAGTTATCAGTAGATTAAAAAAGAAAGTGAGTAGATTTAAGTATTTTGGATGAACTTCGTCCCATCTTCGCCTTATCGCTATTGCTTATCAGGTGACATTAAAAGAACAGAACATCTTCCTTGTGGTGACAGTATAATTATAATACCCTTATTCATCCTGACTGAGAGAGCAAACGAGGACAGGACAACAGACAAGAGACAGAAAACTTGGAACAAACCCGCTAAGATAAATACCAACCTGCCTGTCCTGTATAGTAGGCCAAAACCTTTATAAAGAGTGGCCTATGTCCAGAAGCAAATAAATTTTCATCAAAATTTTTGAACATAATAGATGTTGTCATCGATATTTCTCGTCAAATAAGGAAATTTTTATAGCACACACTTACGAAAACTGTCTGCCAATGTTACATAAGAATACAATAAATGCAATATTAATAAAAACAGCTTACGTTGAATGCGATATCCGGTCAACTGAATACAGTACAACGACCACAAATATTATAGAAATTTTAAGTCAACCACGCTCTTGCATTCCTTTTATGTATTCTTATAATACAATACTTAAATATACACACATTGACTGCCTCGGTAGCGTACGTGACTGCTTTCCATGAGGTCTCGGATTCGAATCCTGGGTCTGACCAAATGTTTGCATGATCTGCAAATTTTTGTTTAGAAGCTTGGGTGTTTTCTATGTTTAATATGTATGTATTTACAAAAAAAAGTATTTACGTATTCATATCAGTTATCTAGTACACATAATACAAGCTCTGCTTAGTTTAAGACTAGGTTGCGTTGTGTGTTAGATGTCCGAAATCATGATTTAATTATTATTTACATATTACTCATTATAAAATGGTGTGTGCGTGCGTGCGTGCGTGCGTGCGTGCGTGCGTGCGTGCGTGCGTGCGTGCGTGCGTGCGTGCGTGCATGCGTGCGTGCGTGTGTGTGTGTGAAAGTTAACTAATATACAAAAACTTATCCATTTTTGAATTGTCTTCCAGTTAACTTTTACAATCTGACTAGCGTGGTCTAGTACGCCAAAATCTCCTTCTGAAAGAGACGCTTACGTCAAACAATGGACTATCAAAAAATGTTGACGATGATGAAACCTTTGCCGGAGTTTATTATCAATCTATCGCAGTCCATAGGCCTCTCCAATTGCAGGTCACTTGGTTCAATTGTCGGAGTAAATAGACGAAGTTGAAAATAAAGAATATAAAACTAAATTTTCTGATCTTATCCTTACTAATTTGCTTAATTACTACTTCTATGTACATTGTTTTCATTTGAAAATTACTTTTCATTAACTCATAAAATATCGGCTGCACACACGGGTGTGAATAAGAAAAAAAGTCCCCACGCGTCGTATGCACACACGTGTGTACTTAAGCGATACGCTTCTATTGGTCGTCGATTTATTACGTTCCGGTTCATATGAGACACAAACCAAATTAACAATGCGTTAGCCTAGTTTGTAATCTATATCCTTTAATATTTCAAATAACCTACAAAAACGGAACGAAAACAAAAAAAATAAAAAAATGTTAGTCAAAAGTCAAATTGACAAGAAATACGTCATCTTTTAAAAACTGGTGTCGACATTTGTGACAGAATTGTACAAATTATTGAACGACAGATGGAAAAGGTGAGTACTTTTGTATAATATTTATACAGAATTAAACTATCTTTACAAATAACCCTTCTATTTTAGAATCAACTTAGCAAATTAAGAACATAGTTTCTGATTTCTCTCTCAATCTTCTTTTTTTATTGCTAAGGCATAGCAGAATCCATGTTGTTGATAAATAACAGGCCGTAAAGAATGGGACAGCACAGAAATCTAATCTGTAGAAGGGATAAACATAGAAAACGATGTCCTGTTATACCTAACAAAATGAAAAAAAAAAAACAAATTTACTCTACAATAAGTAAAACAGGTTGAAATTTTACTTGTGACGTATTCGTTAATCTATATATCGTGATAATAGAATGATTGGACGTGACGCGTGAGCCATATGCGTCGTTATAAATGCCCTTTGTGCTGACAAAAACATGGCAACATTCAAGCATTTTCCTCCATGAGATAAATGTTCTTAAAGTGTTAAGAGATAGAGTGGCCTGATCTTTGTTAAATACTCCTCTGCTTAGATAGCGCACTCACTGTTGTTACTATATTTATAGATAACACACGAGGGTGACAGATGAAATAAAATTATTCAAAATAATCTATGAATCTTTCTTTGAGAACATTATTACATGGGACTAAAGAGAAAAGTAAAGTGAGCTAGCTAGTCTAATGGGGTTACAATAACTCTCGGATGGAAGACTGGACTGGAAGTTTGTAGTTCGTAGTAGAGCAGGCATACAAAAACAGGCACGCGTGTGTTGGGGCTCCGTAACTATCACTTCACTATCCTTGAACCACTTTCTCCATTCATTAACTGTCTGGTGGCGCAGTGGTAGCGTATGCAACTGCTGCGCTTGAGGTTTCCGCTTCGATTCCCGCGTCGGACCAAATGTTTGTATGATCTGCGAATATTTGTTTCGATGTTTTCTGTGTATAATATAAAAGTGTATACTTTACCTATTTCAGTTTTCTGTATCCATAACACAAGCTCTGCTTAGCTCGGGACTAGATGGCGTTGTGTGTTAGATGTCCAAAATATTTATTATTATTATTAAAACCGCATTAAAATCCGTTGCGTAGATTGAAAGATCTAAATGTACAAGAAAGAGCAATGGATTCATTTTGTACTGTGTAAATATTACATACATCATTTTACTTACCTTAAACAATTCATGCTTATTATTATTATGTTAAAATCTAAAAAGAAAACAGTTTTAAACATCGCAAACATTTGTCCGCTCTTGCTAATCGGTCGGGAAATAAGAAAATCGTTGTCAGTAGATAGTAAAAAGTTATACTTATAAACTTACAAAAGAGGATTTTTAAAAAAATATTTTATATATGATCTAATGCTATCCTTTTAGGTTTGTCTTCTGTAATAGAAGTAGTACCGCCCCGATCGAGCCGGTCCGTTTGTGCTGAAATCAGCGTGGCTCTACTAACTCGAAAGCATCCTTGTCACATTCTTAATATTTAAGCGAAATAGACTCAGTAAGTAGTTCCTCTTACCTAATCTGTAGCGTGTTCGACAACAATGCCACGTTCCACGTTGACTCATAAACTCACAACCTGATAACACGCCGTAGTGACTGCTTGCTGCGTAGGCGCATACGCGAACTTACTTCACACAAGTCGTGTCAGTTATCTTGATAAATTAAAAAGTATATTATAGATGAAAGAAAGGGGTTCATTCGTTACATTATTTTAATGGTTACTGTTAGAGACAGTAAGAGAAGAAATGTGTTGGTTACTATCCTTACAGGCTTTTATCATTTTTGAACCAAACAACCGTGCAAGAGATGTTTGAGGTTAGTATTACGAAAGAAAAAGAGGATGAGTCTTTGACTTAACTCTTGAAGTCTACAAGATTCGAATTCACTAGGGATGATTTGTGTGTCAGGAGGGCTTAAACAAATATCTCCGACCCCCGACAATGACTATTTGTACATCATTCCAAATTCTTCCCCTGCATGACTTGAAATTGCAATACTCAGGCTGACTTAGCAGCAACGCAACCACTTTGACCTTGGCGTCATGGTCCAACACTTCCTGAGATCATAAACAACCAAAAGACCTTCAGCTTTACAATATAAGTATAGATATGTTTGATGATACCTACCTATTAATGAGCAGGATTTAATAGTTCGTTCCTTGAACTTCGAGAAAACATTTAATTTGTTACAATTTTATTTTGAGACTAATAAATATAATACTCTATTGAACTAACGTAGCGTCCCACACCACGCAATTGCCGTTTTTCAACGGCACCAAAGTCAAGCCATCCGGCCGCTTTCTGACAGATCTACTGAGGTTATATTAGCTGATATGAGACCCCTTCACACAATGTCGTTGAGGGCATGATGTCGCGAAAATCTACCTGATCAACAACTCATCCCGTGATGGCCATCAGCCTCTGCCTCTTCCTTTTCTATTTGTTACTTGTATAGAAGAAAACCTTTAAGTTTAAGTTTAAGTTAAACTCAACAGGCTATAAGAACACGTGTGTCAACCTTTAATGATGGCTACATTCATCGCGCTTTCAATACTCTTTTGTTATAGATGTTGATAAAGCAAGAAATTAATAACACTGAGAACCAATTAACGGTATATACCAAAACAATGATCTTCGTAGAAAGTTTCGCAGGCTTATTTAAACACAAGTTCGTTGACCAAACATAACGTAACCTTTATTGAGATACTGGCTTATTCCTGCGTATTCGTTAGCCTAAACGTCTTTTCAAAAGTCCAAGCAACAAAAACGCAAAGTATTTTGAGAAATGATTGTGTAGTTCAGGCGAGAAAGTTTAACAACACAGAATCAAATACACAAATTCACATTTATCATATTTATAATATGACTTAATATTCACGAATGATATCATCGACAATGCAAGTCTGTTTACGCGCGAAAATGTAATCTGTCATTCTAACACATTTATCTATTCTACTTACAAGTCTGTAAATAAATTTCGTAATAGCATATAGTATAAATATGATATCTAGAAAAGTGTAAAACTTACCATTACACAAATTTTAAAAATAAATTGAAAAAGCTTCGAACGGTTTAGGTCATTTATTTTTTTCTGGTTTTTCTAACTGTTATATGTAAAACTTGAACAAATTTAATTTTTTTTAAATAGTTTATAGTCTCTGGTGTACGATCTATTTTCGAGATACGACAAAACCACTACCGACGTTTCCATGCACTTTTAAAACTAGTACTTACTACCATTCAGTTTTGCAAAATTTCAGTGTTTCATTTTACTAAAGTACTCAAGCGTTGCCAGAACGTGGTAAAGTGCCTGAAGACATAACTTAAACAATTAGTTCCTTTTTCAAAAACAAAACAAAGAACAGATAAACAAGTAAAGAATTATTAAAACCTTAAACCCGATTGCGTCCATATCCTATATAAAACTATTATATATATTTGTATATTTGAAATCACCTTTAAAATTTCTTCATTTTTATATATTTTGAAAACATTTTTATTTAAGGTTACTTTCTGGCTCCAAAAATTCTTAATTTTATTTTTTTTTGTTTTAATATACCCGGTGTCACTCTCACGACTAAGACGAATCTATAAAAGACGAAACCGTTTAGACTCTAAGGCGTGCCAAAGAAATATACATAGATACACTCAAAAAACATAACCCTCCTTTCGCAGTCGGGAAAAAAAAATAAAAAAATATTTCACACAAAGAAAAATACATTCACAGTAGATACATTATTCCTAGATACGATATAGTATATATTTTAGCTAATATAAAATAAAATATATAAAACGCATACACGGTAGTGTTACAAACAGGTAAGATCGTTATCTATCGAACTAGAACCACTCATTTTATATCATTTTAAGCCTTGTAAGCAATCGGGAAAACAAACTCACGGCCATCCTTTTAAATCAACAAATAATTTTAAAAATTAAATATAATAATGCAACATAGTACTATTCTTTCGACGCTATTATGACTACCTCGGTAATATGACTGCCTGGGTGGCGCAGTGGTAGTGTACGCGACTGCTGTCCATGAGGTCTTCGGGTTCGAATCCGGGGTCGGATCAAATGTTTGTATGATCTGCAAATATTTGTTTCGGAGTTTGGGTGTTTTCTATGTATAATATGTATGTATTAACAAAAGAAAGAAAGTATATATATGTAATAATATCAGTTGTCTAGTACCCATAGTACAAGCTCTGCTTAGTTTGGGACTAGATGACGTTGTGTGTTAAAATGTCCGAAATGTTTATAAATAAAAAATATATATATTGTATTGTTAAGATACTAAGTAAGCATTGAAAGTATAAACTATGAACATACTTGGATAAAACTCAATAACATAACAGTATGTACGCTAACTTATTAATACATTACAGTGGGCATAATCAACCTATCAAATCGTCTAGCCCGGATGGTTTATGAGACCAAAACCTCCTTTTTATGTAATAGGGCTGACGTTTCGCCTGATGGTAGGCGGGTAACGAAACCCACAAAAGAAGCACTTAATATATGAGACTCTTTCGGACTCAACAGTGGCATGACGTTAAATAAAATGATACAATTCATTATTTATAATAAAATAAACTAAAAGACCTCCCCTACCCAGGCCAGCCTATGGATGGGTGACTAACATGTTGATACATATTCATGTCTCGAAGAAGATATATAGCCCATACGAACATACATGGCAATCGTTAAAGGTAGTTGGAGCCCTCAAAACTTCGAAAAATCTTTCCTTCCTTACCGCCTAGTATAGAGACCGGCACGACACTTGGCTAGATTCGTCAGATGCGCAGTCCTTTTGGTTGATAGGGGGACGCGGGGATTGTAATAGCACCGTTCCGAGCAAGCGATTGGAGCGTCAGTCAACAGCACTTTGATTTTGTTTGTTTTGATTTGTTACACTAAGTAGTTGCATAGTTCATGCGTGAACTTACCCCCACTACGCCGAAATCTGGCCAAGTTACTTGCCGACACCTATACTTAGATTGTAGAATTATTGAATATATAATTAGCCATATTGTATTAAATTTCAAATGGACCCTAACCAAGTTGGAATAATAATAGGCATCGTCAAATCTTTACGTACGTTTAAGCAAGAGCATTTAAAGTTTTTTACTATGCCTAATCTAACAGTGTTCTGATCTCATCTCGCATGACGTCATCACGGAAACAGCAATCAAATAACGATCACGCTTCACTATTCAAGAACGCGATTGTTTAATCTTTTGCAAGACACTTACCGTAGCCTACCATAGACAATCTCACGGTATATTATCCTTTCTTCGCCATTGTTCGTGTGATTAATATGGCAATAAAATAGATTAGATAAATCTATGGTATTCTGAGGTGATTATCTATAAATATTGTCTTCCGCCACTGAGAAACTTATAACGGTTTTCCATCCGTTTGAATTTTAATAGTTGCCATAAAACATTTAATTACTCCTTTTATAAATTACGCATTGTGAACCCCAGTTTTGCCCGTATTTCTTGTAACTCGAACATTGTTATAGAACGTGGTTTTTCTTGATGTGCCAATTACCTACACGACAGAAGAGCTTAAGAAATATTTGTGTAAACTCTGTTAAATCTAAGGAAAAAATGTTATTTATGAGATTAATATGAATCTTGGTTCTTACTTAAAGCCGCGGTTGCTCACGTTAGTAATAAAAGAAATATTTTATAAAAGAAGGTGGTAATTTAACCATATTTTGTACGGAACAGAAAAGATAGATAAATCAGGAATGTTAATAAATATTTTACATGTATAGTTATGTATCAAAGAAATTAAAATAAATGAGTAATACTAATATCTGTTATACCACCACTCTTGGATTCTGTTTTGCTTTCCAACAGGAAGAGTAGAGTCATTACGGCAAGGCCACACATTTATTTAGCACATTCGTAGATTACATCAAGATGCCAACATTATACTAACTTTCGCCCGCAGTTCCGCCCGTGTGTATATCATTTCGTGGTAAAAAGTAGCCTATCCTTCTTCAAAAATCACAGTATCTCTATGATAAGCATCGAAATCGATGCAACGGTTCAGCTTTTAAGGCGTAACAGACAAACAAACAGAATTACTTTCCAATTTATAATATTTTACTATGACTATCTGCTAATAGTACCTACTTATTGCTGTGAAACATAAAAAAATCCGCCATTAAATATTGATCCATTGTCTAGACTAACAAGACAGTTTCAGTGCTTAATCATAAATATTTAATACTCAACTCAGTGATAAAATACATACGTAATTCAATAAAACGGCTTTAAAAAGTTTAGTATATATTTCGAAAAGACACTCAAAGTAATCGTTAATGATCATATGTCCTGTCCTGTTTGATAGAGTTTGTCCTGACAAACAAGATAGTACAGCACCGAAAACACTTGTATCTAATATGAAATTGAAACATGAAAAGAATAATTTAACACAAAGTATCATTGACTTCAATTCCTTTTCAAGACGTCACTCAATTGGTAAAAAAAAAACAAAAGAATTCGTTAATACCAGTATTTATAAAGCCGTGGCATCGTTCAGGTCCAGTCGCACTATAAACGGCTAAACACGCCATCCCACAAATGCAGGTGGTATTGGTTGGTCGTTTCCACTTCCATTAGATGACCTATCTGCAAGTTTACCTTCAACGCCATGAAAAGATACAAACGATCGAAACTATTGTAAAGTTTACTCTTCTTCTTCTGATGACATGGCAACCAGCCGATGCAGCTATTTCTGCCAATGTCAAGTATTTAAAGTCTCCGATTCTAAATCTTCGAGTCTTCAAGTCTTCGTCGTGATCGAATTAATCATAAAAATGTAAAAAATGTGGATGACATGAAATTTCCGTCTTTCGGGGACCGTCTTTCGCATAAACAAAAAACAATCTCCAAAGTTGACTCGTTCGAGTTAGTCGTTTTTATATAACGACACTTCATTTAGACATGACATGACACTTAATCTAAACTAGATACATAGTTTAAAAGTAGTGAGAAAGTCTTATTGAATATTTATCTCTGCAGCAGGCGTAATAAATTACGATTATCTAAATATAGAGATACATTTTAATGGAGATAAATGTTAGAAAGTAAAAATATAAGGTTAAAAACAGTATAAAGTTTAAACTTACTTCTGAGCAAAGGTGGAAAAGAACCTTCTAGAAATTGACACAGTCTGAGGACTTCATTGTTTATTTGCATTTTAATTGCTCTTTATTCCGGCACTCAGCGGTTATCAATAGCCAGAATCGATCTTAATACCCGCATGTATTCAAATTAAAGTGGCATTTTACCTTCTATACGTGGATACGTCACGTCTATTTATGCTGTAGCTGCTTCAGGGTCTACGTTAGGAGGGACAGGGTTAGGAGGTTTATAATGTAGCCTTATCATTGTTTGACACTTTTGCATTAAGTGGTCAAAGAATCTTAAAAGACTTGAAACCACTTTGTTATGTGTAAATCAATCATTTCGTTTTATGTCCAACCGCAAATGCTCCATTTCGGTCAAAGGTTTATATATCGACTTATTACTGCTTCAGTAGAATATTAGTTTTGCGTTCAATGACTTCATTGCACTCATATAGTATTGACTGCTTTAGCGGCGTATTAGTAGCGTTTAGGACTATGTTTAGGTCTCGGATTCGATTCCCGGGTCGGACCCGCCGTCCAACTTCTGTATTCGTGGAAAGGTTCCAATTTTAGTTGTTTACACACAAATGGTTTTACATAAGGTTGCACCCATTTGATTTTTTAAGTAAAGAAGACAAATAAAGTATTGATACATCATCTTTTTCAAGTCCGATGTGAGGAGTATGTCCGCTCAATAAAGTCTCTCCATAACATCATTAAGTGTATAGGACTAAAACATATTATATATGAAGCGATCTCTTTGATAAGATAGGATAAGACGCACCTTTATTGTAATTTATTATTGCAATCAATATGGTTAACATTGCCACGCGGATGTTCGAGATTAAAAGTTAAGAGAAGTGTTTATGTCGGTTGTAGACGGCTATTTTTAATCTGTGTAGTGAGGGGTTAAGAATATGGGGTATCATCACCTCTATTTGACAGCCTCTGTGGCGCAGTAGTAGCGTATGCGACTGCTGTGCTAGAGGTCTCGAGTTTGGATGTTCTCTATGTATAATATCTATGTATTTACAGGAAAAAAGTATATATGTATTAATATCAGCTGTCTAGTACCCTATAGTATAAGCTGTGCTTAGTTTGGGACCAGATGGCGTTGTGTGTTAAAATGTCCGATAATAATATATTTATTCATACCGCGGGTGTTGCAAGAGGCGACTAAAATAGCACACTATATAGGAAAACATCACTAAAAGAGAAGAAAAACTTCAAACAAATCCTAAGACCATCCCGTCATGCCAATGTGGCATAGTCGCCCAAAATCTTCTTTCGAAGTAGAGACCTATGTCCAGTAGTTTAATATTAAAGGCTGTCGATGCAATGATGGTGATATTTAAACATACATACTGCCATTCAAAAGTTTGATCATAGGAGTCAGACAATAGTGGTACGTCTGTTGTTGTCATCACTAAACTAAAATTCATTAATTTTTTTTTGTTGGATTATATGCTTTAATCCTATCCGCTTACAGTACATTTTTGGATATCTCACATCTCAGGTTTCACTAAATTTAGTTCAGTACCAACTAAAAGTTGATCAAAATTACACGCTTGTTAGACAAGCGTGTTTATCAGTAAAAAAAACTAAACTCAACTCTATCTGTAAAAGTTATAAGAAGTAATTACGTAAGTAATTTAGTCGCTTTGTATTTAGACGACGTCTTAAGTTTAGGGCCACCGGTCAAGTTTTACGTCCCACGTAACACGATTTAAACGTTCAAAACAAGAATAGCAAAAGAGAAATTATACTCTAAGTTGAGTATTTTAACTAGTTTTGGTTATGCAAAAGTAAATTTCACTTATAATTGAAATAAGAAGACAGTTCTTCTTGCATATAAAAGAAGCTTGGGTACGTACAGATTGCACTGACAATATCTCAAAACCGTGGGAGCCGTTAGGTAAGGAAGAAACTTGTAGATCTGCCTACTCAGAGGATTTACTGCGTGTGTACAATATACTAATATTCTAAAGAGGAAAGATTTGATTGTTTGTTTACTTGCATTCAATAGGCTCCGAAATTACTGAACCGATTTGAAAAAGTCTTTTACCATTACAAAGATAAATCATCTCCGAGTAACATAGGCTATATTACATTTGCAAAAAAGTTAAGGATCCGTATGAAAACTTCGAGACTTAGTCAAGTGTTCTAAGCTTGGAGAGTTTGCTAAGAGTGAAGCTACTAAACTAGTTTAATATTCAAACATTGTCGCAATGTTTTATAGATATTGTCGTTTTCACTGGTGGCGGAAGGCCAAAACGTCGGATTTGTGATCAAGAGGGTGTAAATTCGACCCCACTCAGTTAACTACAAACTTCGACCACACCTAATTAACTTTATCCTTATTACTTAGGTATATGAGCAACCAGAAATACTTACATTTGTACTATAAAAAAAAACTAAAAAAATGCTAAGTAACTTGTTTGAACATTTCGTTGACAGAGAATAAATTATCAAGAACAAGATGTCTAGAGATCTCTGAGTTGAAGGTTATATTACAACACAATCAACTTTATTTAATCCAATGACAAATGCTATTACAAAATTCATAATGCAACGCTTAATTGCCCATCTCTTTGTAAATTTCTAATATGGCAATTCTTGATACATTTGCAAGAAGAGTTATTCACAACTATTACAACATGTTTATTTTTTGAAACAGTAGACAAGAATTAATGTTTGATAAGGTCATGGCATATATTATTAAATTTTATGCGAAATTGAGTTGTTACTTCAACCTAATTCTTATGTAATTTCAGTAAAAAAGTCTATAAAAGATTAAACAAATATGTGTATGTGTAAAAAAAATTCATATAATCATTTCCCTTTTATATGAATACTACTTTTTGTATAATACAAAAAGTAGTATTTTATTAATTCAAATTAACTATTGCTCATTTGTATTAATAAAATAATTCTTGTTATATCTTCATTGCCAACTTACAATCGAGATATATGCAAAGAATTGTCGATTGCAAACTGTAACTAACGATAGAATTATAAATTAAACTTAATAAATCTATAGGAGTTTACATTAGAAGTTTTACTTGTGTCGAATATAAAGCCGCGTCGAACCACTTTCGGCTTCGAACGGGTAGTAGGTACAGTGTATTACTCACATAGCAATTATCGTCATATTTCAACCAGTTATATAGAAACTTAATAAACTAAATAATACCCCCACCCGTTCCTTAGGAATCATTCTGTCTATTGATGAAAACCGCAATATCCGTTCGTAGTATTTGAGTTTATCGCGAACAGACAGTCACGGGACTTTGTTCTATATGTGACTACTATACCATGGTTATATTATCTATAGTATAACCTAACTACAGTTTTTTTTTCTATACATAACATATAGGTACTTGCTGAATAACTGACTGATCTAACTGACCAGTTCGTCACAAGTGCGTTGCCGGCCTTGGGGGATGGGGAGGTAGATGAGAGGAAGGGTTGGATCATGGGCCTCTTATATCCTCACTCACTCGGTGAAACACAGCCCAGGCGCTGTTTCAAACCGGTTTTTTTGACGCCGTGCTATCACTCCGGTCGAGCCGGCCCAAGCTTGCCGAAGCGTGGCTCTCCCACGGTAAAACATGGTACTATCGTTAAGACAGAGGCAATTCTTAGCGAGTTTGACTACAAAGTTGGCCTAGTGGTTTCAGTGGTCGCCACACCGCTTCCTACTGCGCCAAGTGTTGTGGGTTCAAATCCTACATGGGACAACACTTTGTGGGATCCATAAATTGTTGTTCTAAGTCTGGGTGTACTTTGTGTCCGTTTCATGTATGTTTGTAAAGATCCCCGCAACACAGGAATTTATATTCCTAATGCGGGAGTTGTAAAAAAAAAGAGAAGTTTCATATGAAATTACTTAGTTTAGTATTACGAACTGTAATGTTCTGGCTGACGGCCCTACTGCTGAGTCACTTAAACTTACAGGTTCTTCACCTCACGTCGTACCTACTTACTTTTTGTTACTGACTGCTAAGTTTTGATATACCTATGTTCAATAAAGGTTTACATACAGTCTTTCAAATATAGCTTGGTCTCTGCGACTGCTGTCACTAATGTCAGTTTAGAACTTACGAGGTATATTTTAGTTGTATATTTTACATATACACCTAAAATATACCTCGTAATATATACATTGATACAACTAGAACATTTAGAATGAAAATATACTTGATACGAAATAAAATCGCTTGTTCAAAGCTACGTCTTTGATTTCTTAACCATCTGTTACAGAGATCAAGCTGCATTTCAAGGACTGTAATTCGTTCTACTTTGTAGTTTCAGATTTGCACTAATTAATATATAATTTACATTAGACTAGAACAGTTATGTGCTAAATGTATAAACTAGTAGCTCTTAAAATGCAGTATACATAACGGGAGTTTATATTTTTAAAAATTTATAGTGCATGAGTTATGGACTAAATGATTATTTAGAATGCGCGGGCAATATAAATAACATAGACTACATTAGCTTTTTTTATAGTTTTTTGCTTTTGAAATGTCAATTTGGTTCAAAACTCTTGCTCAAACTTTGTAGATATGTTATGTGTGTCAATAGTTCGACTTTTTTTTACATAAAAGGTATTATAAAAAGTAAATAACTTATCGTCTAATCTTTACATAGTATAAAATGGAGTCGCTTCCGCTGTCTGTTCGCTTAGACCTCCTAAACTACTCAATGGATTTAAATGTAGTTTATAGGAAGGTAATATGAATAGCTAACTACGCCTCGCGGTGTTTTCCGTAGTTGGTGCTATAAAGGTACAAGGTAAAGTATAATGAAAACTATTATTATAATCTAATAGATACCTATCAACAACTACCTACTGATGGCAGTACTTATAGTATGAACACAAGGCTTATAGTCGAACCTATATAACTTTAAAAATAAGGTAAATATTAAAGAACCTGTGAGGGAACATTACAAAAAAATCAATGCTTAACATTTTAGCACCCCTACGTGATACGGAAGGCAAATTCGAACTTTATACCATCAATTGAAGGTTCAAATTCGAACGGTCGGCCACTGTATGTTATCTGTGTTTATTTATTGTGTGTGGCAGTATGGTTGTTTGGTGAGGTCGCCGCGGGAGATAAGGGCGCGGTCACACTGCCATTTATAACCACGGAGTATACCCACAGCGTCTTGGGGAAATCTGATTCCGGTTAAATTAATCCAATGTACAGTAGGTTTACCACTGGCTTGATATAGCTAAGAATTGGTGGAGTTAAGTGAGGACTTCTTGTGTATCATTTCTTCTTTTGTCAAACAGGAGGAATGCCTGATACAGAATATCTAAATCGTTCAGACAAACAATAATATGCTTATGATCGTTTTTGTTACGATTTGTATATATAAAAACATTTAAAATACAGTAAAAAATGTATAAGTACTTCCGTATAACAAAAAGAAATGTTTGATCAAAAATTCAAGTGTTTAAAAGTTTATTAACGTATTAACGTTAATAACGTTAAAATAACATTAGTAACGTTAAAATATAATAATCGTCTTACATCACACATTTTGCGTCTAATAACAACATCAAAGCCAGGAATTTTCTCAGCTGAGATGATTCTCAATTTGTAAGATTTCGAACTAAAATTAAATGGCACTTAGCGGTTAAATGTCAACCCCTGTATAATTTAATTTTATTTGTCCACGTGAGTGTTACTTTAACGCATAAACCAGTAAAAAATTAAATAAAAAATCAGTTACTGTATTTTTAACAATTATTCTGTACAGTAACAGCGATACATTTCGACCACTGAAAGCTGAAATGTCGTAATTATTCAATATGAGAGCAAAAACTAATTAAAAAATAAGGAGGCTGCAATGTTTTCTGCGTAAAAAATAGAAAAACCACAAAAAATTTACCCATTTGTCGATTTTTTATTTGTATGTTTATTACATTAAAATGATTTCAAGATACATTTTCACCTTTTGCCCTCAATCAATTAATATTACAATGTTAGCAAGTTCAGTCGCTCAAAGTTGTTGTTTTCTGGTCACTATACAACAACGAAATCAAACTTTAATCGTAACTCAAAACATATTTAAAAAACGTCAAGGTAACAATTTAATCCATCTCGAAAAGCATTAAATCGATAACATGCGTGAAAACGTTAATCGACTACACAAAACAAATCAGAATAAGGTCGCGACAGGTCGCTCGAACGTGACGACTTTTGATTAGTTAACAACAATCGATTTTAGAGATGTAATGTCGCTGAGTAGTTTCGATATTCGAAATTGCTGAAATCGTTTTTAACCTTCAAAGTAATTACGACATTGGTTGACATAATGATGCAAAAGAACATACGAAATATGGAAAGAGAATTGTAAGTATACAAATTGACACGGTAGGGTACAAAGTTTATACCTGACGATAGTTTCCTTTCTATAGAGAGACCTATGTTATGACGTCAACTGGCTTGGGAATGGGTCATGGCAGAGTAGATTGCGAAGAGGCGCTCATAGCCCAGTTGCACTCGGTGATTTGAAAAAATCATCGAGGGTGAGCAACAACGGCACGGTCAGTACCGCTGGTGGCGTGTTACCATCTCGTCTCCGTGATTTGGAGGTCACGTTAAGCAGTCTGTTCCGGTTGTTATCATAGAATAACAGTCGTGAAGCTTAGTTGGAGACCTTTGGGCGGCTTGAAAACATCCAACGGCAAGATTAAGTAGCCACAACGTGGTCTTGCCAGTCCCCAACCCGTACTTGGTCAGAGTGGGCACATACGGCCTTAACCCTCTCCTGAGAGGAGACCCAGGCCCAACAGTGGGACATTATGGGTTGTTGAAAGTTTTGTTTGTGGTATGATTTATTAAAAGAAGTCTGATTACTTTCAAATCCGAGGAGGAATCCCTTTCCAAAACACACATTCAAGCGTTCCAAAGTATATGAGAGGTATTTTAAAAAAGAAGAAAAACTAGAAAACTAATATCTCATTAGTTTTGTCTATAAACAAACGGTCTACTTTCAACTTGACCACTCAAATTGGTAACCTGATCACCCATCTCCAATGAGTCGGACAATTAGACAGCTTTCCCTTTTTTACTGACCACTTTGGTTGTGCTTCAGTGGTTTGATACACTTTCACTCAATTATAACAAGAAAGATTATAACAAAGGGCTAAAGTAATAGGCTCCGATCAGAAACCAGTCGATTTTTTTAAAATTTTACTTCCTAAAGAAAGAGTTTTTAATAACCTATCTCCTCTCTATTTCAACTAGAGTAAGTTAAATGTTATATTTGATTATTTATAGATAATGTTATATATACACGGGCCGGTTCGACCGGGTCGGTACTACCCTCGCACAGAAAATCAACGTAAAATGACAGCGTTCGTGTTGTCGTGTTTCGTTGATGAGTGCGAGACCGGAGGCCCAATGATGCGGCAACATCACTAGGCAACCATGGTGTGGGTTATCATGCTGCAATGTTGCATTGTCTGTATTCTCAATTAGTATGGTGACTACCACTCTTGTATTCTGCTTATACAGATATCAGACAGAGTAGAATCATTTTGGCGAGGCCATACATAAAAAAATAAAACAAACTAGTGATAAATATTTAATATTCAAAGCGGTAACAAATGCTTGTTACATGGACATTGTCGTCGACGTCGCGAACACAGAATACTAGCCTATTATTATTATATTCTTTTAAAGTTAACTTAAACTAAAACATTAATAATTACAATTAAATGTAATAAATAAGCAAAAAGCTCTCTATATTTATAACCCGATGTCAATTTTATACCAAAAGACCGGATCTTACATAAAATGGTTTCATAATGATCTTAATTTTTTTTTATAAATGCATCTCAAACTTAATTAATTAAATTTAAGTTAAGATGGCTTAAAATCTACTATTAATTTAAAAGTTTAGATTTTAAACCTGATATTAAATGAAACTAATTATGATATAAATTAATAAAACATGTTAAGCATTGGGCTACGTTTATTTTTTCAACATTAATAATACTTTTTTTTAATGATTTAGAAAGCACGAAATACAATTTGTGAAACTATAAGCTACTATTAAATCAAAAACATGCCTAGAAACATATATTTTCTAAAACGAAAACAACTTATTTGTATTGTGAACGATTAACATTGCCACATAAAGAGGACCTTTTACCACACATTAATTTAAAAAAATATAAACATATATTATCTCCATAAACATGCACATAACAAAATCCATTTAAAAATAACTTAACAGCTAATTTGTTAAAGAAACATCAAAGCAGAAATTTCTCAAATAAATTCTTTCTGTATATTTAGAAATTTTAATATCATAAGCTTAAAAATAAGAAAAATGTCATCGAAAAATACCACACCATAAAAAGAAGATGGCGAATCGCAAATATACTTATATATCAATCCTTTCTCTTTTTATATTATAGAAATACACATTTACAAGCAGTTTTATTTAGCTGCAGGTTGTATCTAGGCCAACATGTCGGATGGAATACGTTTAGCACAGTTTCTCGTGTGTATAAACTATCCAACATATATTTATAAATAGAAATTCATTCCTGCCTCAGTACTTTGGTCCGAACAAGTGAATAACTAATATGGCGACACGAAATAGGCCAGCTTTAAACACGACTACTTTACGTGTGCTGCGGACAGTAGTAAATATATATTTTAAACTCCGATGGTTTTGGAGAAGTTTTATAAAACTAATTGGAGTTTTAGTTTAAATTGTTTCGAAGTTGAGTCATTAATTGAGATTATTTACTCAACTTCAAATTTATCCCATCCGTATAAGAAACAGCTTAGCTTATAATTAACAGTCCCTTGTCAGCTATTGCATACCCTTCTCTCTACTTTACCTACAAAATTTTCCAAGTTCTACCCATTTCATTTAGTGGATCAATTGACGGCGATGAGGAGACTAAAGAGCAGATAATAAATAAGAAGCAGCATATGAAGTCGAGTTTAGCTAATCATTGAACAGGAATTTATTCGGTGGAGTTCATAAGACAAGCTCGCTTCAAATGTTTTATTTTCAAATTGACAATATGTAACCTTTATCAACATAATTTACGTTAAAGATTAGAGTCGCAATTGATGCAGTAAGTAGATACTAGAAGTTATAAAATATTAAACTGTAAAATATAACGGACCTGCTCAAACCGTTGCCAAAGTACCCCAATGCATCCGTATAAGTAACATCCGGCTGAATGGGCCGGCTCGATCGGATTGATACCACGGCCTGACATAAAACCGGTGTGAAAAAGCGCTTGCGCTGTGTTTCACCGAGTGAGTGAGGATACCGGAGGCCATACCCCAACCCGTTCCTCCCTCCCCATCCTCCAAAGGCCGGCAACGCACTTGTGACGCCTCTGGTGTTGTAGATGTCAATGGGCGGCTGTAATCGCTTACCATCAGGCGGTACGTCTGCTCGTTTGCCCGCTAACCCATAAAAAATCCCTTGTCAGCTATTGCATACCCTTCTCTCTACATTTCCTACAAAAGTTTTCCAAGGCTAAATACATACTCTGGCTAACAAAGTATGAGCATTTGACGTTTCAAATATCTACTTGCTTCTTCAGCAATATCAGCGTTCGTGTATCTTTAGACGACTCTATCACATTTTCTTTACCCTTTAATCATTATGTACATCTTCCTTGATCTACCCCATCCAACTACGCATCTGTCAATGTAAACCGAAATTTTCTGTAGATAATATAATCAGTTGACTGCCTGATGTTATCTTATCCACGATACGTCCTAACCTTGTTCCTGACGTGGAATAAGCCTTACAAGAATAGTCAAAGATAGGTATTTTGATTAAATTGATAATCCCTTACACATATTCTTAGTAGATTTTCTACTTAGATTTATATTCTGTTGGTTTTTCTTTCATATATTTATGTATTTAATATAAGGTAATAACGATATATCTGCCACTTGACCTGCAAAATGTAAAGTTTAGGTATTCTATTTTATCATAAAGCTTTGAGTCTGATTTCAATTAATTAAGAACACAGAAATATCCCCTATCATCAACTCAGCTGAAACACGTCCCTTGCTGCACATAGGCTTCTCTCAAGCATTGCAGTAACAACGTGTGTTAATAACATCAACCTGCTTCGCGTAACTCCGTTTTCAATTTACCCAAAAAATAGTCCGTATCTTTCACCAATATTTTGCTTGCCTACAACTAAAATTTATAACCACCACATTGAGAACTTACTCTTTTTTTAAATGTATTTTAAAATATGTGAGGATGTTAATTTAAATCGGGCTATTATGCTTATTATTATGCTAGAGATGCGTATTCTAAATATAATACGAGTATCCATTGCTAATATTTTTATTTCGTTATAGATATTTTGAATATTTGATGCATATATCGTTGAAAGGTAGCCATTTAAAGTATATCACTGTCTTAGCAGCGTGGTTAGTTTCGTAATGGTAGTCACGTTATGAAGCTAAGTCGCAAAGGTTAGGTTTATCCAAGTGTTACGAGCTGGTAAAACCGGTCTAATGTGTCCGGTGCGTTATGGCCGGCCACCAAGAGACAATAAATATGGATATAAAAAGTTTAGTTTAGTTGTACAGGAACGCTAACAAAAAGAAATTAAAGAGATTTTCGTTTGTTTAGGAGCGGTAATTAACTCAATAAAGTGTTCATTAAGTACCTAATGTGCTACGAAATATCAAGCTGACATTAATCATTGTGATATCGAATTCTTAGAAGTCGTTATTTAATTGGCCTCCTCAACAATTCCATCTAACCTAAAAATACAAATGAAATTGTCATTAGTGTTTATTTACTTACCATTTACCTACTAATAGTGCCAAAATAAACAAATATTAGTATTAATATTGTCATTATCTTTTTGTTACAGACACCATCAAAGGAAACATGCGATTATCGTTATCTTCGCAGCGCTCATCTCTAAAGACAAGTGACGTCATATAAAGTATTAACATTGAATACTTTCCTCAGTTTGCAGTATCAGTTTAGACGAGTATCGAATCGGTAGCTAAGCGTACATCACTACAGTTTCGAAGTTTGAAATTATTTAGTGTCGCTTTTTAGCGGACTTGGAAGTAGGACTCGCGTGTATAGTGGACATTATATATTTTTAAAATGGCAAGCACCGGCAGTGAAATTTGGTTGCAATGGTTTGCGTGCTGCTATCAACCTGCTGCGCAGGCGCAGCGCACGCGCCGGAGAATAGACAGATCTATGATCGGCGAGCCGACTAATTTTCAACATACGGGACATATAGGTAAGTTCTAGCGATGTTTTTATGTTACTATTTTTAGTAGGTAAGTGTAATAAAAGGCATTCGTTATTATCGCTCATACCATTCCTTCAGATTGTTGATGTGCAGTAAAACTTGAAGGTTCTAGTATATTTATTTTGTAAGTAAAATTTAGCTTAATTGTCTGGATTATTTAAAATATTTCAGACTGTGCTGAATACTCTTCTAGTTATAAACATTCTGATATTCAAAGATTTGTTTTGTATTAGGGTGTACAATATATAGGTATAATTTAATAAAGAAGTTCTATATGAGTTTTGCTAAGAAGTAGATATAAATGAATATTTATTTCAAACAGTTTCATCTTCATATATGTTCGATTCACCCATATGAATCATACGATTAATGATTTAACTTAAATTACTAGCTTCATAGAGTATAAAACATACATTAAAAAAATACTAGTGTTTTGTAATGGTTTTCTTGTTGTTGCAACTTTTGATATAATATGAATTCAGCACGTCAACGATGGCCGTCAAATTCGCTACGTTTTAGTTCCAAAGACTAAGTCAATTATTTTCGTTTGTTTTTTTTAATCATATTGAAATTTTACGGTTTCAAGTTTAACCAGTTTTCTTTTACGTATTTAATTATTTTTTTTCTAAATGTCTTAACGATTACTGGTTTTAATTTATACTTATATATCCTACCGCGATGATTCATAGGTACTTGTGAGTTCCAGTGAAGGAGGAATTCTCCGAAACCATTTAATGAGTTACATTAACAATACTGATACTATTATTCGTGTTAATTATGATAAAATTATATATGAACGCATTGTTTCTCACCACTGACTGAATCATTAATTTCTAAAAACAATACAACCTTTTGACATCATTTAGAATATTAAAAAAAAAAACATTTTGTTTTTGACTGAAATATGATATGAATTAAACTTATTTATAATTCTCGTTGTTGTTCATGATGAACTCCGAAGCTATCTAACCGATTTTAACGATTTGTTTTTAAATGTGTCAACTTATATACCTACTTACATTTGACAAGGTGTATTTATAATTTGCTGATGACCAGATCAACGGTACGGCATAACATGTGCCTAAAGGAGCCAATATAAATATTGACCTCAATATAGTTTAGTATATGTAAATAAGAAAACATTTTACTTAAACGGCTTTCTATTTTTCTTTGCTAAGGTACGCAAATAATTTCAAAGTAATTTAATATTTACGATTAAAATATTATCACACATAATTTAACTAGTTAATAATAAACTACTAATATACTACATAATTTAACTAGCTTTTTCGAAAAGAGCAACTTTATAAAATGTATTTTAAGCTCACAAACAACCCTCTCCTGACCCAGCCCTGGCCCAGCAGTGGGACACTATGGGTTGATGCTGAAACAACTATATTTTTACACAGTACTTCAAAATATTAACGAAGTGGTTTACCTGGTTTTTTCCCGCATTTTACTGGCATAAGTTTTGTATGTTCGACCCCCGCGTAAGACAATACTTTATATAATCCAAAACATCTATCTTATCTAAGTAGATAAGATTTTTTGGATTACATATAGTGTTATCCTATGCTTAACATTACATGCCATAACTTTATAACGAATGTTTTAAAAAGCGTAAAGTCTTCCACGAGCCCACGATACAGAATTATGCTCTTTGTTCGGGGTTCTTTTATAAGAAACAACGAACAAACACTTCCTACTATCCAAAAATCAGTATCAGACATCATTAAGGACACTGCAGCTACTAATAACTGGAACTACACTGTCATATTTCTTTGTGTTACTTCCAAAGTCTGCTATTACCATACTTGTTTCGCATACTGTACATTTTTTTATGTTGGCCTGCCAAAGTGACTCTACACTGCCGGATGGAAAGCATAAACAAAATCCAAGAGTGGTGGTCACCGTACTCATTGCGAATGTAAACAATGCAAAAATGCAGCATGATGATCCACACTATGGGGGCCTAGTAATGCTTCTGCATCATTGGGATCGCGCATCGGCCTAACCCGTACCGAGCATGCTTGATTGGGTTGAGTGGAATTTCCACCTGTAGAAGGTAAATTCGAATAACATACATGAACGAGTCATGTAGGTACATAGCTAATAGTTTTTGATAAGTTCGATTCTTAACGCCTTTCATTTGTTTATTTTTCGTAACATTCTTTTAGTCTTATTATACAACAATTGATTAAAGTTTTATAATATAAGCTTTTTACGGAATAACCGCGCTCTTTGTAAAAAAAACTTGTGTCAATTTATCCTAACGAATTTGTATTTATCCTTATCAACAACGTGTACATATGTATATCAGCACTTGAGCTTGATCTAAATAAGACTTGGTATCGAGAATTCGATAACGAACTGTCACTCAATCGATTATTCGACCTTGGTAGTGGTCGTCGACCTGTCAGTACAACCATGTTATAATTAATCGAATATATAGTAAGCTTTAAACTGTTAAATTAATAATATTAAATTTATTAATAAAGTAATATTATATAAATAGGGAAAAACATCGTTTCTAATCTATTTATAACAGGTCTAAATACAACAGAAAACTCAAAATCTCTTAGTGATTATTTTAATAAAGTATATTTTGCAATATAATTTTAGAACTTGAATCTACCAAAAATACTTTTTATATCTCTCAAGTTTGGGATCTTCCACTTCATTCGCAATCTTTATGAATAAGTAGGTACGTACATATTCAAATGTCAGCATTAAGATAACAAGTGTTGTGTAACGACACATTCGCATTCGTATTACCATTACAAGAATCTAGAATACACATACCTATAGAATATTAAAAGTTAAAATCACTTTAATAAAACTCAACGAACACAGCCTAACAACCAGGACACTTTCCTTTAACGACTCTCGTAAAAACTTAAAAATCAACAAGTATCGTACATTACGAAACTAAACCTTACGTAATTGCCATAACGACTGTTTTAGTGCGTCTACATGCCTACTGCAATGTTACATAAAAACACTATACATTTGTATTCCACATGACCAGTGCTCTCCTAATTTGGTTACGGATGGATCGGAGACAGCTTGTACTCTTTATGGTAAGCTATTCAACCATTAACTATTCAACTATTCAGACCGATCTGCAGGCCAGATAACTAGGTTTTAAAAGGAATACAACGTCTATGCGTTCCTAGTATGACAAACAAAACAAACTATATATATTTTTAAATGAAGCTGGCAGGTGTCAACCCTAACGTCTCCTTGTTATGTTTAGTTCTGTCAAATAGGGCTGGCTCTAAAATTACTAGGTATTAAAAAAAAACGACTAACGAAATTTGAGTTTAGAATAAATGGTCTAAAAAAATGGACTGCCGACTGAGATAAAAACTGATTAATTTATCTGATTTAGTTTGCATACGCAATTGTGATGTAACATAATAAACTGACACGATGAATTATTGTAATGTCACTTATCAAATATTTTTTTATCTGTCCTACACTAGGTTTGACAAGGCTTGAAATTTTTACAATGTCAATCTTGTTTTTATATAATTTAAAAAAATAAAAATTTATATAAATTGTTAATTAGGCATGTTTTTTTTTTAATAATGTTACTGTTTGAATGGCATTCCATTCAAACAGCAACATTATCCCACATTTCCCACTAAGTACCTTTCAATAATATTTAGTATAACAATTATTCCAATTGCAACATTCAGATACACTGCAATTAAAATTATTTTCTTTAGCCATACCTCACTGTCCTCGAACGACATTCTCAAACAACTATTAGAAATAATTTCCTACTCACAGCTACATACCTGTCGAGCCAGTTCCCTCTTCAGTCCTGTTTAATCCAGGCATATCTAGTTTATAACCAATCAAATCTAACCAACAACTGATGCTAGATATTTTCAAATGTTGCTTTTAATCATCGTTCTAAAATAAGATTGTATCGATTGATTTATATAATCGATATCGAAGCTTGTAATGATTTGTGGATTTTCTCTACTACAATATGCATGTATTACACATACAAACCCTTCCTCCTGAATTACTCTATCTATTGGTGAAAATTACATCAAAATCCGTCGAGCAGTTTAAAAGATCACATAAAAGATAAAAGAAAACAGACTGCGGATGCGACTTCATTTTATGTTGTAAAGATTTCAGTACTGTGCGCGTGCGCCGATGTACATTAAATGGATTTACACAAATTTTTGGCAAACTATGGGCAGATAGCATTCGCCGAAACTTTATCGATTGGTCTAAACCACTGTTCCTTTTGCAGAAAATTTAAAATAAGTAGTTTTCTTGTGCTTTAGTTCTGTAAGTACATATTAATATCTAGGGCTGTCACTTTGATCGAAGTCCGCAAAGTATTTACGTTAGAATTCTGGCAATTAATAAACACTGTGTTGTTGTTCAATATTAGTACTTGATAACCTATTGCACGGATAGAAGAGTCTAGAAGTCGAGTCAAGTGACAAGAAGGCATCATTAATGATTGTAGATCAACAACATAAAAGTATTTTAAAGAATCCTTAACTAAAGCGATACCTATTTTACCATGTGAAAAACTCATCCCAATTGTACCGACTTCATCGTGAAGTTATCAAAGAGGCGGGTGGTGACTTGTATAGCATGAACATTTAAATGAACAAGGAATAAATATGAATAACAATTTACCGACCTACGGAGGCACTATTAATCTTGGAACGCGCTATGAAAGTTTTCGTGTACTTAAATATATATAATATTGCTCATAGCCCAGTTGCACTCGGTGATTAGAAACAATCACTGAGGGTAAGCAATGACGGCGCAGTCACTACCTGAATAGGTGACCGCTGGTGGCATTTTACCATGAGCGTCTCCGTGATTCGTAGGTCACGTTCAGCAGTCGGTCTCGGTATTTATCATAGAATAACAGTCGTGAAGCATAGTTGGAAGCCTTTGGGCGGCTTAAAAACATCCAACGGCAAGATTACGTAGCCACAACGTAGTCTTGCCAGTCCCCAACGCGCATTTCGCCAGCGTGGGTACGTATGGTCTTATGGTCTTAACACTCTCCTGAGAGGAGACCCGAGCCCAGCAATGGGACATTATGGGTTGTTGAAGAAGTTGAAGTAAATATATATAACTTATTTAACTTTTCAACATCAGACTGAGGCCGATAGACTTAACCTTCTCGCTAAGTCTAGTCTCTAATTCTGATCTGATCGGATAAGAAGTCTTTTGCATTGGACGCACGATCGTCCGTGCTGCGACAAAGGTTTCAGCAACATCGTATAGAATCATTTCTATCATATTAATGTTCAAAGTAGTCTTTTTTTCTAACCTATGACCAACGAAAGGATATAAATACAGATAAAATCGATATATTTATTTCATAGAAGTCTGTCGGCTTTATCAGCTGTACGTGTTGGCGCTCATTATGCGTGAACTTTAACGTATCACTTGAATACTAATAGGGTATTTGAACTGGTAAGAATTAATTATATTGCTTTGTGTGATAATATCGGTTAATCAAATGTAAACCAAACTTGTAACCGACTTTATTAAGTGAATACTAGGGATGAGACAAATAATCGGATAACCGGATTATCCAAAGATCCAACCGAATGTTTGTAGCATAGTGGTGGCCATTTTGTAAGTTACACATTAAAATAAGGTAAAACTTAGCCAACTAAGTAGGCAGTATTAAAATGGCTCCGCAAGCATTGAAGCGTCATACAAACAGAAGCGGAATGTCGTTGCATTTTAAATTTAGAACATCCGAGACGGTTGTACGCGTATTATTTATTCGTAGTGTGCGGTTAAGGATGAACCAGCGCCATTTTGAAAGACCTTGGAATTTATTTTCCCAAAAGTACAATTTAATTATTTTAACTTGTATCTGATAAACAGAACAAAATACATAGTACTGACGCTTATTGCAAGTCTTCAGTTCTTTTAGAAATGTATATCAAAATTTACTATAGGTCTAACTACATCGATTTAGGAAAAAATAATTTAGTGGATAATATGCAACAAACACTTCCTTAATAATCCTACATAAAATATTGTAATTATTATCACTCTACAGCAAAATAAATCGTTTGTTTTTTCCTTCAATAAATTTGTAACCTATTTTAAAACAATAACATCCAATATACACACATGAGGATGTTAATCGTGAGGTATTTGAGGTAAACCATTGGAAATATCAATATGTATATATGACAATTAACACTAATGGTTCCATGTTACTAATACTCAGGAATGCGTAACTTTAAAAGGTTTAATAATATCTAGTCTACCCTTGTTTAAGACAAGGTTTGTGAGCTGGCACTTTTGGGATTACAGGCGAAGCATGTGAACGGTAATGGGATATATTCCCTCTCCCTACTGCAGAAAAACAAACTAACAACTCCATTCAAATCTTCCTTATATTATTAATTATCTGTGCACAAATAAAAAAAACAATAAGTAAGGCCGTACGGTGTTTTTAATCTTTATTTTCACACTTGATATGTTCTTTTGTAGTGTGCTAATATAGTTGCTTATAAAATTATAATATCATCTAATAAAACTAAATTTAAATTTCGAATCCCCGCGAAAGCAGCCATGTTTGTGTCTACACTAGGAACAACCCTAACTACAAGTTTAAAATAAACACGAGTTCGGCGGCCGACTCCGAGAGCGAATGACTCATCCGATTCTAACGCGACGAACACACTTGCGCCCGGCCACTCTCTTATCGCTAACTTATTGTATGTTGTTTTGTAAACTAAATAATGGACTCTATACAAATCTATTTATTTCATTATGCGTAATTTATTGGTGCGTGTTTTTACCACATTACATTGGTTTTAGTAATATTATGCCGACGTCCGACCGACGAAACTCGACAGAGGTTCTTAAAACTTAAAACTTTTTTGCGGGATACGGTATGTTCCTCTCCTAGCCGATTTCGGCCATGGCGGCCAGTCTCATCGGAGGCCAGCTAACTACGCAGGAGATATTGTAGTGCAAAAGTGTGTGCGCAAACACAGGTGTACTCTCTGTTCCCTTACTCTCATAATCCGATGGGACGGTTATTCGACACGACTCAGGCGCAGAACTGACTCTTTTATGTGCTCCCCGAGGCATGGGGGCTAAGACCGAGTTCATAACATACGGTATATAGATATTCTAAACTCATATGGTATAGGTCACCTACTTTGATGTATGTTAAATTCGTAAAATCTAGTGTATTTCTCTGTTATTCTTATACCTACCATTAAAAGAAAGAAACTGACTTCAAGAAGTGGACCAAATTGAAATGGGCCGCACAGGAAATACCAGGTTTCAAAACAAACATAAAAAAATACCGCCAAAATGAAAACCTCCTCCTTTTTTTAAGTCTGTTAATAAAAAAAGAATCACGAAAATTGGTTCGATGAAAACCGGTCGAATGTTCTGAGGTAACAAATATTAAAAAAATACAGTAGAATTAAGAAGTTCCTTTTTCTTTGAAGTCGGTTAAAAATCAAATAATGTGTGACATAACAAATGAAATCATCACAAATTACATTACCAAAGCACACAGCTCATTTTAATATCATCATAAGAAATAACCTACATCCTGATTTTGTATCCATTCAGCATTTATTACGAAACCGCATTATTAGGCCGCATGTGTTCAAAGTGGCCTGCGATAATTAGTATTAACCACTTCATACGCCATTACATTTGGGAAATAATTGACTTCTCAATTATGAAATGTGTTTGAATGTGAACAATTTTTGAAGTAACTATCTTTTATACGCTATTGTGTTGTGAGGGCTCTACTGGGTAAATGACATTGTCGTCAGTTGGAGTAGTTTTGAAACGTCACTTAAAATAATGACATTGAATTTTGTCCAAGTCTGCAGACTTTTATTGTCTACGAAAAACAGATACATTTTACGTAAAGCGAAAACGAAGCATTAAATTCAGTATGTTTAAAGTTTATGTTTGTATGGAGGATGAATGCAGAAAGCCAAAATAATAAAATAAAAGAATTAAGATCGAATTTCAAACACTGGCTGAAAACTACTCTCATTAAAAAGTTTAGTTAGTGTTTTTTTTACTTTGAAAAAAGAACTCTCTGGAGATGGGACACTGCTGTTACACACAATATCCTTGTTCTCAGAAATACAATCGAAAGATCGTGATGAACAATTCTGTTTGCTTTTCGCGGATGTCCGCCATCTCACATCACATATCACCTTGACTTGGCGGCTCTTGTGGACGTGTGTGGATTTGTTTCCGTAAAATATCACTATTTTATATTATTCTCATGTAATGTAATATAATAGTAAGCCAAAACTTCTATTGTAAAAAACTGTCTAGTTCCTGTAGTGGATTGTTAAAAGCGGTTTGTGGTGATAATGGAATATAACTTGGGTACTTTGCAAACAATTTTATTCAATGACGAATTGAAATAAATTACTTGCTACATTACTAGTTATAAATTATAATGTACACAAGTCAGTCACACGACTTTGTAAATTTTATGATAAGTATTATCATTAAATTTACAAAATTAGTTTTAAGGTTATGTAAGAATTTGTTAGAAACAAAGTGTTTACATATTTAATTATATTACCATTGAACATTGCTGCGGGTACGAGGTCCTTACAGTTCTAATTTGCGTTTGAAATACACGCTTACATGTATCAAACTATGGTGGCTGGCTTAACTTGCATTCTCCATTCCCAGTAACAAACAGGAGACTGGTATTGAGTCTCTTGAAAGCTTTCGTACAATCTTAATTCTATCGACTTCTATCGTACAGAATGGATACCGTCAAGCTTCAACAACCTCGCCTGTCAACAACAGATTGAAGGACCGCAATAGCTTATTCAGAATCGATATTAAAACATTTGTATCGAATACTGGGTGATGTGATTATTCACTCAATTCAATAAATATAATCTCCAGCGAACGAAATAAGAGCATGCGCAATAAATCACGTAATCTATTTCATTGATGTAACAGACATCAAACGCCACCGATAAAAACGTACCAATGGATTTGTTATCAAGGCGAAAATGGAATAATCTAGAAAAAGTTCCCGGCGATATCATTAGGCCTTGTATTAAAGAACCATATTATTACTAACCTATTTAGGCAGGAATAATGTACCATTATGATAAACACGTAACAAATATCAAATGAGCTTAAAATGGAACCTTAGGTTGTAAATTAATCGTTTTGGAGTCAAATATTTAAACAATTCTATGTCCCCATGGAGGCAATAAAATCAATAATTATTATTTTCTTTCTGCCTTTTCTCGATTTTATTTAGGTTCTCACACATTGCTAAGGGTTTTGAAATGAAAAGCCGCATGCCTGAGACAATCCTCCCTGGTAATCTAATACTTTATAGACTGATAAAAGTAAGGGAAATTGGTGGGAAGAAAACGAATAAGACATGATAATTAGAGCAAGAGATTCTGCAAATCTCAAATGGGGAAACAGAATCACCTGACACAGTAACTTGAGGGGGCCCGGTATGATTGCTCTCTAGGGAGACAGGGACACTCACTGACTATCTGAAATCACTTATAAACTTCAATATCTAATACTTTTAAACGAGTTTTGTGTGTCTCTGAATCTCGGAAACGATTCCAACGATTTTCATAGTCAGCGGTGGATTTCGGGAGCGATAAATCGATTTAGCTAGGATTCATCATCATCATCATCATCATCAGCCTATCGCAGTCCACTGCTGGACATAGGCCTCTCCAATTTCACGCCACTTAGTTCGATCTATGGCTTCTTTAGAAAATCTTCTTCGATTCATTTTTAGAAAATTTACTAAATGCGTAGAACTCGGTCATCCAGGTAACTATAGTACTTTGAGACCACAATTATCTTATTAATACAATATTGTCTTTTTAAGGTCGCCTATTGACCTCAACATTTGACTCGGCTGCAGAACAAGGTAATTCCGAAAGCTTAAGTACAAAATAGTTACCTGTTTATTGTTTAACGATTCGTTTATCAAAAGATTAGTGCACAATTACTGTTTCATATAAGATGACCATGAATGCCTTTCAACAGCTTCTGTTTTGTAGTTTCTTGTTTTCCTAATGTTCTCATAGGTCGTCGTGATTAATTCATTATACATATTTATTCGGCTTGTAAATCAGTATCCTTTAGACTTCTTTTATTTAAATGAATAAATCAGGAGTAAAAAGCCTTGATAGTATGAGACGAATAGATGAAAACTTAAATGCTTAAATCGTCGATCGTTACAATAAAAGGAATCATTATGTAATCGCATGACACTTCCACATTTATTTAACAATTAATTAAACAAGTTAGGAATAGTTTGTAATTTAAAACTCGTTTAATGACAGAAGACGGAATTCACAATTTAATAATTTCCAAACTTAGCATCTAAACACTAAATGGCGATACCTCAGCATATGATATTCATCATAAATGTATTTGTCTTGGCTCCATTCAATAGAAGATAAGGCACTATTAGAAAGGATCGATATCGCAATATTTCCTATCGCTAAATACAATCTACATGTTAAGGAAACATGTTGCTCATAAAAGTTGCTCATTTATTTAAGACAAAGACAAGGTCTATGCTGGACAGGGTGATTGTCTTTGACCGTATTACATTTTAAAGGTCACACAACAATAAACATACAAATCGTGCGAATGCAGTAGCAATAATATCTGTCGAGCGGTTTCTTTTTACAGGAACTGTTTTGTTAAGTTCAACAATCATTTGACGATTTTTTTTCTATAAACGTTTCAATATACCTGTTTCTTAAGCTATAAGAGCTCTTTAATATTGTTGTAAAATCCTAAAGACTAAAGAGATTTACATAAAAACATGACAAGTATTTTGCTGCGTATAATGACCTCTCCACTGACGAAAATTTATTTCTCATGCCCCTTTTTCCAGGTTACAAAGTTAACGTTCCATAGTCAAGACCACTGACATAATTTATTACTGTGCAAAAATTTAGAGCCGATCTAGCTAGCTAAATCGAAAATAAAAACATCGAAACTTTGACGTTTCTTAATACGATTTGGACGATTCAACAAAGTACTTACGATATGTTACCTGTACTTTAAAAAACAAGGAACTAGACTATTGCTTATAATTTTTCTTTTGAAGTACATTAATAATAGTAAACGATCATTTACCATTGATTGTTATCGTAAATCTTACTCGTTTAGTACCGACTTGACCTTCTCTAGATAATTACAAATTGCCAACAGGCCGTATTCATTAATATCCGTTGCGTGACCCGTAAGATTTAGATCACATTTCTTTGATGAAATATGTCCTGTTTTATTAGGACTATTCACCATTCGGTTATGAATCACAAATGTCTTGTTTTAAGTGCAAAATAGTTCCCACACTCCCGGTTTATGGTTTCAGCTTTAGAAATTAAAGGGATCTATAAAATCCATCATGAATGTGGCATGTTAATAGATGCTTGATTCTTAAAAGGAATTAGCAAGCAAATTTTACTTTAAGCTCCTTCATAGCAGCTTTTCTCTTATCTACCATTTTTCTAGCTAAAAAACAGTCTATGTGCTAAATCATAAATAAAGCAAAATTTCAACCAAATCCGTTCAGACATTATGCCCCGACTTAGTACCTAACAACCTTTTGCAATAATAGGTATGAGTTAGTAGTGAATTAAACAACAATAAAAAACATAAAATTGATTACTTTAACTATTATTTTATGTGTAAACATAACTCTAACTTAAATATGATATATGCCGACGTTAATGTTAATACAACAATAGTTGTGTAACATAAGACGGAGTATACATTTTAGTATATATCGTAAGCTATTAACATAAATTTAAGTCCTCACATAATTTGGCAAGCTCACGAACTGCAGACACCAAACTTGTTTTATTTTTAGAGGATCGCACATTGTTCCAAGGCCTAGCATATTTTAAAGTGACATTGTAATGCCATTAGCAAATTTTTTTTGGCAACCGGTATAATGTAAAGAAATTGTAATCCGTTGTAGAATAGAAAAAGACATACAAAGCTGGGAATTATCAGTGTTAATATTTGTATTTTATAAATTCGTTCCAACATCGTTACAGCTACATTTACTATACGATTGCATTTCGGAATCTTGGCACTATTATTTTAATATGACTTGTTTTACGAACATTATAGGTAATATCTTAAGAATTTCACTAACACATTGTACAAAGTATCAGTACTAAAAATCTTTTTGAAGAGAAAATTCAAGTGTTTTACAGCAATTAAGGCGTGACAAGCTAATAGAAAAACTCGTTTCTTTATTGTCTGTCTTAAGACTAAGCAAATTTTAAAAAAAATAACATTTTGATTAGACATCGAACATCTAGTTCTGTTCGAAACACTAAAATCCTTGGTAATGACTTGACGCTAGAAACAAAACTCGTTAAACTCGAGTCAGTGAACTCACATTTTTGCCTAAAATAGCTCTCTCCCAAGTTGCGCATTCGACATACAGCCGCCGTCTTTCCTCTCTGGTTGCACTTTTTTCTTAATCACGATAGTGGCAAGCCAGCAGGCGGCGATGCGGTAATCACATTTGCAAATTGTCGACACACCTAACGGACATACTTTATTGCACTCAAACTGTGGTAAACAGAAAAGTAGTGCTAAGAAATTATTTTTGTAGCTTTTTAGTGTTATTTTGAGGAGGAATATTTAAAGAGCGTTGTACATTTTTGTTTTTGATGGGGTTTTTAAGCCAATTATGGAATAATTCTTGACACCCAAATTGTTCACATTCCAGGATCTACAGACGTAGACATCCCATCGTCGCTGCTGCACTCCATGCAGAACCAGATGCAGAGCAAGGGTGGCTACGAGATGGCATACGGCGTTAAGGTGATTATTATCATAAAGAAATATATCAACCCTTTTTCTCTCGTGGCAACCCTCATGTCACCTAATCGGAGCAAACCTGAATATGGTATTTCAGATTCGAGTAGAAGTCTGTAACTTCAAGTATTCACTCGTGATGTCGTTAAAGGAAAGTGATTTATTAGCCACTGGAAGTGAGTTCCAGATAAAAGGCAAAGTCGAGCAAATGTCACCTAATTACAGAATTCCGTGAAATGTTGTTCTGCTGCTCACGACAGCGTGAGATTCCACGATTCCTTTTATTTAAGTGGCGTTATAAAAGTCGTACTGTTATTTTTTTAAAGTTATCAATGCGAATGTTTCATAAAACACTTATGACAATCTCTAATGACCTCTGACGTTGAGACTCATCGTTTTATTTTTATACTTAACCCGCGGGTCCCGTTTTACCCTTTGGGTATGAAACCCTAAAAATGTGAATCTTCTGGCGCTCTTGGCATAAAATTATACCTAGTCTCTCAACTCTTGACTGCACATATTACGTAACGGTTAAGGCGTTAATGTTGCAGCTTCCTATTGTGCTGAGGGTTTGATTCCCACATGGGACAACACATCGTGTGATGAGATTGATTTCCAAATATACATCGTAAAACTCTACAATACAAACATAATAATGGTAAAAGACATCAGTTTTGTACTGATGGTCACTATGTGCAACTAACAGGTATATTGATTATTAAGCCAGTAAAATGATTCAAAACATATAAAAAAACTTAGCGTAGGTATACTAAAAGTCATATCAAGTCATATTTAATTGCCATTTTAGCACTGCCGTTTCATATCTCTAAATATATTATGAATATTTACATTTCAAATGAGAAGTGTAGCCCTTGCTCTTTTTGAGATGCTACTGCAAAAACAAAGACAAAGGAGACACTGGGTGAAGATGTAGCTACAGAAACGAAGTATATTATATTTATTGAAAACAAATATTTTTTCGGCATCTAACACACAACGCCATCTAGTCCCGACAACCGATATGAATCCCTAGCAAACAACCGATATGGATACGTATATACTTGTAAATACATACAGATTATACATAGAAAATACCCAAACTCCGGAACAAATATTTGCAGATCACACAATTTGGTCCCACCCGGATTTCGAACCCGAACTCATGCACTGCAATCGCGTATGCTAATTCTGCAGTTACCAAAAAACTGCTTGATTTGCCCCAATTGTGCTCCAACCGCCCTGCCGTAGGGGCAATCTAGAAAATTTCCCCTGTCTGCCTTTACACATTACAATTATGGAGGCAATTAAGGGTCATCTTCACTCCACTCCAGGTCCACTCATACCCTAGATTGCCCTTGCGGCAGGCGTGTGAGTAGCCCGCCTTGGTCGGATATTACGACATCTCATATTTTTTTACACACCCTATTTTTAATCCGCCATCACACGATAATATTTTAATAGTAAAATATTATAATTAATATTGTTTTCTTTTACATTTCAGGTTTATTGATCCACGCCTGACGCTCGCATGGACTTTAGTGATAAAACTAAGTGAAGAAATAAGTGAATATGATCTAAAAACAATATTTATTAATTAATACTTTAAGTGCTAAGATTTTGTTGTGTAAATAAGATAAAGAACCGAATTCATATGTTTCGCGAGTTACCCGAAATTGAGTTACGTTTACCTGTGTACTTCTATTTTGTGTAACAAAAGCTTTGTTTAACGAATATTTTGTTCCTTTTTACTATAAGACGTGAATATAAACATGTACATCGTGAAATTATTTAAAATAGTAAATACCTTAACCTCAGATCAATAAAGAAACTTTAAGAAACGTCTAAGAACTTAGCGTACAGATAATGAAAGGTACGTTCAAATTAAATTGCTGATTCCCAAACAAAAATACGTAGAATTAATTTTAATAATTATGAAAATATTCTTATGCAAGTAACAATAACAGTACCTACTATATGTTAGTCAAAAAGAAAATGTCACAGAATATGAAATAGTTCAGAAACGTGTTCCCGCGCATTCGTTCAACTGAGTTCCAATTATAAATATTTAAAGGTAATCCTTATTCAAAAAAATAGACTATTTCTTAAAAATCGATTAGTTTTTAATGCAATGAATTCGTTTGCTACCAATGTTTTAATTATCTAAATCAGCATAATTTATGAATGTACCTTTTAACATTATGCCATGTGTCAATAATTCAAAAAAGGCACATTACAAGTTCAAATGATACTTTCTTAAACGGATAATTTCAATATCAAATGTTATTTGTATTTATAAACTAGAAGATATGAGCATATTGATGAAACATTAAATAAAGTCAATCAAAATTATTCCATGTTATGAAAATATATTTTAATAAATTTACTAGTTTTTTTTAATACCTAGAAATCTTTAAAAAATATCATACTTACTTACTCGATGTAAATGCCTCAAAGTTTCTTCCAACTTTCTGAATAAATACTTGTAATCTTTTTTCTTATATGTAGACAGTATATTTAAGTTATACAGAAAACTATGACTACTATATTATATATACTTACTATTTGTAGTAGTACGTGTTTAGTACGTAATAATTACTTTTGCCAGATTGTTTCCTTGGCGTCAAGTCCACATATTCCGTCGAAACTGCCTTTGTAGTACATATTTCTCTTATATGACCTATTTACTATATGTCGTGAAGTAGTTATACATATATTAATGTAGAAAATAGCATTTATTGTGTGATGTAGTTACGATGAAACTGTGGCACGAGATTTCTTTAAAGTAGTTAGCTGAATAAAATATGCTACAATTTTTGCAAGAATAAATTGAATGATCTTTAACAATTTACCGTATGAGGTGCAAATATTGAAAATGATTTGGACTAATAGTCATTTTAAATTATAAAATTGATAGGTACAATAATTATTTCATGTTATTAATAATTACATAATAAATCGTAATTATATATATGTCAACGGCTACCGACTAGGTAAACTGCCGACTTCATAATTATTTTGTGTTTATTTCAGATTTTTTAATTCTTAATAGGAAAACAACTAATTAAAAAGTAACTTGTTATGGAGTTAAAAACAAAGTGGTTCATCGTCCATGACCATGATTTCGAACACGTTTTAACAGTAACGTTCTCAAAATTATACCAACATTGAATGAATAATAAAAATATTTTAAGGACGCTTTTGCGGATGTTACCTTGACTAGACTCACAATTTATAATGATTTATTAATAAAATATAAAATTTTACGGGTCTAGTATTTGAACGGAAATTTAATCCGTTCAAATGCTAGAACCAAAGCTGCCGTTAAAGAAATAAATATCTCTAGTAACGCGGAAAAGGGGTATATGGCGGAGCCAGTTCGGAACAGCTGTCAAGGTCATGTTAATCTGCACAATTTTAATGAAATTATCGGACATCCAAGCATGAATAAATTAATTTATACACCTATAATTATTTATCTTACTTCAATGCGAATGAAGATTACCCGTTTGTAAAAACCAATGACTCAAGAGCCTTGCATGAAGTATTTAAGTGAAAACATTTTTCTTTTATTTTATGAAAAGTATTGATACCTGAAATAATTAGTGTTACTAAATTTTAGTATTAAACTATCTGAGAAATGTAGACATTAGTTTTACTAAATCGGTAATTGACAAAGGCTGTACCTAAATATAGAATCCACAAAATAAAGGCAAAAAATAATCACATAGGCCCACTTTCATAGTGGGGTTTATATTTCTGTTTTATTTAAATAGAATATCTCTCGTATTCAATACAAGTGCGGTCAGCCTATTGACGAGTAGATTTCTCAATTTAAATTTAAATGAGATATTCCATTCTATCCTATTCCTGGGTCGTGATTTTTAATGTCTCTAGAAATTTTAAAATTATCTGTGTCCACTTCAAAATTAAAAAAAAACGACAGTTAAAAAGAACTTTCTTAGTGAAATGTAATTAATGTGTTGTTTGAATTGTCTCATAGATAATAAGTCTAAATGATTTATAATACTTTTTCTAATCATTAGAAGTAAATTAGTTTTAAGATTGTCCCTACTGTCAAAGTCTTCTTGCCCGAACGACTTTGGGCAAACGAATGACTTAAAACAATGTTTTCTGGAGACTGAAATCGAATACATATATATTTTACACATAATATATACATCTGTATATATATATACTTAAACTGACACTGTTCTCTGAAGGTATGAAGGGTAACTGTCACATACTTTTTTGGACACAAGTTTTCATTACCTAAAGGAATTTAGTAATTATGTAGTGAGTTAGTATACAAGTTTAGTAGATTACTTAGTGACGCACAATCCAAATTACTAAATAATAATAGATTTCTGCGACCAAGGTGTGCAAAAAATGTAAGCCAGTACCGATAGTTGAATAAAATAATTATTTTGTCATTTTTTAGCTAAAACGACAAAGTTCTATTATCAATGTACACATTAAGATATTTAATACATTGTAATGTCTATTTAATAACTTGTTCTACATAAAAAGAATTACGAAACCGTTTGATCGTTTTATTTCACCGATCCATAGCTTCATCTCGAAAGCAGAGCCAGCTATGATTACACGACGACATCACGACACTAACTAAGATCACTCTTCTTACTTTTGGAGCCGTTGTTAGCGAGGGGTGATAGAACGAGTAAAGATGGGTTATTTACCTACTTGTGATAGTAAATCATTGGTTTTAATCATTATTATTATTCATCTTAAAACAAATCTTACCTTGTATTTTAAATAAGGCAACTATGGAATTCAAATTCAAAATCATTTATTCAATTAAGACACTAAGTTACTTCTTCTTTTGATGAATGGCAATCAGCCCGATAAGCTATTTCTGCCAATGTCAAGTATTTCAAGTCTTCAATTCTAAGTCTTCGAGTCTTCAAGTCTTCGTCGTGATGGAATTAATGATAAAAAATGTGGATGACATGAAATGTGGACCGTCTTTCGCAAAAACAAAAAATGATCTCCGACACTAAGTTACATTTATGAACGTTAAATTGCAGCTACAGATAAAAAATAAAATCCACTTCCTGCCTGCGTCAATCCAATGAGAATAATACTGACAAAAAACCCATGACCACTCTTTTTAAAAGTCGATCTTCAGATATAATAAGTATTATGGTTTATTATTAATTATTTATGAATGGTTAACAGTATTCAAGTTGTTGCCAACTGAATTTCTTTTTATTGAAATGCTCTAGAAGCTAACGTACCAACGTTAACGTAACAGTAATACCATTGGTCACCATTGGAGTCCAACCACTTTTATGAAGTTATCATTCTTCTCTCCGAGTGAAGTGTGCCCTCCACCTTGCCATCGCCGTGATTACAGCATTCGGTGCCCATCGATAATCTAAACATGAAACTTTGAGGGGTCGATGTGTGTCGGTATATTAAAGATATTAAGTAATGTAAGGGACTTTATTGTAGTAACCAAAACCAAAACAATAGTTTTTGAGTTCTTATTATTTATTAATAAAACTTCCTGCAAACATATTGCAGAAGGAGGACTTAGTGCCACAGACAGTGCGAAGCTGCGTGTGGCAGTTTATATTGAAAAAACCAAGACTAAAAATTAAATCAAACTTATTTTACCTGCTTAAACTACAAGAGCAATATCGTGGAAATCCCTTTATGGGCAAACAAATTTAAAAATGGCGCTCAGCACGTTGCTATATCCCGATTTCGTTCCATGGTTTTGAATCTACAATCAGGACATAGACAAAATATATTACGTGTTGAAAAGATCTATTGAGCTTAGAAGATTTATAGAATAAAAAAATATTAAATTCTTTAGTTTTTATAAACAAATGAAAAAGAAAAAATAATACGAAACAGATAAATTATTGATAGGGAATAAATACGTTCAATCACCCGTGTTTTTAATCTGTCCTGCTGTCATGACTTCATTGTCAAACATTCGGTCACTATTTTGTTGAGAATGTGAAAATAATTTAAAAAAATAAATGAAAAGTGAAAAACATTAGCTCTGTTTCTCCGGTGTTGATTTTTACCGAAAATTTAACTTTGTGAACTATGTTTATTTGTTGAATGTGCGCTGAAAATGGTAGTCGCTTAAATAAACAAGATATTTAGAAAGTAGACAGGCGTGTGTATGTATACACACAACCAGTCTTGCGAGATATTGCATTTATTATAATTGATTGAAAAACCGTACAATCCGCAAAATGTTTGTGCCATTAATTATAGTCCTTATTTTAATTATTACTTTGAAGATTTTTCAAAAGTTAAGCCTTAAAATGTACGTAGCCGATAATAAAATGAAAGATAAAGTTGTTATCATAACGGGCGCAAATACTGGAATAGGATTTGTTACTGCATTGGAATTGGCGAAGCGAGAAGCCAAGGTAATACTCGCTTGTAGAAACCCACAGAAAGGGATATCGGCGAGAGATGAAATCATACAATCCACAGGAAATAAAAACGTAATTTTTAAGCCATTGGATTTAACATCATTTAAATCAGTTGAAGATTTCGCTACTGACATATTAAAAACAGAGTCAAGGCTAGATGTTTTAATAAATAATGCTGGTACTGGCAGGCTAGATAATTCTTTAACACGCGATAAGTTGCCAATAGAAGCTCAGGTCAATTATTTCAGTCCATTTTTGCTCACGATGCTCCTGTTGCCGTTGTTGAAGTCATCAGCGCCTAGTCGTATTATAAATGTGTCATCGATTATGCACTACTTTGGAACTATTGATTGGTTGGACCAACAGGCTAAGAACTACTGGCAGCATAGGAAAGTGTACTCGAACACGAAACTGGCTAATGTGCTTTTTACTAAAAAGTTAAGTGAAAATCTAAGTGGAACTGGTGTTACTGTAAACAGTTTACATCCTGGAGCAGTCAATACTGATATATTCAGGAGTCAGTGGTTTTTCGTCAAGTTTTTACTCAGTATCGTGTTCTTGACTCCATTCCAAGGAGCTCAGACGTCGATATACCTAGCCGTAGCACCCAATCTAATGTCAGTGAGCGGAAAGTATTTTTCTAACTGCACCGAAGAGATTCCTTCTATAAAGGCTCAAGACGATGAGGCAGCTGATAAATTGTGGAAGATGTCAGAGAAGATTATTTTTCGGGATAAGAAATCTTCTTAACTCGTATTTACAACTAAGCCTAAATATATATATATTGTTTATTAACACATGATCGTTTTTTATTCCATTGTTTCTGTACCAGTGTCCATTAGTCCTGCTCGGTTGGCCTAGTGCTTTGAGCGGTTAGGCGCTGGGAAGGTTCCGGATGGCGTAAGAAAGCGGTTCCTGGATTCCTCCCGTCTCAGGCGCAGAGTGGCACACCGTGTGGTTTTAGTCGGTTCTATTCCGACACACCACCCCGCTGCAAGCCCCGGTAAGGTGAAGGCGCAAGGGGGTTTCCACACGTAAAAAAAAAAGTGTTTTGAGCGGTGGCTGTGGCAGCGTGCTGTTGGCGGTGTCGTTACACATAATAAAATGAATTGATACTGAGTTAATGAAAAAAATATTAATTGCAACGTAATAGTCAATAAAAAATGAAAATTATTTAGAATTAGCAGGACTACAGGTCTAATGATACTCGAAATAGTTTCGCACTGCTCGCACTTTACCCTCTATGTCGAGAATCGTCCAAGTTACAATAAAAATACCAAAAATTGTACAGAATTTAATTCTCTGCAACATTTGTTAATAAATGTTGCAGAGAATTAAATTCTGTACAATACAAACTGTATAAAATCCAAAGGAAACCTGACATTTTTAATAAATCTGTAAAAAAAACTTTTTTGACCTTCGACCTTGGAATTTTTTGTAGACGCGGGCACCCTATGATAGGTACGTTTTGAGACAAGTTTAAGAATGTCAAAATAAATGTTTATGCAAGTTTTCAGCTGACTATCTCTCATTCCGAGGATCTTACCTTCATTTGACTAATATGTGTTGGGTACAATCAGGATTTATCAATTTAATGAAAAACATTGTCAAGATACATTCAAGACAATCAATATTTACAATCTTTGCAGTATTAGTACTGTCTACGGAGTACTAGCGTAATTTGGCACCTAATTCGCGGTTCGTTCAAGTCTCGCTTTGTCAAAGTCGTGGTTAGTATGGATTAGTTACTGTACTGACCAAAGTAAAAACATAACAATCCAGAGCTAACTACAACTATTCGGGCCCTTTCCAGATATTAAATAATCTTCCAACTCTTTGCTACACAGTTACTATTTTTTTTTCAAAAGATACAATTACAATAATACAAATCTTAACATGAACACAAAAAAACTATATAACGTTAATCAGTGTTTAGTAAGTCGCCGAAAGTTAAGTACATAAATTCAGAGATATTTTACAATAGGTGATTCGCTTGCTGCGATTATACAAGTCAAAAAGTCGCATAAATTCTTTAAGTTTGGAGATAATTACAATTTATCAATAATTTCTTGTGGAATTAAATATAACATATTTGGCAATAAATACCGCGCAAGGCGTTTACTATATGTATATCTATTATTATTGAAAAGGAATAGATAGCTTAGTGTACGTAATTGGTGGGAAAGCAGTCGTGACCTTCGCGTACTATCATTAGCTATGTTTATTAAAGGAATGGACTGGAAAGAACCTTACAATAATTAAATAATCTGTTATAATCCTCTTTATGACATTCTCTTATTATTTTATGATATTTTTTTAGGTACAATGTTTTTTAGAACTGATATTTGCAGTTTTTATATTTCATCCAAAAGGGCTTTATATGTTCGTCCTTATGCACATGGGCTATAACTTAAAACAGAGGCAGCTAAAGATAGATATCACAATCTATGGGTTTGGTAATCGTTTTTTTTTTATTTTAGTATAGTGATTTTGGCAAGGAGGGATCTCATTTTATTGTTGACAAGTTCTATGTGGTATTTCACAGTAAAAAGATGGTCTATAGTTACTCAGAGATGTTTGTTGGTGTTAACAAGTTCCAACCATGTACATGTGCATGTATTTTATTTTGATGGAATCGCGGGCAAACGAGCAGACGTATCGCCTGATGGTAAGCGATTATAGCGCCCATGGACATCTGCAACACCAGAGGCGTCACAAGTGCGTTACCGGCCTTTTGGGGATGGGGAGGAGGATGGGGATGGGAGAAGGAGTTGGGGTACGGGCCTCCGGTATCCTCACTCACTCGGTGAAACACAGCGCAAGCGCAGTTTCACACCGGTTTTCTGTGAGGCCGTGGTATAACTCCGGTCGAGCCGGCCCATTCACACCGAAGCGTGGTTCTCCCACGAAACTTTGTTTCGAAAATTGGAACAAAATGGGATTCAGGGCACCCCAGGACTAGAATGCCTTGAAAGCTATCACATAAACCGATAAGCGTTTGTTAACATCGGTTGTAACTTGAATGATGCCATGTTAACGGAGGAAGGCACCGTACGAGGATACCGGAGGCCCATAATCCACCCCTTCCCCTCATCCCCCTCCCCATCCCTCAAGGCCGGCAACGCACTTGTGACGCCTCTGATGTTGCGGTGGGGTCTGGATATCTTTGGGCGGCGGTAATTGCTTACCATCATACGTCTGCTCGTTTGCCCCTATTCCATAAAAAAATACTGTAACACAGCGTACTAAAATCTATATATTATATAGTTAGAACATGCATACCCACGTCTAAATACTCATTTAATTTACTAGTAAATATTGAAAGTAATTGTTCAGATGACCTTTCTGGAATCCAAACTGGTTTCTGTTAATAAATTGTTTTGAGTTATGAACATATATATGTGACGACTAAGAAACTTTTCTATGATTTTATAGCATAATAATACAAAAATTGGTCTGTAATTGTTCGTGTTATTACGTGCTCCCTTCTTCTAAAGTCTTACACTGCCTAGTTTTAACTTGTCTGGGTACATACCTGTGCGAATGCATGTGTTGATTAGGTGCGCAATGAATGACTGGGCTTATTTTTTCATTGATACATTGAATATTTGCCTATCTATAGAATTCAGCTTAAGTTGGAATTCAAAATCATTTATTCAATTAAGACACTAATTGACATTTATGAACGTTAAATTGAAGCTACAGTAAAAATCAGAGATCGATACAAATAGACGCCACAACATGTACTGGATTGTCAAGGTAAACTGCTGCGTATTGCAAAATTGAGCTGCCGAACTAAGTCTACCTGCAAGGCTATCTATCTGGGCTTCCCATTGTAGTTCACTGTCTAATGTAATTCCTAAGAATACTTGAGTCAACAATAGTTATGTTTTCATTATTAAAAGTTAGATTAGTGCCTAGCTGGTTTACATTAAATCTAACACGCTTAGTTTTATTTGCATTCAGTAGGACATTGTTCGTTATAAACTAATTCAATACATCATTTAGTGCCTTATTGACGTCGAAAACCTGTTACGATTGACTTTAAAAATAAGTCGTATCATCAGCAAATAGAACTATCTTCCTTCCTAAATATAATATGAATATTACTGTTAGTCGTGAAATGTTTTTAAACGTGACGTATTTATTTTAAGTACCACAATTAACTAGACGAAAGTCATCGAATGTGATTAATTTGGCAAAGTTAAATACTTGATTCGATATCAATAAATTAAATAATCTAAAAAACTTGCTGCTCCGACAAACTTCGTTGGGTCAAAAACATATTTTAAATAAGTTTTGTTTTACTATTTTCCTACCAATTTTTACGTTTTTTCGCTCCATAAGAACCTTCCTTGTACCTTTACGAAAATTTTAAAAAATAATCAAAATGGTCGAGCAGTTCTGGAAAAATAAAACAAACTATGTTTTTACAAAACATTGATCTTTAAGAGGCTTCAACCTAACCCAACCCGCAAGGGATAGTCCTACCCCTTATAAGCATATTTCAAATGCAACTAATAATTAAAGAAATACATAATATTATAAGCAGTAATAGATGTAATACAAATTAATTCATTGTAATGCAATTTACGTACACTCTATAGATATCTGGCAACCTCCAATGACTAAATAAATTATCGCACCATTTCTTGGTTTTGAACATAATAAGATTTTAATTCGTTACTTTTATGTTTGTTACACTTTTAGTTTTCTCTTGTATATTATTATTTCAAAAGTAAAATAATAATAATTCTGGTTTAAACTACAATTTTTTATTCTTGCCGAACGCTATATTTTCAGACAACGCCCACAGTTTTTCAGCAGCTTTGTCATCACGGGCTTTCTTAATTGGAGTTACCTCTCTGCAATTCGAAAAGTATTTGCCGCTAACAGAATCCAAACTGGGGTCTACAGCCAAATAAATAGACGTCTGTGCTCCTTGTTTCGCAGTTAGATTGATAAAGTACGAGAACCAGAAGTTGGTGAAGCGGCGGTTTCTGTACAAATCACTTGACACAGCGCCGGGATGCAAACAGTTCGCAGTAGTAATTCCCGTATTTTTCAAGTATTCGCTCAATTTCCTAGTAAACAATATGTTCGCTAACTTTGTATTGGAATAAACACGCTCTACATAACGACCTAAAACTGAACACTGTGTTTGTTTATGCAAACCGTCAACGTTCCCGAAAATGTAGAATATTGACGATACATTTATAATTCGACTGGGCGATGATAACTTTAACAAAGGCAACAGAAGCATCGTAAGTAAGAATGGGCTGAAATGGTTTACTTGTGCTTCTATGGGCAGTTTGTCCTCCGTAAGATAATTACCCACGTTCAATATTCCGGCGTTGTTGATCAAAATATCGAGCCTCGATTCACTTTTCAAAACGTCATTAGAAAAATCTCGAACCGATTTGAAAGACGATAGGTCTAATTGTTTGAAAATAATCTTTTTATTTCCTGTTGACTGTATTATATTGTCTCTGGCTGCCAATCCTCTTTGTGGGTCCCGACATGCAAGTATTACCTTAGCACCACGCCTTGCTAAGTCTTCAGCGGTCGCGTATCCAACTCCAGTATTAGAACCTGTTACGATCACCACTTTCTCTGTTATTTTAACGTTTGACACATAACTTACGTGAATTGCTCGTCATATGATCTTTATAATTATAGTTATTCCTAAACAAGCAAGTAAAGGAACCCCAAACATAGATAAATTGACAAGATTGAATATTTTAAAATGCATTATGAGCTCACAATATTACACTACTGTCGTGTCTGAATATAAGTGCGGTAATAATTGCATTCTATTCGCTACTAGTTGAACCAAAACTATTAATAAAAATAACACGTAACAAGTAACATTCATTAATAACCAGAATTAAGATCATCCGCTATCATCAATCATCCGCTAGATGGCGCTATCCAGCCAACAACGCAATAGATGAGTTCCGTGTTTCTAAAAAATTTTAAAATAAGAATATTATCATTTTCGTACTTGTTTCTTAATAAAACTATGTACAGTGGACCAATGAATCAGTGTGAACGTTTTCAAAGAGTTTAATACAGTTGTAATAAAAATATTGTTTTAAACACTGAAATAAATCAAAACCTAGGAATAAACCAAAATAATCAAAATAGTAGTCATTAAACAGTAATATTATCATTAATATTGTGATCAAAAAAAGTGGATTGTGTCTATTTTAATAAAAAATGTGTTTCATAAATTCAAAAGTACGGTCATGAAGTGAAAATAATTTCTAAGTACTTAATTAGACCACCTTCTTTTATTTCAATTTGTCAAATTCTGTATTGTAATTCTTAATTTCCATTATATTCGTTAAGTAAGTTGAAGCCAAAAGACATTGATTGAAACCTACAATTCTTGAAGTCCGCGATTCTAATCTTCAATATGATCTATGTCGATTTGTGAATTTTAAGTGTAAATTCTAAGTGTCCATTCTAAGTATCAACAATTTAAAATCTGCCATAGAACCGCTAATAGAGGGTGTTGCAGTTACATAAATAAAATGAAAAAACAAGAACCAACTACAATTTACAAACATGGATACAGACAATAACAATATCACATACCGAAATTTGTACAGAACTAGATCTTTTACTAACTTGTCTTCGATGTCAAACGACGATGAAAATACGATATTTAAATTCACTATGCAAGTATACAAGACAGTCTCCGTGACAAGAGCGACTATGACATTGTTCCCGAATTAAGCGAACAAATAAAATCACTGGAACTTCAAATGATGAGTGCTCATCAGGAAATAGAAAAACTTTATAGTGAGCACGTCAAAGTAAAACCCGATCTACAAAAATGTAAAAAGATTATATATATTAGTAATAGATTACAGAGAGATATCTGAATCTCTGGAACTGGCAGTACCAACTCATATTACAAGATTCTACGATAAGTCCTTTACGGTACAGGCTGTCCGATTGTAGAATGCTTTGCCGATGGCTTTATGGCGTGCCAAATTCTTGCCGTTATTTCAAAAAATTGTCAAAGATCATTACCTGACATCATAGTCTGTTATGGTCCTAAACTTACTTTACTATTGCAAGTTATGTTGTTTATTTATTTTTAATTTATTTTTCAATGGAAATATAAATATTTAATTTGTGTGTATGTCGCTGTTTTATTTATTAGTATTAGCATGTATTATGATATGTGATTTTGTATAGAATTCACTTTTAAACTTTAAATTTTTTGTTTCTTCTTTTAACTCTTTTCGCACCTTACTGCCCATGGATTCGTATTTGTTTTTTTTTTACAATATTTTTTTTTCCATCCCAAGGTTGTCTGGAAGAAATTGCTTTTTAGCGAAAAGACCACCATTTGTACACGGTAATTCAATTGCGGTATTGTGTAAACTATATATTTATGTAAACTATATATTTATGTAAACTGTAATATTTGTTGTACAATAAAGTGTATTCTATTCTATTCTATGTGGAAGGCAAATTAAAAAGAAGAATATTTTTGTTTGTAATATAGCACTCAATGCCAGAAGTAGCCATTCTGAAATCTTTGATTATACAGGTGAATGCCAAGTAAACCTTAGACCTCAATCTTGATATTCAATCACACACATTTCGGAATAAGTAAAAAACTGAAGCTTTTATTTATTTCAGTTACTATAAAAATAACCGTCAAATTATTTCATGCATACAAATCATCACAAATTATAGGCAAATTTTCATCCTAGACTTAAATCACAAGCTTTCTGGTATATTTATTTATAAAGTATGTAACGGAGACCCTCCTCGTTCCACGTCCCCTGCAGCTCCAGCCTGCGCTTGCAAGTGCTGGTTTAATTGAAATAGCATCCGCGTTAAGAAAATAGTGTCGCGGCTTCAAGCGCTGCCCATTGTCACGTTCCAAAAATTTCCGTGTTGAGGAGTTGAGAAAAGTTGAGGAACCAGTGTAGAGCCCTGCGGAACACCCATGGTAACAGTGAATCCTTTTTACCTCGCACCATTGACAGCTACCTGTTGAATTTTATCTCTGAAGTAACAAGTGAGTGGATGTTAAGTCACTCTCATAAGAACTGACAATATATATGACGAGTGTATCATCATGCAACAGCCGACATAAACTCGTGAACTAAACGGTTAAGCTCTTCCTTCCTGTGCCAAACAGTCAAAACATGGAACTCACTAACAGGGTTCTTTCAGTGGGGCGTGAAAAAGCATTTTACTAGGCCAACATGCTGACCCCCTTTTCATACATGCAGTAAGTTGCGTTACTTGGCCGTATGAGTATTTATAACAACGGGGACAGCATAGTGCATAGTGGGTCACCATGCTGAATTATCAACATTCGCAATGAGGTGACCACTTCACACGCTTTACATTTGGGCGGTTATTACATAAAAAAAATTTCAACCGCCTTAAGTTGTCCACAGAAACTTTCCATTGAAAGGAGGAAAATGAAGCATTATACTAAAATATTCTTTAGTAAAAGAAAAATAATATTGACCTTCGACCGAATATTATTGTCAGTCATAAATGGTTTTAAAACACGACGTATTTATTGTTAGTACCGTAATTAATTAAACGAAGGCCATCGTTAGATCGAACGTGATTAGTTTGACAAAGTTAAATAGATAGATAAATAAATACTTGATTCGATATCAATAAATTAAATAATTTAGAAAAACTTGCTGCTCCGACAAACTTCGTTGGGTCAAAAACTATTGGCCTGTCACAGTCCAATAGAAAACATATTTCAAATAAGTTTTGGTTTTACTATTTTCCTCCCAATTTTTACGTTTTTTCACTCCATAAGAACCTTCCTTGTACCCTTACGAAAATCTTAAAAAAATAATCGAAATGGTCGAGCAGTTCTGGAAAAATAAAACAAACTATTTTCGCAACATAAATATAATTACTTAAGATTGGTAGAATGCAATGGCTTTTACAATTGTTTTTACAAAATCTTTTAAAGGCTTCACTATAATCCACCCCGCAAGGGTTAGTCCTACCATTTATGTACTTATTTCGAATGCAACTAGTAATTAAAGGAATACATAATATTATAATAGCAATAGATGTAAAGCAAAACAATTCATTGTAATTTTTTTAATTTACCGTACTGCTACAAAAAATTTACATACATTCTATAGATATCTGACAACCTCCAATGCATAGTCCGTTAGGAATAAATTATCACACCATTTCTCGGTTTTGAAATTAATAAGATTTTGATTCGTTACGTTTATGTTTGTTACACTTTTAGTTTTTCTCTTCTACAGTAAGGTGTACTTAGCAAAACATCAAATTCAAATGATATTGTCATTTGAAAAGTAACAAGATAGTAATTCAGTCTTAAACTACAATTCTTTATTCTTGCCGAACACTATATTTTCAGACAACGCCCACAGTTTTTCAGCAGCTTTGTCATCACGAGCTTTCTTAATTGGAGTTACCTCTCTGCAATTCGAAAAGTATTTGCCGCTAACTGAATCCAAACTGGGGTCTACAGCCAAATAAATGGATGTCTGTGCTCCTTGTTCTGCAGTTAGATTGATAAAGTACGTGAACCATAAATCGGTAAAGCGACGGTTTCTGAACAAACCACTTGACACAGTGCCTGGATGCAAACAGTTTGCAGTAACTCCCGTATTCTTCAAATACTCACTCAATTTCCTAGTAAACAACATGTTCGCTAACTTTGTATTGGAATAAACACGTTCTACATAACGACCTAAAACTGAACACTGTGTTTGTTTATGCAAACCGTCAACGTTCCCGAAAATGTAGAATATTGACGATACATTTATAATTCGACTGGGCGATGATAATTTTAACAAAGGCAATAGAAGCATCGTAAGTAAGAATGGGCTGAAATGGTTTACTTGTGCTTCTATGGGCAGTTTGTCCTCCGTAAGATAATTACCCACGTTCAATATTCCGGCGTTGTTGATCAAAATATCGAGCCTCGATTCACTTTTCAATACGTCATTAGCAAAATCTCGAACTGATTTGAAAGACGATAGGTCTAATTGTTTGAAAATAATCTTTTTATTTCCTGTTGACTGTATTATCTTGTTTCTGGCTGCTAATCCTTTCTGTGGGTCCCGACATGCAAGTATTACCTTAGCACCACGCCTTGCTAAGTCTTCAGCGGTCGCGTATCCAACTCCAGTATTAGAGCCTGTTATTATCACTACTTTCTTTGTTATTTTAACGTTTGACACGTAATTTACGTGAGTTGCTCGTCGTAACATCTTTATAATAACCGTTATTCCTATGTAAGCAAATAAAGGAACCACAAGCATTGATAAATTTGCAAGATTGAACATTTTAAAAAACATTCTGAGTTCGAAATAGTTTATATTCCACTACGGTCGTATCTGAACATTAGAGCAGTAATGATGGCGTTTACTGTCATCACGAATTGAACCAACATTTTTATTAAAAATCTCACGTAAACAAGTTACACCCATTTATAACCAGAATTTAAATACATAAAACTAGCTACTGCCCGCGGCTTCGCTCACGCAGAAATAAATATTTTCAGCCCCTATTTGACCCTATTATTTTAGGGGTGGCATTTCCAAAATTCCTTTCTTAGTGCTCATTTACGTTATGTAATAATAATATTAATAATTTATTCATGCAGACTACCCACATGCAAAATTTCAGGATTCTTACTGTCACCTCCCTTTTTTGTATTTGTATTTATTCTTTATTGTACACATTGAATACAAGTATGAACAAAATACTAGGAAGTGTCATGTACAAAAGGCGTGCTTAACCCAACATTGAGTTTTCTGCCAGCAAACCCTGAGTGAACAGAGGATAGTGGAGAAATGTAAGGGCATAGTTATGCGTATTTAAAAGAAACGAATATAATAACAAATTAAAAAGATAATAATAGTGATTTATAGACATTGATTTTATAACTACAGTTGAATACCTTATGCATTATAGTAAACACATACGATATTCATTCGCAAATACATACATACATACACATATACATATACATATATACACATACATACATGTTTATACACAAACACACATACATATATACAAATACATATGATAAAATAACGATCCGGTTATTGTAGGGACAGATAATAATCCCTAGTTCTCCTCCTGAACATACTCAGAGAAGGACTGGCGCGTATCGCACGCGGTAAGGCATTCCATAGTAGCACAGCTGCAACACTAAAAGAGTGATTGTAGCAACTCGAAGTATGAGAAGGAGTTCGAAGAATGAGAGAATAGAATCACCTCCCTTTTTTATATAAATAGGTTAACATGTTTGTCATTATGGCACGCGGATGATTATAATTCTTATGCAGCAAGACAGAATATGACAGGAATAATTAAGTTTTGTGTGCGGCGTGGCGCGGCCTCAGTGAAGTACGCAGAAATTGATTCGGCGAAGTTATTCTCACTTCGCACACTCCACTTCTTCCAGGGGACTCACACTACTGTACTCTACTGTACAGGGTAGGAGTATGAAGAGGATACCTGAGAGCATGGCGTGGGATTCCTATTCTCTGATGTGGCGAAATGTGGCCTTCTGGGCTGGAAACCGATCTCAGGCCGAATTATCACAGCCCGTTTCTACACCAAGGCCCAGAAGATTATCGTTGTTCAATGCTACGCGCCTACCAACAATGCAAGCGAGGAAACAGGACATAGCGATCGTCATGGGTGACTTGACCTGAAAAGTCAGTGCGAACAACGCAGGCTGTGAGAGAAATATCGGCAAACACGGGATAGGAGTGCGCAACGAGAGCGGAGAGCGTTTCCTGGAGTTCTGCCAGAACAATGACTTAACCATTTAAGTATTCATGGAGATCACCACAAATACACTTGGAACTCACTCGACGGTGTCACCAAAAATCTAATCGACCACCTTGATGTGCGTAATCGCGGAGGAGTGCTGATATTGATATTGGCCACCGCCTTGTCGTTGCCGAAGTAAGAGTGAAGGTATCAGCATTACGAGCGCACCGCAAGAGCAAGCCGACTTTTTTATGTGAGCAAGTTGAAACACCCTGATACTTTGAAACTGGAGCTTCGGAACCATTTCGCCGTTCTCGATGCAAACCTCCTAGCTGTCGACGAGTGCAACCGCTTCAAAATGGTTTATACAAAAACCAGCTCCACCGTTCTAGGACAAAAACACACACCAAAGAAGAGTGGATGTCGTAGTAACTTGGGACCTCATTGAACAGCAACGGGAGCTTCACATTAAACTTATTGCGGTCACTGATACATCTGTACAAGACGGTCTAAAACAGCACTACCGGCAGATCCGTTAGAGGATCTATCGCATTACCCGTCACGATAGAATAGTGTGGGCTGATGAAGCCCATCGAGATACGGACACCGGAAAAATACTCCCATGTGTTGTCTGCTGTCAATAAATACAATCATTAATAAATTAATATAATTAAAAAGTTCTATAGTAAAAACTATAATACCATTTATACATATAGTTTACTTAATGATAATAGTTATTGTCTAAATAGAACCTACTTTAGGTTACAAAATTTCTTCAGAACAGAGTTTGAGCGCCAGAATTCTTAAAAAGAATTGACCTAGAGGTAGAACTTTCTGAGTCTAGGCTATTTAATTTTTATAAGCATCTGAACCGAGAACCCAGAATTATTATTTGTTCATAACAGCTTTATTTCTAAGAAATTTATGACCAATTTAGGTTTTCACGATTTTTAACGAATTTCCAATGGAATTTTATTTATAGTTCCGCAAAATTTTAAAAATTGGGCCCTCGATCCTGATGCATACATTCACAACACGGCCGCTAGTTGTGGCTAAGTAGATTAGGCTATGGTAGTAATACGAATGAACACTTAGAATGATGTCAAAGATTTTAACACATTTCGAAATAAGTAAAAGAACTGAAGCTTTAATAAGCATTTATTTTCAGTTACTAAAAATAACCGTCAAATCACTTCATGCATACAAATCATTAAAAAAGTATAGGTAAAATTTCATTCTAGACTTAAATCACAAACTTTCAGGTATGCTTATTTACTGTTTTGTATAAACTTTAAACAATTTAAAAAGATTTTTACAAAAAAAATTCTGCATCATGCCAATCATCTTTTTCGGTGTCTATGGTCTGAGCGAGCAGCGCTCGGCTTCGTTGGTTTATTATCCTTATACCTCGTATCATCTATAAAAAAAGTAAATTACGGACATTAGGGTTTTAATATATTACTTAAAAGAGAAATTAATGCACTTCACTGTAAATATAGATATCTAAGGAATGTAACCACTGACTTCTTTTGCTTGTAATAATGGAGGTCAGTAAATGTAACTGTCAGAATTATAAAACAAAGTTAAGATAGTAAGTACCTAATAGTGAAACAATTTTGCAGTCGTCTGTCGACAAGGTACTTGGATTGAATCTTAACCAATAAAAAAATCGTCTTTTCTTGGGAGAGCTACGCTTCGGTATGCATAGGCCAGCTTGACCGGAGTGAGACCATGGCCTCACAGAATGCCGATGTGAAACAGCGCTTCCACTGTGTTTCACCGAGTGAATGGGGATAACAAAAGCCCCCAACCCATGCCTCCATCCCCCCTTTTTTTTTTTTTTAGCCCGCACTGAAGCGGGCTCCGTCGTCTGATGTTAAACTCTTAAGGTGGGCGACGTACGGCACACGCGCCTCCGCCGCCCGGTTTGCCGGCGGCGGATCGGGTCCGAGTGGAGGTCGTCCTCCCGGGCCTTCTCCGCCGCCTCCTTCTGCGAGATGATTTCCTCGCAGAAGGTCGCGACCGCGGTAAAACTGCTCTCGCCGCCGGCCATGGAGCGTACGACGGCCGGCAGCGAGAGATCTCCTCCGATGACTGCAGTGAGGGCCCGACGCTGCGGTTCCCAAGCGGGGCACACCGCCAGCGTGTGCTGGGCCGAGTCCTCACTGCAGTCGCAGTGGTGGCAGGCGGGACTCAATTCCCTCCGCGCGACCGAGTGCAGGTACTTCCCGAAGCAACCGTGCCCGGAAAGCACCTGCGTCAGTCGGAAGGAAAGGGTCCCGTGCTGCCGCCCTGCCCACTCGAGGATGACGGGCTGGAGCGCCTCCACGGTGGCGAAGCCAGCACGTGGAGCCTCCAGCCGCGAAGACCAACGAGCCATCGTGGCTCGACGGGCGGCTTCACGCAACTCGCGTACCTCTTCGGGCGGAGGGCGAACGCCACTCTCCGCCCGGAATTCAGCCACCCGTCGATAAACTTCGGCGAGCACTTCCGCCTCCAAATCCCACGGGGGTGTTCCGGCCAAGGCGCACGCCGCCTCGGTCGACACCGTGCGGTATCCGCGTATGGCTCTGACCGCCAATACCCTCTGAGGGCGCCAGAGGCGCGCCTTATTCTGGGCGGTCAGAGCCGACGCCCACACCGGCGCGCCGTACATGCCTCCATCCCCCTCCACCAAAGGCCGTCAATGCACTTGTGACGCCTTTGGTGTTGGGTGTGTTCATGGGCGGCGGTAATCGCTAACCATCAGACGATACGTCTGCTCGTTTGCCCTATATTCCATAAAAAAACATATTTTTTTTGCTCAAAAAAAAACTAATTTTAGGAGTCATTCCAAATGTTGTCAGATTGGATGCAGAAGAACACATAAGGGCCTATGGAGAACTGTAGACTATTGGTTAAATCAGATAGTACAGTGAGCGTACCTACCTTTACGGCGGTGGCGCTTATCCTTGTCCCGGTCGCGAGAGCCGCGTGAGGCGCGCGAGTCGGGCGAGGAGCGGCGGCGCGGGGAGTGGGGGGGCGCGTCACACCACCACCACGCGGGCGGGGCCGACGAGCGACCACGTAGCGGAGACCCTCCCCGCCCCGCGCCGTACCCCGCAGCACCGCACATCCCGCCTGCACCTACCGCACCCCCTGCGCCTCCAGCCTGCGCATGCAAAGGCGCTTGCGGCTGCTGGTTTCATCCAAATAGCATTCGCGTTAAGAATATAGTGTCACGGCATTCAAGCGCTACCCCCTGACAAATCACGTTCCAAAAAATTTCCGTGTACGAAAATTTAAAACTTGGTTGGTCAAGGTGCAAAGTTTTATCCACGTGAATAATAATAATACTTTACCACATTCACGCAACGCTATCTAGTGTCAAACTACTAGTGCAAACACACCCAAAACGAACTGTAAAATGTTTTTTGTACAGTCAAAAGTCAAAACCAGTTTGATATGGCTGAAAAACAGCAACTTTGTTTCATGTTAGATAACTACCCAGACCAATTTAAATTGATTAGTAATAATAAAAAAATTATTTATTACCCCAGGATAAACCGGAATCCCATAAGACTGGGGAACCATGGAGCCTTCACCCTCTGCACACAACAGAGGAGGCGCAGCAGGCATCCGAGTTGGACTCTCTGGTGTCACTAACTGTGAGGAATTAAAAGTTTTGGTGAAATAGAGATACTACTTCAACTAATTAATACACACTTTTTTTGATTAAGTGATTCATTAGAGAAGAATTCTCAACAGTGCATCAGCTACCATGAGCTACTATTACTGCCGTGTAAGATAATTGGTTACAATGTTGAGAATTATCAACGCGTCACTATTTATTTAAAGCGAATGATCTACAAGAGTAGAATATATCAACGTTGATAACATAGTGCAACTGTGTTTGCGCACACATGCACTATAATATCTCCTGGTCTCAATGGAGACGGCTGGTCTCCGCCGCTGTGGCCGAAATCGGCTAAGAGAACATCATCATAGCAACGTTAACCAAAAAGTTTATAAGTGTGAGTGCACCTGTTGTTTAAGGCTGTTGAAATCATTGCTTATGTCACGGTATCGTTGCAAGCACTCCTGCCACATGGTCGCCATCTCTGCCATTTCGGAACGCTGCTTCTTAATTTCTTCCTGCAATATCATCACAACAAGTAGAATGGCAAAAAATTTTTACTTGAAATGGGCTATTCTTGATTAAATTTTTTTCGATACTCTGAGATTTTAGGCGAGTTTTAAATTTTACAAATACAAATTTGTCGGAAACATTGCGTACTAACCTTTCTTCCCATTTTTACGAATACGATTTAAGCGAATAGAGGAGATTAAACTTTCGCACAAATTCAATGATTAATTTTAGGAAGAGCTCAGAAATTAAATAAAATGGTTACCACTAATATATGACTGAATGAAGATTAGATATTTTACTAGCTTGAATTTCTCTTCGGAACCAATTATTAATCCTACTAATATTATAAACGCGAAGGTTTGTAAGTATGGATGTTTGTTACTCTTTCGCGTAAAAATTACTCAACGGATTTGGATGAAACTTTACAGTATCATTCAGAATAACACATAGGCTACTATTTGCCGCGTTATCCGACATATTCGCGAGCGGAGCCGCGGGCATATACTAGTAAAATATAATATAGAGAGAAATGATGACCGATAATTATGGCTAGTCACATATATCATATGTTACCATGAGCCTCGCATCTGTGTCACCAACATCCCTGGCAACAGTCTCGTAACGTCGCATGCACTCCCACCACAAACGCATCTGCTCTGTCGCTGACTCTTGAGCATTAGCAGCCGACTCCTGCGCATAGTTAAGTGACCAACTAAATTAGTTTACAGAAATTGAACATGAAATCACACCCAATATAACTTGAATATTTAGATCTGTATTCAATCACCAACTTAAATCTTTAGTAAACCAATTGGTCCCATAAAAATAAAACTTGGTTGGGACTATTGGTTTGGCAGCCTCGAGTTTAATTCGTATTTGGTACAATCTACCAAGTAGCCGTTAATACGAATTACTGTACTGTGTACTGACTATAGTAACAACATAACAATCAGGAGCTAACTACAAATTTTCTAAAATTCATTACTAACCGGCCCTTTCCAGATATTTGCTTCATGGTTTATGGACCACTTGGCTATAAAAAGGCATGAACAAAACATGCGTGTAAAACAAAATATTGTTAACTGGTAAGGTCTAATTGTTTACCTGGACGTTTTTGTCTTGCCCTTGTGTCTGCGATATACCTTTGAAGCATCGCATCAGTTCCTTCCACAGTTTCATCATCTTGTCCATGGCTTCGCGTTGTTCCGTTATTTGTTGCTGCAAATGATTTTTACAGAATGTTGCAAACTGTAACACGTTTATCCGTAAATGTACTAAATAGTTTTCCTATCAATTTAAATCTTACACCTTTCACTAAAATTATTTTTGAACTGAACATACTTTTTTCACAGGTATTCTAAATTCGCAGTAGCAGTGAACATTATTCTAAGAAAACAATAGTATCATCATACCTTGACAACTTTCAGATAATTGCTCCTTCCACTGATAGTACTTGTATCACCATCTGCCACACTCAGCCCCGAATCTCTTTCTCGTTCAGAGTATCTATCTCTCTCCCTATTATAATCATCTTCCCTTGAGGTTACAGAGCTCCTTTCAAACCGCTCAAAATTCTTTCTCCAACGCCGATCTTTGCCCGAAATACCATTCATTCTCTCACGTGGATCCAAAGGCTTGTCGTCATAGAACTTTGACGATTCATCGATTCTTTTTTCTCTTTCATCGAATCTTCTATCTCTAGGATCAGTACGGGCCGACCTTCTAGTTCTTTCATTCTCATGATAGTCCCTACGGACTTCGAAGCTTCTACTGGTTTTATGCTCACAATATTTTCTATCATCTTCATAATGCCGTCCCCTAATGTCTCCATCGTAATCCCGATAGTCCCTACTCTCTGGTTGTCGTCTATAAGGGTTTATGCAGCTTCGAGTTGGTACCATCGGTAGCACATGTGGATATTCGCGACTTCTGTCATCTTCCATATGAAGAGTTCTCGATCTAGCAACGTCCAGTTTACTCTGATATCTAGGGGGCTCTTTGTAATAATACATACATTTTTCTTGATGAGATCTATCAGTTTCGTTAGGTAAAACTAGTTTTTCATAACTTCGCAATCTGTTCGAGCAGTCTTCCTGGCTACGTATTCTGTTAGCAACTAAATCTCTTGACCTGGTGCGACTGTTTAGTCTCACAGGTTGTCGATCAACTTCGTAAGGATCATGGCCAGAAATGACTTCGCATTGCAGGGATTTGTGGCTCTGGGTACGTACCTAAATAAATTTATAAAGTTAGTTCCACCGTCTAATGACAAGATATTCTATCAAGGCGCTGCACACTCAATCTGTGTGTAGTAGTATAAGACTATTGGCTGTTCAAATCTACTTGCAAGCAGACTATTAAGACAGCAGTTATTTTTATAGTTACTGCTTGTATGACTACTTCTATTTGATTAACCGGTTTGTTTCCCCCTTAAATAATTCAATTGTTAAAATAAAATATAATAATCTGTATAATTAAAAATGAATCGAAAAATTGTATATACGCGCATATCTTTCGATCGAGTGCACCAAATTGTAAAATTATTTTTTTCACGTGTTTGTTAAAGTCAGGACAAGGTACAGAAGAAAATTAAAAGAAAACCAGAAGTTTTAAATTATCTAGTAGTTTTAAATAAAATTTGAATATGACATTTAGGAACTTTCTATATATAGATACCTACTTGTATTACTCTCCTCTATCCAAACCCTTACAATGCAAATGCAATGCAACGCAAAATACAATGAAATTTTGCAAATGGAACACTTAACTACATACACACAATTTTGAACACGGATTAAACCGTCTACAATATTTTAGGTACGTTTTTCTTTAAAATTAAAAACATTATACTTGGTTACATTATTACATGTTCAAAAAAATTTATTGCTTTTTTTATATTACTTCACCCGTACCAGTTTTTGTTTTGTTTTTTAAAGATAACTTACGTATTAGGAATATATCCTATGTCGCGGGTCACTACAAACATATATGAAACGAATACAAACAACACCCAGACTCGTAACAATAATTTGTGTATCATAGTTGTCCCATGTGGGAATTGAAACCACAACACTTAGCGCATTGAGAATATCCCTACAGTAAGATAAATATTTTTAAAGTACAATAATTACCAGAGAAGATTGAGGAGCACCACGAGCATCCTTATCGTTGATTTGCGCACATATTTTGGCGAACGTCTCGAAAAGCATCGTTTGATTGGCGAGGGCAGAAGTCACGTCTTTAGATTCTCTAAAAAGTCGCATACCAATGTTTATGAAGAAGAAGTAACAAGTGTTAGGCACTTTTAGCCTATTTTTATTGCCAGGTGCGTTTTGGACGATTTTTTTATATAGGCAATTGCTTGGGCGATTTATTTTGTTCGAAATGTGCTTCTTAAATCATTATGTACGTAAAGGAGTCTATAGAATACTAATAAATATGTATTTGTAAAAAAATGACCTTAAGGTATATTCAGGTATACCTATAATTACTACAGTCAAAAACTGATACAATGACATTGAAAGGACCGCATACTCGGACGTTATATCCGATAGTCGCTATAAACAAGTACACAATCATATTAAGTCATATGTCTGTTTGTAGCATGGGGATAGGTTATTCATGTGAACTTGTTTTCAAATAAAATATAAGTAAAAGAAATAAAAAAAGTTAGTTTTTGAGGTAATCGTTTTAGACTGTTTTTTGTAAGCAGAGTCTTAAATATATTTTGAATTTTATGTTTCATTATCGTTAAGGTAGCATCAGTATTAAACTAGTTGTTAAAGGTACAAATTTTTTGCAAAACTGTTATAGCGTTGTAAGGGCAGGCCAGCCGCGAGAGGGCGAAGTTTACGCGTGTGCCGTACGTCGCCTAATTTGAGAGGTTTTAACAGCAGACGATGCCCGCTTCATTGCGGGCAAGCGCTGGGAGGGGTCCGGATGGCGTAAGAAAGCGGTTCCCGGATCTCTCCCGTCTCAGGCGCAGAGTTGCACACCGTGTGTTTTTAGTTGGTTCGATTCGGACACACCAAAAACAACAAAAACAAACAACAACCCATAATGTCCCACTGCTGGGCTCGGGTCTCCTCTCAGGAGAGGGTTAAGGCCATACGTCCCCACGCTGGCCAAGTGCGGGTTGGGGACTGGCAAGAATACGTTGTGGCTGCGTACATCTTGCCGTTGGATGTTTTTAAGCCGCCCGAAGGCCTCCAACTAAGCTTCACGACTGTTATCGTATGATAAGAACCGGGACCGACTGCTTAACGTGACCTCCGAATCACGGAGACGCTCATGGTAACATGCCACCAGCGGTCACCCATCCGACACACCGCCCCGCCGCAAATCCCGGTGGGGTGAAGGCCCGAGGGGATTTCCACAAGTAAAAAAAAAGGTAGGTCAATATTAACCATCGTAGGCTTAATAATAAGCCTGTAGCAAAATATTCTTTCATATTATTAGTTTAAAGGTGAAAATTGTTGTTAATGTTTTGTTTTGCTGGAATTGGTCGTTATAGCCGATAAATATCATCAATGAATTTTCGTCGTTTTAATCATCGATATGTCGCTGTATCCAATGTCGTTATATGTGTGGGTATGTGTACTTATTAGTTTATAAAGAGGGTCGGCCGGGATCTTGCCATTCGCTTGTAATTGATGTGTAGTTATAAACGATGTCGTTATATCCGGTTTCAACTGTATAATGAGAAATAAAAAAAAAGTAATGGAGAAAAAGATGATACAATAATAAACACTAGCAGGTATCTCTTATTTTACTAACTTGTCACGATCTCTCGATGGCACATCGTCCCTGTGTCGATGATGGTGACGACGTCGATCGCGGTCCCGGTCTCTATCACGATCGCGGTCACGGTCTCTATCACGATCGCGGTCACGGTCTCTATCACAATAACGATCATTATCCTGTGCGACAGATATTTCACGATCATGATTTGCGCGCTCCTCGCGTCGCCGAGAATGACGTTGTCTGTAAATATTGATTATTTCTTTACACTACGATATTCACTAATATTAGTTATTTAACTACTTTCACTATATATACACTCAATAGGCATGACAGTGACCAAGAACCACTAAAATATATCTTTATCTGATAAAATGAGGTCCATAGAGTAAAAAAAAGTATTTATTTTAATATTTAGAGCGAGATTAATTTAATGAACAAAAATAAAACTACAAACACTGCAATCCGCCATATTAAATTGAACACCAATCAGAGCGAGTGACGTCACGTATGTATAAAGGTTACTTTGTTCGGATATAATCGATCCGGCGGCGTGACATCACAGACGCTATGACACCACCGAAAGTTTTGTCGTGAATTTTAAACTTAAAAATTTAAATCGCATTTTTTTTAGAAATATAACTGTTTTTCACAATGGGAGATTAGTCATCATGCCTATTATTCAGGGTAATTGCAGATGGCGTAAATTCTGATCGTTGAGAATTATAACACTAATCATCATCAGGTTATCGTTTTAACTTCTGAAAGAAGGGCTACTATTCTATATCTCATCTATGTCAACTTACACATAACATCTTCTACCCTAAGTGTATAATATACACATAATTCTTCGTTAGGGGTTATGTAGTTCGGGTACTGGGTAACAGACAAGTCTTTTTTAATTTATTTAGCCTTACCTTATAGGCTGTCGACGTAATTAGACCCTTACACAAAACAGGAATAAAAACCATTACAAAATGCTTACTTCTTTTTATCTCTCTTGATAGCTTCTTCTAGAAATGCGTAAATAAATGAATCTTGGTCTTGCGGTATGGATTCACAAACTCCTTCCTGAACCGAAAAATATCACAAGTGTAAGAGGAGCTACATTAAGATTAGATTCATTATACTTAAAAAGGTGTCGAGTGATAAAGGAGATAGATACAGTTGATACATCTCTTGTAATAAACGTGTCTGTCATCCACTTTTCTGAGTCTAATATCCACTTTTTTGCCTGCATTTAATGCGGAGCTGTTCGAGACGCGCATGTGTTCGAGTGTCAACCTGATGTCCTGAACACCGAAAAAGTAACCTGAAAATATCTACCTCTAGTGGAGAGACGGAGCGTGGCGTAGAAACAAGCCCGGCCTTCAGCGCAAGAGACACTCCCTCGTTTCTGCAACATAGCACTAAAATAAGCACACGGCAGTTACCTCCTCGCCAATCTGTGAGCAAGCCACAGTTACCTGTATAATCATTACGTGAACTAAAGGTGTATCTAGATTGATTCATCGACAGTAACCCAGGATGATATTAACAATAATTGACTGGTTTGTCTGCGTCGAGGCCCTGAGATTATTAGATTTATCCAGTACTATCAAAGTACTTAAATACACACTCCTGGGATAAGTTTCCAAATATACCCCTTTTTTACGAATGGAAACCCCCTTGGGCCTTCACCCCACCGGGGCTTACGGCGGGGTGGTGTGTCGGAATAGAACCGACGAAAACCACACGGTGTGCCACTCTGCGCCTGAGAGGGGAGGGATCCGGGAACTGCTTTCTTAAGCTATCCAGACCCATTCCAAATATACCCCAACCCAACAACAAAATCATGCATCCTATCCCATCCCACTACTATTATTAATGCAAAATTTTATGAAGATGTATGAATGTTTATTGCTCTTTCGCGCAATAACAACTGAACGGATTTATAGGAAACTTTTCATTAATATAGCTTATACATCAGAATAACACATAGGCTGCTATTTACCGCGATAACCAACAATATTCAGGCGAAGCCGCGGCCAAAATATAGTTTTTAACAGTCTGAGATAAACTATAGAACGAAATCCTGAGGGATTGGGTATTAATGATTAAATTATATGTAGGAATACGTACGCGGAGGACTTGTGATGTCTCCGCCGTGATCGTGACAATCGATGTTGGTCGACAGGCGACCGCTGGTAGTCAATAGGCGAATGCTCTTGAGACGGACCACTGTCTCTCTCTCTATTCATTAAACGAAGAAATTAAAAACTAAACTATCAGAAAATTAATATTTAGATACCACGAAATTATACGATAGGTTAAATTATTAAACAAAGCAGTATTTAAGGCATTACATAATATACTACTTTCCAACAAAAGTAGATAACTTCATAAAACACTATTATTCTGTCACGTGACAATTTACTACTACAAGACCACTGACTAATTTCTTAAAAATTAGTTTTTTTACACACTTTACTTAGTTTAAAACACTTTGAACTAGTTATTCTCCAATGAGAATAACCGGTTCAAAGTTTTCACAATAATAAAAATCAACCACTAATGTCAGTACAACGATGGCGTCATGGAGATAGGACAAGGTAAATTAAAGAAGATAAGCAGTCTTTCAAAGATCAGTCTCGAATCTTGGGTAGATCTTTATATTTACACCTTCTACAATACTTACTAACTACAATTTAAGTTATACAACCTTTTAGAATTGTGATTATCTTGACGTATACCCTTCGCTGAAGTTAGATCTGGCAAACTAATTTTTCCTGACGGCACAGGACAGCTTGTACGGACAGAACCCTGTTATCATCAATTACCATTTACTATTATTACTTCAGAAAGAGCTAATAAATGCAGGCAATGAGTTGTGCGAAGATATTATTATTATATAAATTTGTTTATATTTTACAACTTACACCAATGGGCTGAACAATAAATTTCAAAATAACATGTGTAACGCGCGTAGTCAAGATGGCGGCACAGCAACACATTATATTGGCACAAACTTATAATATTCTCCAATGAGCTTCTAGTAGAAAGGCTAGAATATGAATGCCTCCACATTACTCCAATCCACGGCATTCTTAACATCTAACAGAATCGATCATATTCAATACTAATTCCGAAACTTATCGGATAATATTAAACATTCTTTAACATAATCATTCTAATGATTATCAACATACAATTATTATTTGATAATACAACATTTAAAGATTTATTACGCCGGAAGTACCGTTGTATAAAAAGAGTACAGACGCCATTAACAATATTTATAAGTAGCGCCGGAAGCTGACAAGCGGAAGGCGCCACGACATTAATATTATTTAATATGAATCAACTATTTACTTGAAATTATAAGGTTATGATTAAATATATTGTACGAGGTTATAATCGTTACTTATAACGCATGGTTACTTTTTCTCTATAAATGATACTTACTATTGCAGAGTCGTCGGTTGCTACAGAGTTCGCATCGTCGAACCCATCATGCTTCTTCCTTGATCTTTTACGCTGCGATGCGTCAAATACTTTGGTAACTTTCTTACTATCGCACGACTGACACTCCATCGGATAAAATCTAATGGATCTCGGAACATTAGAAATTTAAAAGCTGACACCAATTCAGACTACCGATCTCATTACTGCTTCAATGATCAATTTCAATATTTTTAAAACTTTAAAAAGAAATAGAAAATTTTATATTTAGGTAACCAAAGATAAAATTGTGTATGTAAAGTCAAATAAAACAGATGTCATCGCTCACTTTTGACCTAAGAATATTTTTAAACTTTTAAACAAAAATAGAATAGACTACTAAAATTCTTGCATGCCAGGATGATTTCTGCATCCATTCTTGACATTGGAACTAGAAGTCTGTCATTAAAAAATCAATATGAAGGCATTATTTGCTCTTTTGGCAACACCTTTGCGTTAAATGTACATATTCTTTCAAGCAACAGTCTCGCATAAACAGCCTTAGACAGTCCAATGCCTCTCTTTAGGAAGGAGGTCTCGACTATATATTTTTGTTCTTTTCTGACTTGTGTTAAATCCGATTACTATTCGAAAAATATTTTATTATTTATATATATTTATTTATTTATATCTACTACGATACTGATCAGTAGTTTTTGATTGATTCCTTTAATTTGTACTATAACTAAAAGTGTAACTGGTCTTATGAGACTAGCTCAGCGAAATAACTTTGACGAAGATATTCAATATACTACACTAACAACGATTCATATCTGAGTGTTTCTGAGCGTGTGATTTTTATTTGTCACTAAAGATTTTTAAACAATTAAAAGAAACAATAATATTCTTACGTTTTCTCTTTGCCACTCTTGGTTAGCCATTCTGCTGAGGTAATCAAGAGGGCAGAAGTCAATGGCGGGCATTTTTTATCGTTTATTTGTACGAGTTTCTTCCCATTTGGGTTTCATATGCGTTCTTTTCTCAACTCCACCTTTTCTGACTTACTGTCAAGAGACTCGAGGTTAATCAGAATTCATGGTAGTTCTAATTAAAATATTGAAGGTAATATACATTGGCAACATAACATATTATCCTCACAATTTGTACCTAACTAGTTAAAATTTAAGTACAGTAGCGAGAGTCGGTTTGGCCGTGCAAATTCTAGATAGGTTCTCTAAATAATGCAGTGTGGCACAGATAGATGAACTTTACTGGTATAACCATAAGGGCGAATTTGGATTGATCGATAGCAGTTGGCATATTTTCCGTGGCAGTCGGCTTGCTCAAGAAGACTCGTAGCGACTAATATAACAAGTAATAAATTATGAAAAAAATAAAACCCGACTGCGTCAAATCATATATAAAACATATAAGTTTCATATATTTTCATAATCACCGTTAAAAATTTTTTTCTTTACTTTGATACCTCAACATTTTTTTCAATTAACGTTAATTTTTGGCTTCAAGAACCCTTAATTTAGTTTTTTTTAAATTTGTACCTTGTGTCACTCTCACGACTAAGACGAATTTATTGTCACCACTCGCATTAAAATTCGACAACTTGTCTAGGCTCTAGGAAGTGCTAAAGAAATGTACATACACACATACACTCGAAAAACAAAACCCTCCTTCTTTCGCAGTCAGGTAAAAAGGCGACTGCGATAGATATCCAAGTGATAAGTGATTAACCCAGCGACCTCGGCGATCGTTAAAGACGATTATTCTGTATTTTTATTTAGGTTTTAAGAGTGTTTTTATTGAACTCTCTTTAAGTCGTCATAAAGCTAACTTTACAAATTATTCGAACCCTTAACACGCGCTAGTATAATCTGTTAGATCTACATAATGTTCAAAAGCCTTCCTCGAAAGCAATACAAACAATAAACGTATATTTAGTGAACGTATATTCACTTTTGCATTTATTATCACCGGTCTAGATGGTGTCAATTATTTACTATTTTACAGTTAAAAATACGTATTTTATATTTCCTTGACTTTAAAATAATATATGCCAAATCAATGAAAAGAATAAAGAATATTAAAACACATTTTTAATTTCATAAACTAAAAAAAAAAACAAAACAAGAATGGTAGATACGCAGGGTCACATCTAGACCGACGAATATTGTAAAAGGTTCGGAAGCTGTCCTCCGCGCTAATTCCCTTAACTATTAAATTCAGCAACCAATTACAACTTTAATCATATCTTTGTTAATGTGAATTGCTTCTACTAGAGTTAGAAACACTTTTAAAGGTATTATTGCCTTCATTGGATTCAAATTATTCAATTGACATTTGTTTAAGCCATGCTATGATGGCAGTAGTTAGGTTGTCTAATACTTTATAGTATCAAGAAAATTTTTATTCTCAATATTACAACAACTTCAGACAAAATTTATAGCAGTATATTATTGGTTACATTACAGGGCATTCTTAATTATTCAGAAATATTTTAAAATGTCTTTTCATTACCATCATTACGATTACCAGAAAAATTGATAGCCTATAAGAATTATGCACTGTTGTTTATAGTTCGAACCTCAATCAATTTAGTTTTGAAATAGGTATACAAAATCAAAAATGCCAATTAATGAAAAAAAATTCAGATTCAATTTCAATATATTATAGATTATTGTAATTCACATTAAACTTAATTAAACTTATAGCCCACATAAGCTCCTCTCACACGTTCCACTACGTTTTCTCTTATAGACAAAGGCGCTAAAGGTACTCAGTATAAAATCTTCATCATAAAACCAATAAACAGATTCAAGTCCCATTTTATTATAAAAATCAAAATTACGTGTTATAATACATCTTTTCACAATCGAACAATAGAAATCGATTATAGCACATTGACATTCTTGTTGTAAATAAATCATCATGGACATAAATAACAAAATCGGATCGTACAGCCTAACACTTGAGACACCGCTACAACGAGCTCGGAGTCGCGAGACAGTCACGGAAGTCAGAGGCGCGTCCGAGCACCCGTATCACTATATGTACACGTCACGTACCCACAGGTAACAGTTCATCAGTCGGGCGAGCGCGCTAGTCGAGCGCGCCCTGCGAGCAGTGGAACAGCACGTCGGCCAGCTCGTGCGCCACCTTCTGGTCCAGGATCTGCGACATGACGAGCGACAGCAGGCGGCGCTCGTGGCGCCGGATGAGCGGGCGGTTCTCCGCGTGCTCGGCCAGGCGCAGCAGCGTGGCGGCCGCGCGCCGCAGCATGTCCAGCGACGTGCCCATCGCGTCGGGGTTGTCGCGCAGCGCCGCCACGCCGTGCTGGTTGGCCACGCCCAGCGCCGTCTGCTCGGCGCGCTCGATGAAGGCCACGAGCTGCGCCACGGCCGGCGCGTGCAGCGCCACGTCCCGCGCCGCGCCGCCGCCCGCGCCCGCCAGGTAGTGCAGCAGGTTCACGGCGAACTCGCGCACCACGGGCCGCTCCGGCCGGCACAGGTCGCGCGCCAGCCCCGCGCACAGCGCCGCGATGCGCCCGCGCGGCGGCGTGGCCAGCACCAGGTCCACGTTGGCGTCCGTCACGCACAGCTTGCACAGCGCCTCCAGCGCCAGCCGGCGCGGCGACAGCGGGGAGCCCGCGCCGGCCGCGGGGGGCGCGTCTCCGGCGACGGCGGCCGGGCACACCGCCCAGTGCAGCAGCCCGTCCAGAAGCGGCCGCGCGACGGCCTCGGGTTGGCCGGAGAGCTCCACGCCGCCGGCGATGTTGGCGCAGCAGACGAGCGCGTCCTCGCGCAGCTGCGCTAACGCGTCCCACCACCACTCGGCGCCACCTCGCAGCGAGGAGCAGCAGGCGGAGGCGTCGGAGTCGTCGCGCGCCGCTCGCTCGTAGGCGCGCGCCCGGGCCGCGCGCGGCGCGTGCTCGTGGTGCAGTAGAAGCAGCTTGCCCGCGAGCGCCAGAAATGCACCCGAGCGTGAAAATTCCGCCTCATTACCGGGAACGAACGTGAGACCTCGCAAAATGTTCGACAGAGCTATGCAGCGCCGCGCCAACGCATCCCGGGACTCGTCGGCGAGATTAAGACTGGGTTCGTCGCGCGTATAACACTCGTCCTCGTAATCTTCGAGCCGCCGCCGTTTGAGCACGCCGGCCGGGTCCCGCACCGCCAGTATGGGACGCCTCTCGGGTTCTAGTTCCATAGGTTCGGGTGCCAGATTATCTCCTTGATCCGCCGGAGGGGCGGGCGGAGCGGGTGGATCGGGAGGAGGTTCGGGCACGGCGGTTGGAGGCGGTGAGGGCGCTCGCACACCGGGCATCACGCGGACGAACGGTAGGTGCAGGAACTCGCTGCGGAAGCACGGTACGACGTGCGCCGCACCGCCGGAGTCTCCACCGAACTGCCAGGGCTCGAGGACGTCCTCCACACGCTCGTAGTCTTCGCTTTCGTCGTCAGGCGCAAACAACTCTTCGTCAGGTTTGTACACGACAGGATGCCGACGACGAGACTCTAAAGTATAATTTTCTCCCGATAAAACTCGCACTCGGTCAACGGGGTCGGGCGGCTCGCGGGGTTCTTTCTTCGTTTTTACAGGCTTCACGACGGGTTCGGGGCTGAGGGGCGGTGCATACCAAGGTCCGTCATCATTAGAGGGCGAGTCAAAAACGTCACTCAGGCTCTTGTGAAAATGCTCCAGAAGTAGATCGAGGAGCCCCGGCATGTGCTGCAGCCCAAAGTAACCTATACAATTATCATCGAAGAGAAGTATGTTGAGTATGTCTAAAGCCCAACAGGTCTCGGCGAGCAGACCGGACTTGAGCGCCATCATAATACGCCAGGCATCGACGGGCGCTACGTCGACCTTGGTCAAGCGCCGGCGCTTTTCACTGGAGGGTAAGGCTGCCTCTATACACTCGGCAGGGAATGTCAGCTCACGTTTTAACTGCCCCGCAGCATTTAACGTTGGTGCTGAACTCTGCAAAGATATATTTTACTTTAGTCCTGTAATTTGAAGTGATGGCATAGCAATATATTTTATCTGTCGATCGAGGCACTTACGAGTGAGGGTGCCGGGGAAGAGGAGTACGTGCCGTCTTGCGTCGGCGGCCGAGGTGCTCCGCCCCACGCTGGAGCACCGCCAGGCTACAATGTAAAAAGGTTACGTTTTAGGATAAGAACGGTATACTAGTGAGTAATTACAAAAAAAATCTTAACATAATGGTATGTAAATATATTCTATGTTTATGAAGAAACGTTCTTTACAAGATAAATAATAATCATCCATACTAATATTATCAATTCGTAAGTAACTTTCTGCTTGTTACGCTTTTAGGGCTAAACCACTAAAGGGATTTGGTTTTTGTTGCGATAACCCATATACACGCGGTCGGTAGTAACTATTCATAAGTGGGAATCAAACCTATGATTTCCGGCTTAACTATCACTGGGTCACTAATCAACCGACCAAGAAACTTGACAAACAGTCCAAAGAAGCAAAGGGGAGGAGAAAAAGATTCGTTAGAAACATAATATGTTTACCGGTGGTTGGTACGGCGGATGCGACCATTGAGGTTGTGGGGCCCCTGGCTGTGGACGCCAGGGAGCGGCGGGAGCGGGAGGCTGTGGAGCGCGAGGGTAGGCCCCTCCCCAAGAGCTCCCGAAGCGCGCAGGTGCCGGGGCTCCAGGGGCGGCACCTGCACCCGCCCCGGCCCCCGAGGCCCCTCCGCCCGCCCCTGCATATTGACCTTCTCCTTTCGCGAAGTCAGGGTGCCGTCTAGGTGCGCCTCCGCTAGGGACAGCTCCCGCTCCTAGCTGCTTACCGCCACCGTACTGTGAATATGCACGCTTATAGATCAATGTGTGACATTATCTGTTTGGTAACTCGCCCTCCAACCTCCAGCTATGACCCCCAGAGTCAGACGTGGATTCACTGAGTAATTTGAACAATTTATCTCTTTTTTTTAATAATTACAAATAATTTAATTTTTTTATTTAATTACGTTACATAATATGAAAACTAAAATACTATTTTATATTAAATATCAATTCGCAATAGAGAAATACAAAATTAAAAAGATTTATTCTCAAAATTATATTCAAAACTATAAATCCATTATCTTTTTCTGTTTTCATTGCCTCAGACAAATCGATCGAACAATGGCGAGTCAAAATATTACAGAAAGCGACATTTATTGTAACTTTGTTACACTAGCCGTGCACCCAAATGTATTGACTGTAAGATGATAAGGTCCGTACCAGAGTCGATCAAATATATCGTAATCTTTACATTATAATTTAAAACTTTAAATAAATTATTAGACTTTATATCTGATACTAGAGACCGAGTCACATCCTCTTTCTTTTCAAAGTGGTTGACAGCATCACTAGTATCATATTTATAAAAAAAACATTTTTCATTCGCGATACATTTGATCGAATAGTGACGTAAATAACAAAGCTACGATATCGTTAACTTACAACTAAGCTTACATGATTTATGTGAATTGTATGCATGCACAATGATTTAGTGACCAAAATCGTTCATATAAAGCCACCACCACACACTCTAAACCTTAACTTCCATGTTTGATTATTTTTGTTAAATTTTGAAAGAGCTTAGCGGACGAGTTCGTTTTATACAGCCGTCGCAGTATCGAGATCCACGACGGTGACACATCGGAAAAGCCAATTAATCACACCGCAAGCCAAAATTTTGTTAAACAAAAATAGAAGAAAAAAATTAACAGTGATAGCTAAAAATTTTGTCAAACGAGTGGTATTATTTAAAAAAAAAAATGAAGCCAAAACCACGAATGATTTTTGCCCCTCGCATCGATACTCGTCTCCTATATGCTGGTATTAAATAGCTAATATAATTTTTTGGCACTGTAATAATTTTTTGAAAATAATATATACAAATATTGTATTCAAATGATCATACATACATTTGTAATAGTGTCTTTGCAAACGCTTTTACTCAGACCACTTTACTAAGAAGTTATGAACATTAGTATCCCACATTTTTTTTATTGGAACAGAATTTTAATTATAAACATTTCACAAATTAAGTACCTACTACAACGTCAGATATTACACCGTGGATCATAAAATGCAGTATCGCCATAGCGTTTATATTTTGTAAGCTAGTCCTGTCTAGAACAGAACTAGCTTGCAAATAACAACATCACTGTGGGACTGCACTTTTGACCCTTCACTGTACGGACTACGGACTTATTTAGTAGATCTGAGCAGTACATTCTGCTGGAAAAAAAGGGCTGTGTAACAAATTTCAAGGGACGATCCTGCGAGTATCGGCGCGGGGCACGCGTGACCATATCCGTGCGGGTGAGAATGAACCGATCGCCAATCGATGGGAAGCGGTGTTGAGTGCGTGGTACAAACGGGGCGTCCGTACGTAGGGTCTGGGGCTGGGCGGCAGCGGCGCCACCAGCTGCCGCGCCAGCTGCGAGTTCAATAAGCTACCGCCCGCCGCGCCGCCCGCAACGCCCATCTACCGCAAACACACAGCGTCACTCTCTGCTCTTCTACCTAGACCTCTACTACTGCCTCTCTCTCTCTTTCTCAAGGCTACTCGACTGTGGATCACGCTTACGAAAACAATTTGACCCCTGATACATATACATTAAAAAAATAGAATGGAAATGTGTCGGACTTTCGAATTCAAGTTTACTGTTTACCTTAGGAGGAACACAATAATGACACATTAAAAGAACCTCGAACCTCAAAATGTACACAACAATAATTCGAGTGTAGAAAATAATAGTATAAGTAATTAGTTAAAAATACTTGTCGCCTAAAACTTATTACATACAGCTATAAAAATAAAAGTTTAGTAAAATTTACTTCAGTTCAGGTTAGAAGTTATCTTGGAATAAATAAACTCAAATGCCGACTAACCGTGAACACATTATCAATACTTTTGACCAAATAATATTTAAAATAGATAGGTTAAATTGTCGCTATGCCTATATAACTTAAATTTACTGGCATTCTAAAATAGCTAAGGGTCATAACTGACTTGAATTATTTTTAGCAGTCGAACTAAATATATCTTTACACTCGAGCAGATCCACGAACAAAGTCAAATAGATAGATCAGAGAGTTGGCCAAATAACGCTTGTACGTCGTATTAAATTGCAAGTATTCTTGCAATACGACACACTGCACTATACTCGGCAAACTGTTTCACAATACGCTGTTGTAACAACAAACTGTAGCAGATTATGGTGATAATAATATTTCAAATTATAATACTTAAAAACTGGCTTGACACTGTCTGAACTTCCATTATCAAATTATATGTAGTAGATAATTTTCTACCAACCAATCAAGAAACATGTGGAAACAACATAATCTAATGTAACTATTGATATACACTCCTTACATGCTATATACATGCAGGACAATAATAATATAAGTTGACCAACTATTACTCTAATCCAATATTTAGACATATGTATAAATTAATATATAACTTGGGAGACATATATTAAACGGCGTCATAACATAAAAAAAAATCATGGCATTTTCTTCAAAGTATCATCTAAAATTACTTTTAATATAAATGAGTAGCCTACTTAATTATAAATTCATGCCACATAAAATTTGTTTGAGTCAACTTTCAAATATGCTTAAACTTTTAAGAACAATTTACTTTATTGAAGTTTGCTCAAACTGTAACTCGTACAAATGACATTTTAAAAATTGAACATATTAAGTTAGGATAATTATGACAATAATTCACAAATGAGGCAACTTTAAATAAAATAACTCATGATTAACAGGTTCGAATTTTTTGATTTTCACAATGTTTTGGTAAGAGAATGTCATGTGTACGGAAACTTAAAGAAACTTTGTGCACATACAGATATAATTAAGAATTGATGGTTTTAAATTATTGTGGCTACTACATCACAATTTGAATAGACTACGCGAGTTACGAACATATTTTATGTAGAATTTTATTACGATAAAACAATAGCATATAACAGGTAAACTCTAGCTCTAGTTGTATCCGAGAACATAATAAACTGATTAGATATTATATATTTTAGAATGGTTGATCGTGAGGTAAACAATCTAGATTGGTAGAAAATTTCGTCACATTATAACTATATATGCACTTAAGACCTCATACTATAGAAGATCAAGGCCCTGTTTTACCGCTTACAGATAAGTTTCGGATAGCTTATGAGACAGATAATTTATATAAATTGGGTCTATCCATCTGTCAGATAAACTATCCGGAAGTTACCGGCAACTGGTTATAAATAGCGTAATTATAAATTATATAGGGACTGCTGACTGTGAAGTAAGATATTGGACCGTCACGGTCGGACATACCTCATGCGGAGGCTGCTGCGGCGAAATGGGCGGGTGCGGCGGATGGGGCGGGTGCTGCTGCGGGTGCGGCTGGTGCGGCTGCGGCTGGTGCGGCTGATGAGGGGCATGCGGCTGGTGCGGGGCG